>CM022298.1:105685241-106256188 GCA_011799875.1 Thinopyrum elongatum
GCAATATAGGGTGGAGGTGGAGGATCGTCAGCCATCCTACCAAATCAACAGGGGCAGTTTAGCAAGAAAAACTGCAGGTGTATGGAATAATTCATGAAGTAACACGCACAACAGAAGGAAGTGCAATAGATACTTCAGCATATTCGCACCAGACATTCAAGGCCACACATAGCCTCGGTTAGTATCCGGCATTATGACAGTTGAAAAGGGAGGGCTAGACATCTAGGCGGCGCGCAGGCACGCGGTAGGGAAGTACACAACGAGACATAGCAAAGGCTACATCAACGTTGGAGTAAACTATTGGAGCGAGGAATCTGCAAGTGACAAAACAGGGTGCCCTCGATAAGAGGATCCTGTAAGCAGAACCTGGCCCATAATCTCGAAGCAAGGGGGGATATTTCAGAACTCCGGGTGGATGTGATTACGAGAACCTAATGTTGGAGTTAGTAAAATTTTAACCCGAATAGAAGAGAGATCAGAGTCCCAGAGTATAGGTCGAGAAGTAAAAGATACTAATACCACCCAATTGGCGACGTGGGCCCGTAAGCCACACAGCCAAGTTAGTAAAGTAGTTTTCGGTTACTAGACTCAACTTCGGCCAAGGAGTTGGAAAGGGGGGTTCCTAGAGGCAGTCGGCTCTGATACCAACTTGTGACGCCCCCGGCCCGATCGTGCACTAATCATACACGCAAATGCACACGATCAAGCCTAAGGACTCACGGGAAGATATCACAACACAACTCTAAAACATAAATAAAGTCATACAAGCTTTATATTACAAGCCAGGGGCCTCGAGGGCTCGAATACATAAGCTTGCGAACAAGCGTCAGCAGAAGCATCAGATATCTGAGTACAGATATGAAACAGAAATAGAAAGGCCTTTAGAAAGGCGGGGCAAAATAAAACACTACAATCGAAAGGCGTAGGCCTCCTGCCTGGGACCCTCCGATCCTACTCCTGGTCGTCAGTCAACTCGTAGTAGAATCCATCCTCTGGGTAGTAGTAGTAGTAGTCGATCGACGGGGCATCTGTCTCAGGGGGCTCCATCCTCTGGTCGCGACAAACTGATATGGGGAGAAAAGGAAAACAAAGCAACCGTGAGTACTCAGAATAACTCAGCAAGCAAGGATCTACACTACATATGCAACATTTTCAAAAGGAGGCTGTATATGTGGACTGGGCTGCAGAAATGCCAGAATAGAGAGAAGGCCTAGTCCTATCAAAGACTAGCATCTTCAGCGGTCTTGCAGCAGTAGAAGAGAGTAGAACAGTACAATATAATGTAGCAGTATCATTAAGTCTCAACCTCACCCAGAGATCCTTTCTCGACTCCCTGCGAGAAAGCAATCCTAGAGCCATACAGTCATCAACCTCGTCCGGAGATCCCTTCTCAACTCCCTGCGAGAAGCAATCCCAGAGCCTCATATCAAGGTCTCATATCATGTTCTAGCTGTATCGATCGGGATACAACTCCGAGTGTCCGTTACCGTAGGACAGGCTATCGGTAGAAGTTTTCTTCCCTGCAGGGGTGCACCAACTTACCCAACACGCTCGATTAACTCCGGCCGGACACACTTTCCTGGGTCATGCCCGGCCTCGGCCAAACGACACACCACAACCCTACCTACAGCTCAGCAGAGAGGTCCCCGCCGGTCTACATCCTAAGCGCAAGGGGGTCTTGGCCATCGCCCCTCGCCCTCCGGGTCGTTGCGCACAGGGTGGATACCAGCATCGCCTCGGGTGGCCGACACGATCCGACCGTGCCGCCATGCTGAACTGGACGTCTGACAGAGCTTTCGGCTGATGCATACGATGCAGAACGCCCATACTATGCCCACGTGATGGTTAGTGCTATCAGACCAGAGGCCTGCTCGGATCAAATATCCAAATCGTTAGGACTAGGGGCTTGCGGAAACGAGCAGAGACTCACGAAAGATGTGACCCCGTCGCCCCGTCTCGAGGACTTGCTGCAAGGGTTAAGAATGCCCGGCCGCGCCTCGTATTCAGCACTCGGGCACCATACAGGCAACCCGTCTTCACAACACTCGCCACTTAGGCGCACGCGGGTACCCCACAGGGTCGACCCGCCTTTCCAAGTAATCAACAGTACAGTCCAAGTATCCGTGTGTCCATAACATCAGGGGAATCTGAGGTATCACCCTCGTTTGATTTCCTACTCGATGTATCCGTCAAGGTGAACTCGGAGGAATCACCCTCGCTGGGTTCACACTTGAGGTGTTGTACGACAGCATCGTTACCGGAAGTGGTGAAGGAGGAATCACCCTCGATGACCATGACCGAATAGCTACTCTACAGAGTTAACATCAGAAGTGCTACAAGAGGTTTCACGCTCGGCACTCGATAGTAACGCTGCAGTGTCGTTACAACTAAAGGGGGTGATGTGCGGTGTCGGGGCCTGGTCTTCAGTCCCGTTGATCGGGTCTTCGTATAATCCAGCGGGGCGGTCGGGACTAGTGGGGTCACTGATAGGTCTCTACCCAGCCTATACTAAGCAGTTTAGGTTATGCAGGTAATTATCAACAGCAGGTTACAGTAAACAGGCTATGCATCAGAATAGGTAAAGCAGCAGCAGCAATTCTAATGCAAGCATGAGAAATAGAATGGGCGATATCGGGATGATCAAAAGGGGGGCTTGCCTGGTTGCTCGGCGGCAAGGGCAAGGTTGTCAATAGTGTCTTCGGGCTCCGGAGCTGCGTCGGCCTCGGGGACGACGTCGGTGTCGGGGGCTACCGAGAGAGAAGAGGTGGAGGAAACAGTAAATACTAAGCAAACAAGTGCATGACATGTCAATAAGCGGAGCTAGCGGTGTTCTATCGTAGTGCTAGGTAATACCGGCGATAGAGAAAAACATCCGGGAAAGTATTCCCGGTGTCCGGCTTTTCGGACAGACGAAAAGTGGGGAACGGTTGCACGTTCGGATAGTTAGGGACGTGTGACGGACGAACGGACCGCGCATTCGGATTCGTCTCGTCGTTCTGAGCAACTTTCATGTACAAAGTTTTTCGATCTGAGCTACGGATTATTTAATATGATTTTCTAAAGTTTTTATTAATTTCCTAGAATTTATTTAATTATTTAAATTAAACATTATCCAGAACAGTGTATGATGACGTCAGCATGACATCACCATGACATCAGCAGGTCAAACCCGTCTGACCAGTGTCAAACCTGACAAGTGGGACCCACTTGTCATTGACAGAACTAATTAAACAGGGTTAATTTAATCTAACTAAACTAATTAGCAGGTGGGGCCCAGCAGTCAGCGTCTGTTAGTTTAATTAATTAACTAATTAGGTTAATTAGCATTTTAATTAAGGTTTTTATTTATTTTAAAAATGTTTTACGGGGTGGGACCCGCGTGTCAGTGACACGGGCTGCCCAGTCAGCAGTTGACCTGGTCAACAGGTCAACTGGGGCCCAGGGGTCAGTGGCACTGGGCGCGGCCCACTAGGGCCAGGTCAGCGACGGCCGGTGACTCGCCGGAATCACGCCGGGGAGCGCGTTCGCGGCGGCGCAGCGTCGGGATGGGTTCGAGATTCGCCCACAGGGGGTCCCAGGGGCTGTGGCTAGGCGCGTTCGACGCGGCTCGATGCTGCGCGTCGAACGGTGGCGGTGCGAGGGGCTGAGGTGGCCGGAGCTGAGCGGCAGGAGCTCATCGGCGGCGAGGCGTAGCGGGCGTGCGACGAAATCGGGGCTACGGTGCGCAACCAAACGAGGCGAGGTGCTAAGAAGGTCCCACGGGCTGCGGCGAGCAAAATGGGCAGCAGTACGGGGCCTAATGGTCGCCGGACGGTCGCCGGCGACGAGGTCCGCGGCGGTGGGTTCGGCCGAACGCGGAGCGGGCGTTACAGGCGACTAGAGGAGGCAGGGGAGGGCGCGTCACGCGCAGAAGCTCACCGGGCGAGCGTGGGGACTGGGCAGTGGGCTCGGGGTGGTCCGGTGGCGTAGATCGATGGAGAGGTCGATGCGGCGGCCGAGGCGGGGGCGAGGAAGATTGCGGTGACGTGAGGGGCTCCGGGGCTTGATCCGGCAGCGTAGACGAAGCAGAGGAGCGAGGCGGAGCTGCTGGACTTGTCGGGGCGGCAAACGGGCGACGGTGGCCACGCAGCTCAGCCGCGGCCGTCCATGGCGGCGTCGGGTGAGGTGAGAGGAGAGCGAGGGAGAACGGGGGGAACTGGGCTAGGGTTCGCCAGGGGAGCGCGGGGTTGCGCTTTAACCACCGCGCGGCGTGGCGCGTTGTCGATCGCTCGGAGGGGGGGGGGGGCCTGGCGGCGCGCTCAGGTGCTCGACAGCAGCGGGTGAGCAGTGCGCGAGGTGGGGGATAACGCGGGGGTGGGCTGGGCCGCGGCTGAGGAGTAGGCCGAGTGCACAGTAGATCCTTTAGGCCTTTTTCTTTTTCTCTTTTTCTGTTTCTTTTTCTTTTCTGTTCTGTTATTTGTTTAGGCCCCAAATGGTTTTTGTAAAAAGGGAGACCTAGTTCATAAATACCAGTGCTTTATTCCCTAACACCTAAAATTAGTTTGGGCAAAACATTATTTCATATTTGTGTTAAATAAATTAAAAGGTTACTAAATATTATTTTCAGCCACTGTTTGAGGTGGTTTGAGTCACTTACCCAATTTAGTAAATGTTGGTTACAATTTTAGAATGGTCTCTGCAATATGTGTTATTTATCGAACATTTTAGTTATTTATGTTGCACAACTTTTATTTTCCACTTTCATTTAAATTTGAATTTGAGTTAGGAGTCGAAATGCAATATGATGCAAATGATGATTTGACACTGTTAATCATGCTGACTTGGCATTAACCAAGGTGATCACTGTTGTTAAACACATGGGGTGTTACAGATGCTATGGTGAAATCTTCTGAAGAAAAACTTGAGTTGGAAGTTTCTATCCCTATAAAGCTTTATGATGAGTGGGAACCTACTATTATGACTACAATTAAAGATTATGAGTGCAATGCTTTGTGTGATTTGGGTGCTAGTGTTTCCATTATTCCAAGAACTTTATGTGATGTGCTAGGTTTCCATAAATTTGATGATTGTTCTTTGAATTTGCATCTAGCGGATTCCACTATTAAGAAACCTATGGGAAGGATTAATGATGTTCTTATTGTTGCAAATAGGAATTATGTTCCCGTAGATTTTATTGTGCTTGATATAGGTTGCAATCCTACATGTCCTATTATTCTTGGTAGACCTTTCCTTAGAACGATTGGTGCAATTATTGATATGAAAGAAGGAAACATTAGTTTTCAATTTCCATTAAGGAGGGGCATGGAAAAATTTCCAAGAAAGAAAATTAATTTTCCATATGAATCTATTATGAGGGCTACTTATGGATTAGATACCAAAGATGACAATACCAAGATCTATGTTTTATGCCTAGCTAGGGGCGTTAAACAATAGCGCTTGTTGGGAGGCAACCCAATTTTTATTTTAATGTTTTTTTTTTGGTTCTGTTTTTCAATAAATAAACATTATTACCTCTGTAGTAATTGTGTATTGGTGTTTTAATTAGTTTTTGAGCCAAGTAAGACCTTTGGGATGGCTTATGATGATAGTTGATTTGATTTTGCTGAAACACAGAAACTTATGCGTCCAGTAGAAGAATTTTAGAAATTCACAGAAGCGACAAAAATTCTGAAGTTTTTACAAACGATTCATATACGGATGTCCTAAGTTGTCCTTATTTTTCAGAATTTTTAGAGTTACAGAAGTATGAGTAATATTCAGATCTTCGCAGACTGTTCTGTTTATGACAGATTCTGTTTTCTATGTGTTGTTTGCTTATTTTGATGAATCTATGGGTAGTATCAGGGGGTATGAACCATGGAGAAGTTGGAATACAGTAGATATAACACCAATATAAATTTAGAATGAGTTCACAACAGTACCTAAAGTGGTGATTTGTTTTATTATACTAACGGAGCTTATGAGTTTTCTGTTGAGTTTTATGTTGTGAAGTTTTCAAGTTTTGGGTAAAGTTTTGATGCACAACGGAATAAGGAGTGGCAAGAGCCTAAGCCTAGGGATGCCCAAGGCACACCAAGGTAATATTCAAGGAAAACTAAGCATCTAAGCTTGGGGATGCCCCGGATGGCATCCCCTCTTTTGTCTTCAATCCATCGGTAAATTTACTTGAGGCTGTATTTTTATTCACCATATGATATGTGTTTTGCTTGGAGCGTCTTGTATGATATGAGTCTTTGATTTTTAGTTTGCCACAATCATCCTTGCTGTATACACCTTTTGAGAGGGATACACATTAATCGTGAATTTATTAGAATACTCTATGTGCTTCACTTATATCTTTTGAGCTAGGTAGTTTGCTCTAGTGCTTCACTTATATCTTTTTAGAGCACGGCGGTGGCTTTATTTGATAGAAAATATTAAACTCTCATTCTTCAATTATATTATTTTGAGATTCTTAAACAACATGGTAATTTGCTTAGGTTATGAATTTAGTCCTAATATGATGGGCATCCAAGAGGGATATAATAAAAACTTTCATATAAAGAGCATTGAATATATGAGAAGTTTGATTCCTTGCATTTGTTTTGAGATATAAAGATGGTGATATTAGAGTTATGCTAGTGAGTAATTGTGGATTGGTAGAAATACTTGTGTTAAAGTTTGTGATTCCCGTAGCATGCACGTATGGTGAACCGTTATGTGATGAAGTCGGAGCATGATTTATTCTTTGATTGTCTTCCTTATGAGTGGCGGTCGGGGACGAGAAATGGTCTTTTCCTACCAAGCTATCCCCCTAGGAGCATGCGTGTAGTACTTTGTTTTGATGGCTAATAAATTTTTGCAATAAGTATGTGAGTTCTTTATGACTAATGTTGAGTCCATGGATTATACGCACTCTCAGCCTTCCACCATTGCTAGCCTCTCTAGTACCACGCAACTTTCGCCGGTGCATTAAACCCACCATATACCCTTCCTCAAAATAGCCACCATACCTACCTATTATGGCATTTCCATAGCCATTCCGAGATATATTGCCATGCAACTTCCACCGTTCCGTTTATTATGACACGTACCATCATTGTCATATTGCTTTGCATGATCATGTAGTTGGCATAGTATTTGTGGCAAAGCCACCGTTCATATTTTTTATACATGTCACTCTTGATCATTGCACATCCTGGTACACCGCCGGAGGCATTCATATAGAGTCATATCTTGTTCTAGTATCGAGTTGTAATTCTTGAGTTGTAAGTAAATAAAAGTGTGATGATCATCATTATTAGAACATTGTCCCATGTGAGAAAAGGAGATGGAAGCTATGATTCCCTCACAAGTTGGGATGAGTCTCCGGACTTTATGAAAAATAAAAGAGCCCAAAGAAGCCCAAATAAAAAAAAGAGGCAAAAGAAGGCCAAACAAAAAAAAAGAGAGAAATGAGACACTGGTACCGTAACGTGCTATACAAACGGTTTTTAACCCCTTTCCGCGACGGCATTCTGAACCGCCGCCAAGTGAGTGACTGCGATAGGGGGGGTCCTTCCCACACGACCCAGAAACCGTCGGGGATAGGCGAGCGGCTACTGACGATCACCATAGAATAAACATATGAGAAGTCGCCCCAGTCCCACACGTTATGTCTCGACATTACGTTTCTGATCCGAGAGACATCCCAAACGATTATGCCGCTATAGTCATGTGAAAAAGGTGGACATCAACATTTAATCTACCGATATGTTTGCGATAGGTACATTATCGCACACAGTTCAAGAATCTAAAATGTGTGCGGTGCCTCTATTAACGCCAATGTGTCCATTTTCATAACTGTGTACGATAGATATTCCTATCACACACGCACATAGGTTTGAAATGTTTGCCGTATTATCATGAATCGCACACGCATATGAGACGAAACCGTGTGTGCATCCGTCGGGCATCGTAAACGTTTCACGTCAAAGAACCATCTGTTCTCTATTTTTCATCGCACACGCTGTTTTCTTTCTAACCGTGTGCACATTATTTTATTCGCTCGTGTATAATTTTATTTTTACCAGTAATTTGTTATTCAAATTGGAAATTTTGAAATATGAAACGTGGAATTCAAATTCTCAGCACAATGGTTCAACAATGAATCCATAAATAAAATTCTCAATACAATATGTTCAGTAATTATAGGATTAGACGGCAATTAACTATGATGAACCACAATATTTAGAGGCGGTAAAGGTGAAGAGACAAGTATAAATCATTTTGGCTGCCGATGGTGTTGAAGAAGCGGAATGCCCATAATGTGCCCTCCTGCATGCCATAGGCACGAACAAGTTTTGTCCAACTCCTTGTGACGATCGCCCGCCCATCCTTCACCGCCTTCAGGAAGACTTCTAGAGCATTATCATGGTAGCATGAATTATATACTTTAACCTTAGTTGCCTCCACTCCGGTCATGTAGTTTACAAGGTAATCATCAGTAAATAGCTTCGGAAACCACTTATGTCGGGGGTTGGATGCGACATATGCCAAGGGATGGCTTATCATGGTGGGAGCTAGTAGAACGTCGCCGGTGCCTGGAAGCGGGATGAGGCGTAGACTCAAACGCCGGCGTACTTTACCCAGGTTTGGGGCTCTCCTAGGAGATAACACCCCTAATCCTGCTCTCCGGGGTCTCCGCATGATCACTAAGGCACTAGTGAGTACAAGGTGCTCCTTGAGCTGTATGCCAGAGGTTGAAGAGAGCAGGGCCGACTCTCTCCTCACTCTGAATGAGTCTAGGTTTCACCGGTCCGAACCCTTTGCATGGGTGCCCTGGGGGGTTTATATAGGCCTACCCCCTAGGGGTACAATAGTCACCTGGCCAGGTGTAGGGTCCGGCGGTCAGCCTCTCTGGCCACCGGCTTCTCTGTCAGCTGCCGGGGCCCGCCGCCTGGTGGGCCCCGCCGACTGGTCTGGCTCGGAGCCGACAGGCCACTCCCGCCACTTGCGGGTCTCATCGGCTGCTTGTTGCTGTAGCCGTAATGCAGATGACGCATGCTTGGTCGGGGGGGGGGGGGGGGGGGCGTGGCTACAGTCCCGCCGTCGGGTGGGAAATCACTGCAGCCACACCGTGTCTTTTCTGGTTTAATGGCGCGCGGACTTCGAAGGAGGAGGGGCCGCTTGCTAGAGGCCAGCCTCCCACCGGTCCGACTGGTCAGGCTCTGCCGCCCTCCAGTCTCTCGCTGCCTGGTAGGGCCTGCCGCCTGCAGGCCGTACCGACAGGCCGTCGTGGGAACAGGGCTTCGCCTGATAGGAATGACGTCAAGGGTGGGGTGGCCACAGTGCCACGTCGTGGGGAGATCTCTGCCTGTACAGAGCACTGTGGCCGCGCCGTGCCCTGGATATGGGGGAATGGGCTATACTGTAGCCACATCCTGTCTTGTCTTCTTAATGGGGGCGTAGACTTTGAGGGCGTCGAGGGCCGCCTGTTCTAGGAGCCGGCCTCTCTGGAGGCCACCTGCTATGAGTCGGCCCGTCTTGGGGCCGTCTTCCAGTGCTTGGCCGTCCTCTGGCATCCGGCCTCATGAGACAGTCGGCCACCAGAAGGCGGCGCTTCATCCTTGATGCCTGAGGGGCGCAGCCAGCCCAATGTCTTGAAATGCTCAGGGACCCGGGTTAGGCTACCCGTGGCCCATTACTTCGACAACTTAAAAGAGAAAAAAAATTAGATACTCAGGTTTAATTGAGTAACTTGTTGTGGGCAGGGGGAAAAGGCAACACATTACTTACCATCCTAAAGTTCACTGTTGTCTTGGACAAAGTGTAAATAAAGAGGTTAATTCCCATCACCCGTTTCTTTCGCCTAACAATCTTTCTTTGTTTCCTCACTTGACGCTTGTTCATGAATATCTCATTGCCCCATACACAGAAGGGATCGAAGCATGGATCAGTACCGCTCATATATGTACCTACAAGCAACCAGTAAATGTTAGAAGCTAAACTGAGATTGCACAACTAATGTAAAATACAACTACCTACGTTCCTAAGTACAAGTATTTTTAGAGATTTCAATATGAACTACATACGGATGTATATAGTATTATAGACATAGTTTACATTAGAATCTAGATTCACTCATTTTGCTGCTTATAAAGTCTATATTGGAATCTCTAAAAATACTTATATTTAGGAACAAATGGTGTATAAGACATGGGATGCAGCTAACCTCGACGGCAAACAACAACATCGCCCATTGTAGCCCTGTGTAAGTACATGCAAAGCCAATATTAACTACAACAGGGTTAACATCCCCCAAAAATAGCAAATGGTAATAAAACGGTAGCATCTGTAGTGATATCTTCAATGCGAAAGAGTAGCACGGTAGCAAGGGGACGGATTAAAAAATGGATAGAATTGTTTACTGCAACAGACAACCTAGTATAGCCATTGAAACTGGTATTGATAGAAATGAAATTGTCAGAGTTAAACATTGCAAGGCAGGTGCTACTAGTGCAGAGAATGGCCCCGTTGTCTATAAAAAGGTAGGGAAAATAGGTAAGACGGGCTAGGTGTGTTTACTACAACATGCTTAATACATGAACCGTACAAAACATGGCCATTGCAACTGGTATTGGTAAGATTCAACTGGCGAGTTCATACTTGGTAAGTCCTGAGGGGTAGTTGCTGGGGTACTTCATATGGACAAGAGCCTGCCCCAAGTTGGCTGCAGCGGAGGTGAGGTGTTCCTCCGGGTCGAAGATTGGATCAGTGCCGCCGACATGTGTACCTACAAGAAGCAAGTAAATGTTAGAAGCCAAACTGCAATTTAACAAATGATGTAAAATACTGTAAGACATGGGATGCAGCTAACCTTGACGGCAAACAACAGCGTCGCCCGTTATGGCCCTGCGTAAGTACATGGAAAGGCATGTTAAGTACAACAGGGTTAGCATCCACTGAAAATAGCAAATGGGCAGCATCTCTAGTATATCTTCATTGCGGAGAGTAGCATAGTAGCAAAGGGACAGATTAAAAAATGGATACAACTATTAATTGCAACAGGCTTAACAACATCCTAAGTCATGTTTTATAAGTTTGTAGCCATTGAAATACAACTGTTTAAAAATGGATACAACTATTAATTGCAACAAGCTTAATAGCCATTGAAACCGGTACTAATAAAAATGTAATTGGTAGAGTTAAACATCGCAAGGCAGGTGCTGCCAGAGCAGAGAATGGCCCAGTTGTCTATAAAAAAGTAGGGAAAATAGCTAAAACATGTTAGGCATGTTTACTACAACATGCTTAATACATCAACCGTACAAAACATAGCCATTAATTGCAACTGGTATTGGTAAGATTGAACTGGTGAGTTCATACTTGGTAATTCCTGAGAGGTAGTTGCTGGGGCACTTCATCTTGGCCAGAGCCCGCCCAAAGTCAGCGACGGCGGAGGCGAGCTGTTCCTCCGGGTCGAAGCGTGGATCAGTGCTACTGACATGTGTACCTACAGGCAAGCAGTAAATGTTAGAAGTTAAACTGCAATTGCACAAATGATGTGAAATACTGTAAGACATGGGATGCAGCTAACCTCGACGGCAAACAACAGCATCGCCCGTTATGACCCTGCGTAACTACATGGACAGGCATGTTAAGTACAACAGGGTTAGCATCCACCAAAAATAGCAAATGGGCAACATCTCTAGTGATATCCTTAGTTATGTATTGTAAGTTTGTTGCTGGTATTGGTGAAATTGAGCTGGACAGTTAATACTTGAATATCACACAGTGTGCAGTACTGAAATAAACAAGGCACGAGCATGCTAAATACATCAACCGTACAAAACATAGCCATTGCAAGTGGTATTGGTAAGATTGAGCTCGTCAGATCATACCTGGTAAGTCCTGGGGGGTAGTCGCTGGGGCACTTCATCTGGGCTAGAGCCTGCACCAAGTCGGCGGCAGCGGAGGCGAGGTGTTCCCCCGGGTCAACACACACATCGGCCATCGCGCCATCGACCACCATCAGCTCCTCGACCTCCACGTGATATGTGGTTGGGCTTGCATGGCGACGCTCTGGAGGTAGGGCGGTGGGGATTTGGAGGCATGAGGATGTTTCGCAGGCGCCATTTAAGCAATCAGGCCGGGGCCATGATAGAGATCGGTCGGTTACCTAACTGGATCGACAATGCTTGGGCAGAACATCGATGTGGTTGAAGCTGTGGTTGTGGCGGCGGCGGTTTGAGCTGCCGGTAGGGGGAAGGGGGGATACTAAGGAAATTTGATGGGTGGGGATGTGGTGGGAGGAATAAATTCTGAAATCGCGCGCCTAATGAAAATTTCATTGCAAAACTTGAAACTTGGGCGGGGGAAACACACAACGCAGATGAAGTGCGTAAAATACTCGTGTGTGAGAAAAGAGAAAATTGGCAGATCCCGTCTCCAAAAAAATGTACACGTGTAGTTGATTTTTCCGGTCAATGGTACGCTTGGTTTATTAGGAAACATCGCACATGTAACTGACTTATGTATCATTAACGCAAAAAAACGCACACGGGTACGCCATAGAAACCGTGTGTTTTGTGATCTTCTAATAATTCTTATATCTATCAGCATCTCCAACCGCACCTAATTTCAAAAATCTCTTTCACTGTATCAGGATTATTCAATGTACATGAACAAGGCAAGGTGACACCCGATGAACAATCATTAGTTTATAAAATGCAATCAAGTGTCAACCTGCCTCGCTCGCATAGCCAGATTTGATCCTATGCAACACAAGAGAGAAGCTTGCTGCCATCCGCCGGCGCGGCAATTTAAGCCGGTGTGCGGCCAACTCGCGCGGCGAGGTGGGACTAAAACTAGCTGCGGCCAGCTCTAGTCTTCAGTGGCTGCGGGTGGACGTTTCGGGAGTATTTAGGGCCGGGGTGCGGCTACAAAATTTCAGTGAACACATGCTAATCAATGCTCAAAGCCCTCAAAGGATGCGCTTACTGACATTGTACGTTAATATTAGATAGTACCAACTTAAAGTACTACTGTTAATTTGCTCTAAAACTAGTATGTATGTAGTACTGGTAGATGCTCGTAATTAATTATACAAACTTACGGGCGACACACGCACTAACTACGTCTCACATGCTGCCATCGGGGCATGCTGCCCAGACGCCGTCGTTCTCCTTCCCGGCCTTGTAGGCGGCAGCCCACCGTGCTTCGATCTCCACCGAGCTCTCCTCAGCACGGCGTGCGGCCTCTTCTTTCTTGCGGTAGCGGGACTCTCTTTTCTTGACTGCTTTCCGCCTTTTCTGCTCCTTCTATGCGGCTTTGGCCGCCTCTAGATCCACCGCCCATTCAGCCATGGCAGCATCAAAGTCCGCCCACGTACTTGTGCAGCCGCCGGCGGCGATGAACTCGGCGCGGCGAGATGCCATCGCTTCCTTACCATATGTGCGGTCGCGGGCGGCGAGGAACGCGGCGCGGCGGGATGCCATCGCTTCCTTACCAGTTACTGTGCGCCGCGGTGCCATGAACGACAATTGGAGAGTGCTCTGGGACGGAGTGACCGGACAGCCGTATAGTGCGGTGGTTTTTAAGAGCTCAACGACAAACAACGAAGGAAATTTGGTTTCACTTACAATCTTTCTCATTCATTATCGCACACGGTTCATCTCCGTCAGCTCCAGAAACAGTGTGCGCTGAGCCGATTGTGTGTTGCATTATGATTGACCGGAACCCCAGGCACGCGGATCGCGCGTGTGCATCGTAGGATGCATCGCGATCGAACGGCAATTCACGTCCCTCACATCACACCCGTGCAGCTATAGCTGGATTGGTTTATATGCGCTAAATGCCTAGGAAATGCACATAATCCCCTAAATATGGTAAATGAGCCCGAAAAAATGCCAAATTTGAACACGGTGATTTGTAGGGTGTATGTTCATCGTAGAAAAAAACTCAAGGGCAAAGAACGAAGAAAATTTGGATTCCCCTTCAATCTTGGTGATTTCTCTCTCGAAAGCATGGAACTTCCTCGGTGATGGTTCGATTTATGAAGGGCGTGCATGACGACATAAGCCAAACCTTCCCAAATTTTTACCAAGGCATGGTGAGGCCATACCATGCCACCATGCAAGGCGTCTTGTTTTTCAAGCATTGATTTCATTTTTCTATAGTTGAAAACCCAATAAACAAACATTTGTGGTTGACTATTGCCACACATTTCATCGAAATATCTGCCCATTCCTTGTAAAAGGCATGAGAATTTACTAAATGCACGAGCATGGTTTTCCAGGCCGTTCTTGTGCACCCTTTCATGCACCGATTGTTTGAACTTGAATTATGTGCATTAATGCCTATAAAATGCACATAATCCCCTAAATATGGTAAATGAACCTGGAAAAGTGCGAAATTTCAACATGGTGATTTGCAGGGTGTATGTTCATCATAGAAAAAAACTCATGGACAAAGGACAAAGGAAATTTGGATTCCCCTTCAATCTTGGTGATTTCCCCCTTGAAACCATGAAACTTCCTCGGTGATGGTTCGATTTATGAAAGGCGTGCATGACGACATAAGGCAAACATTCTCAAATTTTTACCAGGGCACGGTGAGGCCATACCATGGCACCACGCCAGGCGTCATGTTTTCCAAGCATGTATTTCATTCTTCTATAGTTGTTAACCCAGTAAACGACGCATTTGTGGTTGACTATTGGCACACATTTCCTTGAAATCTCTGCCCATTCCTTGTAAAAGGCATGAGAATTTACTAAATAGCACGAGCATGGTTTTCCAAACCGTTCTTGTGCACCTTTTCATGCACCGATTGTTCGAATTTGAATTATGTATCGCACGAGATGGCTCCTTCCACCTCCCCTCCCACCTCCCTCCCACGCAGCTACAATGGTGATCTATAGCATAGATAAATGGAGGGTCTTCTACACTGGGATTTCTCTCCTGGACAAGCGGTGGAGACACATGTGCGCAAAAGGTTTGGTTCCACTGTCCACTTTTCTCCCCATGGAGGTGCCAAGGAATTATTTTTGGTGGTGGCTTTCTCTTCTGCCTCCTTTTCTCTTTCGGAGGAATCGGTGGGTCTTGCTCTTCAGTGTTGCATTGGTGGATCATCTCATGGTTTTCATGTCAAACACCTTGCTGGTAGACATTTCTGTTTCTCAGTGGCCTAAAATAAAGTGGGTCATTTTATCTATGGCCTTAAGGATCGCATTTGGCCGGATTTTGTTTGTCATTTCAACCTCTATCGGCACATTGCATGGAGTTGTTTTGTGAATGATCAAAGTTGGCATTCAGATCAGGAAATTACAGAGGTAGTCCTATGATCTCCTATGGATATCAAATCCAATCTTAACTTTTTGCAAAGAGACACTTCTCGAGCCAATGATTCTTCAGTGGAGCTAGCCAAATTTGGTCTTTCACCACCCACCTTAAAAAAAATTAGTCAAAGATCACAACTCCAACAAAGACACTCCTCTTGATCATTCAACGACCATTTTGTCACAAGTCCTAAAATTTGGAAGTTTTCATTCAAATCTAATCAGTCACAAGGAGGATAGCAATTCCATCTGTTTTGGCAGTTTTCATACTGTCATCAAGATAGATAATTTTGACAGGCAATCAACATTTATTGGTAATAATTACAAGCGCTCTTATTGGGATTCTATTCCGGATTTTATTCTCCTGCATATTTTGGATTTCCGACAGATGGGATATGATGATTTACAAATTGCTAAAACCTGGTCCCTGGATTCGATCCCGCCCGTGGGCTATATTTTCAAAAGGGTTAATAAATGCTCGCACTACTTTCAATTGGGCCACCTGGGCCAGAACTGCCCGGATTCTATAACTACTATAGATTCGAGTCCGGCCCAACCCAATTTGGTGGACACCTCGGGAGTTTTAAAGCCAGGAAATTTCTGCAATATTTGCTTATCTGATGAGCACTCTTCTGGTTTTTGCCCTTCTAAATTGTTTTGTCCTTAGTGCCACCTTTTGGGACACCTACCAAGTGGATGTGGTGGACATGAAGTCGTTCCTATAGTAAAAACTCTGATTTGGAAAATAAAGATGATATTTTGGTCAGATCAAAGCAATTGGAGGATATTACTAGGCGTGTGTCGGATGTCACGCACCCTACCGCCCCAAGTGTTATCACATCAACATCGCATCAGAATAAAATCCCCACTTGCCATAGCTCATTCAATTCCTTTCCTGCACAAAAAAATAAAACAAAGGAAATCAGAGCCCCCCGGTGTGGCATATGCGGCTCTCAGGGACACATGGCTAAATCTTGTTGGAAGGGGTGGGGGGCGCAGAGACTAGTTTGGAAACCAAAAATAATCACCGCTGCCGCAACGCATTCCGCCTCCCCTGCTCAGCCCACCTCGAGAGCTCCTCCACCACCAACAATGGCGAACTTTCCCATCAATGTCGTCCCTTACATCCCCACAAGGATGACCATCGAGCTCGGTCCGGCGGACAGACTTGTCCGCAGCGACATGGCGGTGCATCCAGTACCCCCCCCCCCCCTCAACCATGACTTCCTGGCCATTGCCGAGGTCAATCGCCATGTTCCCTTTCATCAGAAGGCCGCCCTCAGGCAGGTAATCACTAGACTATTGCATGAATCCAATTTTGCTCCTACTGAAGTTGATGATCATCCGCTGGGCATTGCCATCTATGGATTTGCAAACCCTCTGGTGCATGATAATGTTGTTGGCACTACCTTTGAGATTGATGCTGAGGTTGAGGGAGCTATGAACACCATAGTCTCATTTGTCCCACATGATGAAGCTCTGAACATGAGGCTCACCACATATGGACCAGATGTGTGGATATTGTATGTTGGGTTTCCGCAAGATTATCAAACCTATCACTACTTGCATAGATCTGTCGATGGTTTTGGTAGTTTGACACATTGGCATAACCCAAGAGGAGATAGGAAATTTGTTTTGATCAGGGTCAGAGTTTTACATCTCAGACTAGTTCCCAAGAGTCTAATCATTCCGCAGCTTGGGGGAAATCATCATTGCTGGACGGTCTGTGTCACCATGCTACGTAGTAGCGACTGGAACGCACACCTTCCTAAAGTGCCACCAGCTGGGGAGGATCCCCCTCCTGAAAATGGCATCCCCCATCCCCTCTATGGTGACGGTCTCACAGCAGAACAGATTTATCAGCTGCAGCTCAATAACTGGATTGCACAACAGGGTGTTGGCAACAATGCTACAGAGGATGTGGAGGAAAATGCTGCAGTATAGGTGGACATAGAGTTTTAGCCTCAATGGGGGGAATGGCCAGTCCCACCACCTCCAGCTCCACCTTCCCTGTACAATTTCCAAGAGTGTCTTGCAAATGAAGGGCTGCAAGTTCAAGATGGCATTCCTCCTACCAATAATCTTCAAGACAGTCCTTATGCTGCTTGGAATGATTCAATTTCCCTTGCAGCTCTGCCTCCAGCTCTGACTCTGATGCTTTGGTGCTTGTTCCAGTTAACATAATGTAGGCTCTTTAGAGGAATGGCTCTCTTAACTTCACTAACCACAGCCAGAATCCTTCCATAGTGCAGAACAATGAACTGTCTGTTCTTAACAACTCTGTGATGCAGCTTCCACAGGTCCAAGTCAACATTTCTGTCTCAAATGCTGGAATAAACATCAGTTTCTCTGCTGATAATGAGTTCACAAATGCAATGTTACTTGTCGAACCCTTGTCCTATGTGCCTATAACCAACTTTTTGTCAAGCTCTATTATGCCTGTACTGGCCACTTTTGGTCCTTGGGCTCATGGTTATGATCTCAGGCCTAGCAACTTAGCAATTCAACTCACACTTTCTGATACTGCTGGTGGTTCAGTTCAGGTGGCATTAGTCATATCACAGAAAGAAATAGATGGCTCTGTTAGTTCTAGAACCCAGCTCTGGACCATTGAACAACAAGACTATGCTCCCCTCACCTCCACCACTCAGGCTAGTGCAGTTACTATAACTGAAATCTCTGAAGAAAATGAGCAAGGGTCTGAGACTACACCAACTATTGTTGATCTGCCTCTGCCCCAGTACACAGAACTAGAATAGGTGGGTTCTTCTATGGGTGGAAATCAGAGCAAACGCAGCAAGGCCAAAGCCCCAATTACTGTAACCAATGTGCGAAGAAGCTCCCGCTCCAACAAGTATGATGGTTTCAAGGTGCCCCTGATCACTGATAGCAAGATCAAAAGCTCCAAGGTGAAGCCCAGAATCATCCCAAATGCTGCCTCTGCTGTGGTTATTACTGAGGTCAATGAGGAACAGGTACAAGAGGAGATCCCACCTCCAATGAATGTTGCTCAAATTCAGGAAATTGGAATCCAGAAATGTGCAGTGCCACCTGAAGAACTCTCAGCAGATGTGCTCCTTGCTGATAAGGAGGTAGGACCTTCCTCTACTTAATCTAGCTTTTATTCTAGTTTAATAATGGTACTTTTATCGAACTGGAATGTTTTATGTTGGAATATTTGGGGTATGAACTCAGACCCTAAGCTTTTGGCTCTATCAAATGCTATCCTATCTAGTGGTTGTGCGGTTATTTGCCTACAGGAAACTAAGAAGCCTACTTTTGATAATTCCTTCATTAAGTCCTGTTACCCCAAAAGATTCGATAAATTTGCTTTCATCCCCTCTTGAGGAGCTTCTGGTGGAATTGTGACCATTTGGAATAGTGCTATTTTCACTGGGACTGTCCTAATTGAGGAAGAATTCGCTCTGGTAATCAAATTTAAATCCACAAAATCAGCTCAAGAATGGACTTTGGTAAATATATATGGCCCTTTCAAGGGGAGTCTAGATTAGACTACACAAACTAGCTTCTTAATCTTCACATCCCTAATAATGAGGATTGGTTACTTGTGGGTGATTTTAACTACATCCACAACCCAAGTAATAGAAATAAACCAGGTGGAAACTATAATGGTATGATCATATTCAATGATTTCATTCATTCACAGGGATTGATCGAACTACCTCTCAAAGGACACTCTTATACTTGGAGCAATATGCAAGATGATCCATTACTAGAACAATTGGATTGGTTTCTAACCTCAAATAATTGGACAGTCTCTTACCCCAACACCATGGTAAAGCCCCTAAGCAAACCGGTCTCAGATCATATCCCATGTGTGATATCAATAGAAACAAACATACCAAGAAGCAACCTGTTTAGGTTTGAATCATACTGGACACAACACCCTGGCTTTATGGATGTAGTCTCTTCAGCCTGGAACAAGCAAGTGAATTCAAATAACTATGCAACCATTCTTTGCAGAAAACTTAAGACACTAAGGTATGAACTAAAACATTGGTGCAAGAAGATTTCCAAACTGTCAACTGCCATAGCCAACTCTAATTCAACCCTTGTTGATCTGGATTCTTTGGAAAAGAAAAGAACCCTAACCACACCAGAAAACAACTTTAGAAGAATTCTCAAAAATCACTTGCTCAGATTACTAAACTAGCAGAAACAATATTGGAAAAAAAGATGTACCATAAGATGGGCACAATTTGGAGACGAAGATCCTAAATTCTTCAAAGCAATGGCCTCCGAGAGATATCGCAGGAACAATATTTCTTCTATACAGCTAGATAATGGTACCACAGTAGAAGATCATATTGGAAAAGAAGCTTTAATCTACCAAAGTTTCAAGAACTGGCTGGGCACATCAAGAGAATTTCAAATGAAGTTTGACCTAGCAAATATAATTAAAAAAAAGATGATCTGGATCAATTAACCAACCCATTCACCAGAGTGGAAATAGATGAGGTCATTAAAGAAATGCCTGCTGAAAGAGCTCCAGGCCCAGATGGATTTACAGGAATCTTTCTGAAGACTTGTTGGCACATTATTAAGGAGGATTTTTACAAACTATGTGATCAATTTCATGATGGGAACCTGAATCTTGAGAGCATTAATGAAGCCTTCATCACTCTAATCCCTAAAATACCATACCAGGCTACAGTGAATGACTTCAGACCAATAACACTCCTCAATTGTTGTCTTAAAGTGATTACTAAACTACTAGCCAACCGTCTCCAAAAACTAACACTAAAGATCATACACAGGAATCAATATGGATTCATTAAAGGGAGAGCAATTCAAGATTGCCTAGCCAGGGCCTTCGAATACATACACCAATGCCAAGCTTCAAAAAATAAGATAATTCTCCTCAAACTGGACTTTGCTAAAGCCTTCGACACAATTGAACATGATGCAATGATTGAAATTATGAAACACATGGGATTCAATGCTAAATGGTTATAATGGATCAAATCAATTTTCTCCTCTGGGAAATCGGCTGTCCTTCTTAATGGAGTCCCTGGAAGACAATTCATTTGCAAAAGTGGGGTACATCAAGTGACCCGCTATCTCCACTAATTTTTGTCCTGGCAGTAGATCTTCTGCAAGCTACGATTAATGACGCTTTCAGGCAAGGAATGATCCATCTCACATTCCCGAGACAAAACCAAGTGGATTACCCGGTCATCCAATACGCGAACGACACCATTATCATCATGTCGGCGTGCCCTACTCAAGCTAGAACCATGAAAGATATTCTCACTGACTACGCGACCTCAATTGGACTCAAGATCAACTTTCATAAATTGACCTTGATACCTATGAATTGTGAGGATGAAATAAGTAAGGATATTGCACAAATCTTTGGCTGCATGATTGGAAAAATGCCTTCCACCTACCTTGGCCTACCCCTTGGGACTTCCATACCTTCTATCCAAGACTTAATGCCTATAGTGTGCAACATGGAACGAAGACTTACGTCTACACTTTCAATGATGTCATATGGATCTAAACTATCTTTGTTGAACACGGTTATCACCTCACTTACAATCTTTACTCTTTGCACCCTACGATTGCCACCCAAAGTAATTGAATTACAGGACAAACTCCGTAGAAGATGCCTATGGACAAAAAAGACGGACCAAGGGGAATAATGTAATTCTTTAGCAGCTTGGGAAAGAGTCTGTCGACCTAAAAAAAGTGGGGGCCTCGGAATCATCAACATACAGATACAAAGTGACGCACTGCTACTAAAATACCTACACAAGTTCTATAACCATCATGATCTTCCTTGGGTGGAATTATTATGGTCTACTTACTACACCAACAAAATCCCACATGCCTCGGACCCATGTGGGTCCTTCTGGTGGAGAGATATCCTCAAACTAACACCAATCTTTCGAGGGATCTCTAAAGTGGAGGTACACTATGGGGATAATGTCCTAATGTGGAAAGATCTTTGGCTTAATGACACCCTCGCAGAATCACACCCAAGAGCCTTTTCTTATGTTAGGAATGAAGACAACTCGGTCCAAGACTTCTTGTGTATCACTTCCCTAGATGAAGCGTTCCAGCTACCTCTATCAAGGAAAGCATTTAAGGAAGTGCAAGATATTCAACGGCTAGTGGCACACGTCACCATGGACAACAATCAAAACACAAAAGATGTCTGGTCATATACTTGGGGGACAAAAGAATTCTCATCACGAAAATACTATCAATTCTGCTTCAGAGATGTGACAACCCAGTAAACGACGCGTTCTTCAGAGATGTGTTTTTCAAGAACGTATTTCATTTTTCTATAGTTGATAACCCAGTAAACGACGCGTTTGTGGTTGACTATTGCCACACATTCCCTTGAAATCTCTGCCCATTCCTTGTAAAAGGCATGAGAATTTACTAAATACCACGAGCATGGTTTTACAGACCGTTCTTGTGCACCTTTTCAT
Organism: Thinopyrum elongatum; assembly: GCA_011799875.1. NCBI lineage: Eukaryota > Viridiplantae > Streptophyta > Magnoliopsida > Poales > Poaceae > Thinopyrum > Thinopyrum elongatum. Next base: position 105,707,001 of record CM022298.1, read on the forward strand.
GCACCGATTGTTCGAATTTGAATTATGTGGATTAATGCCTAGAAAATGCACATAATCTCCTAGATATGGTGAATGAGCCCGGAAAGATGCCAAATTTGAACACGTTGCATTGGAGGGGGTATGTTGATCATAGAAAAAAATTGAATGACAAACTAGGAAAGAAATTTGGATTCCCGGCCCCTTCAATCTTGGTGATTTCCCCCTCGAAAACCATGAAACTGCCTCAGTGATGGTTCGATTTATGAAGGGCGTGCATGACGACATAAGCCAAACCTTCTCACATTTTTACCAGGGCACGGTGAGGCCATACCATGGCACCATGCCAGCCGTCATGTTTTTCAAGCACGTATTTCTTTTTTCTACAGTTGAAAAACCAATAAACAACGCGTTTGTGGTTGACTATTGCCACACATTTCCGTGAAATCTCTACCAATTCCTTGTAAAAGGCATGAGAATTTACTAAATAGCATGAGCATGGTTTTCCAGACCGTTCTCGTGCACCTTTTCATGCACCGATTGTTTGAATTTGAATTATGTGGATTAATGCCTAGACAATGCACATAATCCCCTAAATATGGTAAATGAACCCAGAAAGTGCCAAATTTGAACACGGTGATTTGTAGGGTTTATGTTCATTGTAGAAAAAAACTCATGGACAAAGGACAAAGGAAATTTGGATTCCTCTTCAATCTCGGTGATTTACTATCGCACACGATTCATCTCCATCACCTCTGTGAACCGTGTGTGTTCACCCACACATGCAAAAGGAAAAAGAAAACCCTCACCCACTTCGTCCCCACCCACTCACCATGGACTCCTCGGCAACTCTGCACCTCATCAACTTCTACCGTGGCGGCCACACTAAGCTCGACGGCTGTCGCCCTCCAAACGGCACGGGATTTCGCCCATACTGCTTGCCGCCGCCTATCTGCACCGACTTGCACCGACATTCTAGACTCTGGTCGATTGGGGTTTTCTGCGGGATTGGGCTGGGGATTTTTCTCATGGAGCAGGTAATCAATTTAGTGAAATATTCTGTCATCTCTTATCGCAGTCCGTCCATCGCTGTTAATCAACCGGCGGAAATTGCCATGGATTCATTTTTCTTCTAGCTAGTTCGAGGGTTTTCATTCATGTGACCACAGTGTGAGCACAAATCGGGCAAGTGTGGTCGCGGCCAGTCGGAAATGAAGTTCTATCTCACCATTCCGGATGACTTTAGGGAGCGCTCGGTATGTTCAATCTCACCCTACCATGGTCGGCATGGCCTAAATTTGTGAACATATACCGTCTATTGCTACATTTGGATAAAAGGTACGGTGCCACGTGCAGTCTAGATGTCGAAGCCGATCTTTTTCCCCTATATTAGGGAAATTTATGATGTATTGTTCATTCAGTTACTCTCATATTTGCATCAAATCTTTGTTACATTATCTCTTTTTGTACTTTGCTTTCAGCTATATATTGATCTGTTCTATTAGTTACTCCCATAGTTGCATCTTGCTCTATTATTTCAATATATCTAATTTATGATCTTAATTTTCATTTCAAGCAGTACATCCCTTGCTTTGCAAGAACAGGAGTAGAAGGAAATCTTGGGCTTTACTTTGTTGATGACTCCATGGATGTCATATTGACAACGCAGCATGGATTTAAAATGACAGTTAGCGTAAAACTTGATAAAGATGGTCACCCCTATTTTGATGCCGACCTTTGGAGAAAAATGTCTAAGTGTTATGAACTTAAAGCTGGCAATAAAATTATAGTGCGTGCACCACAGCCTGGTCTAATTAACATGGATGTTTACTTCCCCAACGTCATCAGCCGATCAAAGTCTGATTGAGATTAGTGTCCTTTCAACTTTCTCCATGCTGGCATATTACTTAGCAAAATCAGGGTATTTGTTCTGACTAATTGATCACTATTTGAGCAACCTATTGTGATTTCATTTTCTGACTCCATTCCTAGGCAGTAACAAATTCTATTTACCAATCTATGCGCACTTTATATTCTTCTGCCATGTTCTAAATAAATAATACATTTCCACCTTTTAAGCAGGATATGTTGGATGCATAGTTAACGATCTGTATGTTACTAAGCGTACCAAATTTCACTGGAAGGACTTGAAGCATGTCATAAAATTTGTTGATAATCTGACAGAGATAGCACAGCGTATGAACGCTGGATTTTGGATGGGATTAATTATACCTATGGTGCACACATTGAACAAGACCAATTGTGTGCACAAAACGCTGGTACAAAGTCTTATTTTTATGTTGATGCTGATAAACTATATATATCTTCAACGATATGTTACAATTGGTTTTTATTCTACATTTCAACAGAAATTGCCCGCTGTAGCTATTCCTGGATCGATTTTCTAGCGTGGTCTAATTACACTTGTGCCTGCTAATAACGCCAAAGTGATTGCAAGGTACTGCATTTCCCGCAGAAATGGAACCATTCAAATTAACAAGTTCTCGCTTGTCATGGCAATGCATCCATATTGGAAAATTGGAGACACTGTTCTACTCATGCTCTACCAAGGCACAGGAGGGTTCTTCCTTTTCATTGACGAGATGACGATTCACCGTGATCAAGCTGCTTCCAGCAGATAGTTGTGGTTGTTGGCCCTCAGCCTCTTAAAATGTGCTAGTTGTTACTATGTTAAGTATGTAGAAATGGACCATATGGTTGTTGGCCCTCAGCCTCTTAAAATGTGATAGTTGTTACTATGTTAAGTATGTAGATATGGACCATATGGTTGTCAAAACCGTGTTACGAAGATCCTCCTTTTATCGAATAGTGTAACCACTATATATATGTTACTCAAATGTTGTTAGCCAAGTTCTTAAATTTTCATGGAAAGTATTAGTATCGTACACAGTTCATTGAGTTTAAGCGTGTGTCTGGTAGAGCGGCAGAGTAGAGGATGTCCATGTTTTGGATGTGGCGATCAGCACCGATGTCCAGAAGGCATTTGCATATTAATTGTCCATATTGCAAATTCCCACACGTGTTAACATAAGGAAACGTATGTGTAACTTACTAATCATCGCACATGAGTACTGGCAGACGCATCGTGTGCGATACTCCTAGCCACCGCAAGCAACTAGTTTGCATTTTTCAAATTTTTTTGCACACACAGAATCGCAAACGAATTAACTATAGTAATCGTTTGTGTTATAATTTCTCATCGCAAAGAGTTCATCCGAGTGGGTTGTTTGCTGCGTATCACACACATCTTGTTTACACGAATCGTTTGTGTTCTTTTGGCTCATCGCAAATAGTTCGTCTATGTGAACTGTATGCCGCATATCACACACATCTTGTTAAGTTGAACCGTTTCTGTTGTGTTCCCTAATCGAAAATAGTTCGTCCGAGTGAACCGTATGCCATATATCACACACACCTTGATTTGGCTAACCGTTTCTATTGCATTCCCTAATAGCAAACAGTTCATCTGAGCGAACTGTATGCCGTATATCGCACACACCTTGATATGGCTGCCCGTTTCTGTTGTTCTGTCTCCTCGCAAACATTTCATATGGATCAACCATGTGCCCTACATCGCACACGCAACTAAAATCTGAACCGTGTTTGATGTCTCTGCCATCGCAAACATTTTGCATCTTTTTTAATGGTTTTTTTACGTCACCGTTTGCGATTAATGCATCGCACATAGTTTCGTCAAAGGGTCTCTGATCGTAGTGTCGCGTTAGCAGCATCCTGCAGTAGTGAGAGAAGGGACAATGTTACTATCCTTTTTCACACTTGTGCTTCAAAGTAGCACCATGATCTTCATGATGGAGAGTCTCCCATTTTTTCACCTTCATATACTAGTGGGAACTTTTCATTATAGAACTTGGCTTGTATATTCCAATGATGGCCTTCCTCAAATTGCCTTAGGTCTTCGTGAGCAAGCAAGTTGGATGCACACCCACTTAGTTTCTTTTTGAGCTTTCATACACTTATAACTCTAGTGCATCCGTTGCATGGCAATCCCTACTCACTTGCATTGATATCAAGTAATGGGCATCTTCATAGCTCATTAATTTGCCTAGTTGATGTGAGACTTTCTCCTTCTTTTTGTCTTCTCCACAACCACCATATTCTATTCCACTCATAGTGCTATATCCATGGCTCACGCTCATGTATTGCGTGAAAGTTGAAATAGTTTGAGAACACCAAAAGTATGAAACAATTGCTTGGCTTGTCATCGGGTTGTGCATGATGAAATACTTTGTGTGATGAAGATGGAGCATAGCCAGACTATATGATTTTGTAGGGATAACTTTCTTTGGCCATGATATTTTGAGAAGATATGACTGCTTTATTAGTATGCTTGAAGTATTATTGTTTTTATGTCAATATTAAACTTTTGTTTTGAATCTTATGGATCTGAATATTCTTGCCACAATAAAGAAAATTGCATTGATAAATATGTTAGGTAGCATTCCACATTAAAAATTCCATTTTTATCATTTACCTACTCGAGGACGAGCAGGAATTAAGCTTGGGGATGCTTGATACGTCTCCAATGTATCTATAATTTTTGATTGTTCCATGCTATTATATTATCTGTTTTGGATGTTTTATATGCATTAATATGCTATTTTATATTATTTCTGGGACTAACCTATTAACCTAGAGTCCAGTGCCAGTGCCAGTTTTCTGTTTTTTCCTTGTTTTTGACTTTTACAGAAAAGGAATATCAAACGGAGTTCAAACGGAATAAAACTTTACGGTGATTTTTCTTGGACCAGAAGACACCTATGTGACTTGGAGAGAGGGCCAGAAGAGTCCCGAGGAGGCGACAAGCCCTCAGGGCGCGCCCCAGGGAGGGCGCCCCTGACTTGTGGGCCCCTCGAGGGTCCTCTAACCCTAGTTCCACCTCTATAAATTCTTAAATATTCCCAAAACATCATAAGCGTCCACAAAAATACTTTTCCGCCGCCACAAGCTTCTGTTCCCGTGAGATCCCATCTTGGGGCCTTTTCCGGTGATCTGCCGGAGGGGGATTTGATCATGGAGGGCCTCTACATCAACCTTGCTGCCCTACTGATGATGCGTGAGTAGTTTACCATAGACCTATGGTTCCATAGCTACTAGCTAGATGGCTTCTTCTCTCTCTTTGATCTTCAATACAATGTTCTCCTTGATGTTCTTGGAGATCTATTCGATGTAATCTTCCTTTGCGGTGCGTTTGTTGAGATCCGATGAATTGTGGATTTATGATCAGATTATCTATGAATATTATTTGAGTCTTTTCTGAACTCTTTTATGCATGATTAAGATATCTTTGTATTTCTCTTTGAACTATCGGTTTGGTTTGCCCAACTAGATTGGTTTTTCTTGCAATGGGAGAGGTGCTTAGTTTTGGGTTCAATCTTGCGGTGTCCTCACCTAGTTACAGAAGGGGTATCGAGGCACGTATTGCATTCTTGCCATCAAGGATAAAAAGATGGGGTTTATATCATATTACTTGAGTTTATCCCTGTACATCATGTCATCTTGCTTAAGGCATTACTCTGTTCTTATGAACTTAATAGTCTAGATGCATGCTAGATAGCGGTCGATGTGTGGAGTAATAGTAGTAAATGCAGAATCGTTTTGGTCTACTTGTCATGGACGTGATGCATATAATCATGATCATTGCCTTAGATATCGTCATAATTATGCGCTTTTCTATCAATTGCTCTACAGTAATTTGTTACCCACCGTATGATATCTTCAAGAGAGAAGCTTCTAGTGAAAACTATGGCCCCCGGGTCTATTTTCCATCATATATTTTCAGATATATAAACCAAAAAACACAAAAATACCTTGCTGCAATTTATTTATGTTTATTTTAGTTTGCTCTTTTATTTATCTTTTATACCCATCTCTATTAGATCCCACTCTTGTTCATGACCGTGAAGGGATTGACAACCCCTTTTTCGCGTTGTTTGCAAGTGTTTGTTAGTTTGTGCAGGTGCATATATTGGAGACTTGCTTGTGCCTCCTACTGGATTGATACCTTGGTTCTTAACTGAGGGAAATACTTATCTCTACTTTGCTGCATCATCCTTTCCTCTTCAAGGGAAAAATCAACGCAAGCTTAAGAAGTAGCATGGACGAAGCTCGGCCGGGGGTTCGAGCTAGTGGCCATGGCGGAAAATGGCTACGGTAATGAGCGGGAGACGCGCTAGGGGACCGTATCTGACAGAAAAGGAGGAGGAGAAGGAGCGGAGGCTCACAACAAGTTCGAAGACATGGTCAGGGAGGTCGGGGGCTATCGGAGGCGCGCGGAGCAATGCTTCGAACGGCGGCGACCGGAGGTTGAAGATGAGCTCGATCCCATTGTTGCAATGCTCCCAGGCGTCGTGTCGGTGTAGCAGGAGACGTAGACGACGGATGCGGTTCTTCTGGACACGAAGATGTGGCGAATGATGGTCGCGTGCACGGCGACGGCACGGCGATGGCGGCATCGGGCTTGTGTGGGAGAGGAGGAGAGCGACGTGGGGAAGGGGAATGGACGTGCTAGGGTGCTCCAGGGGGTCGAGGTGGTGCTCTTAACCTAAAGAGGAGCCGCAGGATGGACGGCACGGCGCCATCGGCGACATGGATGGGTGCCACGCCATCCTCTATGAACAGGAGAAGGGAGAAGGCATGGCTGGGCAGGCCTCAGTGCACTGTGCACTTGAGCCCAGGAGCACAAGATTTTTTTTTCCTATTTTTTTTCTGTTATGTTTTCTATTTTATTTAGCCACTAATTGGCTTTTCTAAAAATATGTAACTAGTCCAATAAATAACATTGCATTATATAGCACTGCCACAAAAAGTTTGGGAGGCATTTGAAAAGCTCTGGAATTTTTATAATTTTAAAAGTGATTAAAATATTGCTTTGGCCTCTATTTTAATTGTTTTAGGGCATTGAGCCACTTGACAAAATGTTGGTTTTATTTTTATAATAGCTTTGGGAATTTTTACAATATTATGAACACTTTTGTTTTGCTGTTTGGATAATTAATATTTTGACTTTATTTTAAATTTTGAATTTGAGGTTGAAATATTTCTTAATTGTTTTTCTTAAGGCATAACGATGATGACTTGGCATCATTAGTGTGGAGTTACTGTAGCATGGCACTGGGGGTGTTACACGTGAGTACTCATCCAAAGTACTCGCAAGACTTACATCAGATCTATGCTAAGTATGCATCGGTATCAAAGGGAAGGGGCTATATCTGTGGACTAATCTAGAGAAATGCCAGAATAGAGGGAAGCTAAGCATCAGAATAGGAGCTATTGAACAACAGTAGCAAAATCTAATGCAAGCATGATAGGGAAAGAATGGCGATATAGGAATGATCAAGGGGGTTTTGCTTGCCTGGAAGCTCTGCCGAGAAGGAGGGGCCTATTGGGGAACATTGCAAGGAAAACAAAAAAAATTCTACACACACGCAAGATCTATCCATGGAGATACATAGCTACGAGAGGGAGAGTGTGTTTACGTACCCTCGTAGACCGTTAAGCGGAAGCGTTTATCAACGCGGATGATGTAGTCATACACCTTCATGATCCGCCCGATCAAGTACCGAACGTACGGCACCTCCGCGTTCAGCACACATTCAGCTCGATGACATCCTCGCCTTCTTGATCCAGCAAGATGGGCGAAGTAGTAGATGAGTTCCGGCAGCACGACGGCGTGGTGATGTAACTATCTCCGCAGGGCTTCGCCGAGCACTACGAAAATATGACCAAGGATGAACTAGAGGGAGAGGGGCACCGCACATGGCTTGGGGATCATGGTGTGTGTTGTCCCTCTCCCTCCTCACATATATATATAGGTGGGGGAGGAGGGGAGGCATCCTAGGGCGCCGCAAGAGGGCCGGCGGCCGCCCTAGGGCGCCTGCCCTAGGTGCCCCCTTTCCTTCCTAGGGGGTGGAGGAGAAGGTAGGAGGGGGGCCGATGGCTCCCTTGCCTTAGCAGCCTGTCGGTGCAACAGACCTTGGGTCCATTACACGGACTGTGCACAGGCCAGAGACAAGATTACAAGACCAAGATCAGACCAAACAAGGAGGATCAATTCCTTTGAAGGATCCAAGTGCAAGTCGAGAAGGCCAAGGTGAGCTAGAGGAACAAGGCATCGCTAAGGGAAGGACCTACCTTGCCGGGCAGGCGAGCCCGGCAGGGTTGGGTTTTGCCCCGGAAGCAAGCTGGCAGATCATCCCGGTAGGCCTGCCGGGGCTGGTGGAGGCGAGCCACTCCACCGCTCCACCTCGCAAGCGACACAAGTCATTAATCAAAGCGTTGTCAAGCTCCAAGGTGACTAAGTGGCTGCATCTTGCCACATGGCAGCCACTTCCTACAGCAAACACCTCCATATGACACCCGTCCAGATACGTGTCAAACGAGCAGGCGCGAAGCTGGCAAAATAGCCCGGCAGGACCTGCCGGGCGGGCTGTGATGTGACACTGAGCGGCGCATTTAATGCGCTCTGTCAGCCTGCAGAGTTAGATATGATAGCACTGTTAGCTATCTAATCAGTATGCAAAGACTAATTTGCCACTGTGGTGACCCCTTAATCTATAAAAGGAGGCCCATGGCGATCGTAGAAAGGGTTGGACCCTCGTATATTCATACGCACGTAGCCACTCTCGCCCCCAGAGCGACCTTGCCGGGCGAGTGTGCTGCGTCCACCACCATTACCCACCATCAATCCACCAAAGCAGGAGTAGGGTTTTACGCCTCACGGCGGCCCGAACCTGGGTAAAGACTGCCCGTGTGATCTCTGCCGTGCTGCGCAACGCTTCTCCGCTCTTTGTGAAACGTGCCCATCCCCCCGCTAAACCAAAAGGGGCTCATGGCCCCATAGGTGGCCGTGTTTCCCATGACATCTTTGGCGCGCCAGGTAGGGGGATCACTTGCGCGAAACCGGGAGCGTACGCTGCGCATCATCTTCATCGACATTTTCATCGTCGACGGCGTCATCGACTATGGCGCCCAAGAGGAAGCCCAGAGTTGCATATCACCCGTCCACCTCGATGGCTCCGCCGCCTGCGACCGCTGACATCGTAGGGAATGCGGGGGCTCGCGAGTGTGTGGATGCCGCGGGGGACATGGTCGGCGCAGGCGGCACCGTCGCCACCTCCCCCACGGCCGAACCAGGAACGGGAGGTACCGGGGAAAGACAGCATCAACAACATCCCAAAGGCCATGCTCCACGAGGTACGGATGGAGGGATCATTCCACCTGAACCCCTTCTCCTCGCCAACGGGCACAGCCGCAGTGATGATGCTCGTTCTGGGGCGAATCGCAACCCTCTGGCCGCCCCCGCTGCGGGCGCGACCGCAGGGCACGCACCACCCTCGGGGCGGGCTGACCCAGCTACTGTGCCCAACGGAGCCGCTGGCCCTCAGGCGCCTCTGCCATGTCACTATGCCGTCCAAACGGCTGGTTCACAGCAGCAAGGGCACGGCGCGGTCGCCACTGGCAACGTCAGGAGCCGAGCGACACTACGATCTACATCGTCATCACCTATGCCAAGCACTGCCTCAGAGGCCATGGCGCGAGCCCAACTGCTGTTGAGATTTCCACCGGCAGCAGACCAGATGGATGAGTGGCGAGCCACCATCCAAAGTCTGATTGGTTTTGCCGAGGCGGAAGGATCACAGCGGGCCGGACCGCCACGGCCTTCCTAGGCTGCAACGACGGCTTGTGCGGCTGGTCGTGTGGGAGGGGCCACCCTCACGGTGCAATCCCCACCACGGCAAGCCACCCGGGAGCTACAAAACCAAGTATCCGATGACGTCTCGATGTCCTTGTCAGACCCTCGAGCGCGTCAAGGCCGACAGCGTGCCCCGGAGGGCAGGCGAAGGGAAGGTGCGTGCATCATCGACGAGCGGCGCCACGACAACCCCCGCCGGTCCAATGGGTGTGATGGCCCCGACGTCGACGAGCCCTCGCTCGGAGATAGCGGGTGCCTGCCTTTCGAGGTTGGGTGCCCTGCCTTCACCCGTGAGCTGCGGCAAGTCTGTTGGCCGTCCACTCGCACGTTCAAGCCACAGATACCCGAGAAGTATGATGGGAGACTAAACCCGGCAGAGTTCTTGAGCATCTACACCATCGATGTTCAAGCTGCCGGGGGAAGGGATGAGAAGGTGTTCGCCAACTACTTCCCTTTGGCCCTCAAGTCAAATGTGAGGTCTTGGCTGATGCACCTGCCGGAGAACTCCATTTCGACCTGGGCTGACCCATGCCACGAGTTCATTGGTGACTTCACAGGCAGCCATCAAGAACCAGGGCCGCCCAGCGACTTGCAGCTTCTCCAGCAGAAAGAGGGAGAAACTCTATGGAAGTACTTGCAGAGATTCAGCCGAGTCCACAAAAATATCCCAAATATCCACCCAGCCGCAGTGATATCTGCCTTCCAATCCAACGTGCGCAACCGCAGGATACGTTCCAAGATGAACGTTCGGTTGCCCAAGACTTTGAAGGAGCTCTACACTTTGGTGGACAAATGTGCTCAGGTGGAGGAGGGGAGGAAACTTTCTGGAGAGGAAGATTGCGTCGACATCGACTCAGAAGATGACGATGAGACCATCAGTAAGAAGAAGAAGAACAAGAAGCGCAAGGATAAGACTGTGATGACTGTTGAGGGGTCAGGCACGCCTAGTACCGGCAAGAAGGCCAAGGCTGAAGCCCCCGACAAGGAGGCTACCGCATGCGCTAACTGCCGGGAGGCGGCGGCTACCGAGAAAGCTGGGAAAAGTGATGGGCCGTACTGTAAGATTCATTGGACCAAAGGCCATGATCTCCAGGAGTGTCATCAGGTTGAGCAGCTCGTCAAGAGGCAGAAGGCTAAGTATGAGAAGCGCGATAAGGAAAAAGGTCAGAATGGTGCTGGCGGGAAGGGCCGGGGTGGTGAAGCAAATCGCCCCGGCAAGGCTCCTCGGAACCAAGGGAAACCCGCCAAAGGCCGAGAGAAGGAGGATTGCAGTAATGCGAGTGATGGAGGGAATGAAGAGGAAACCAACGACCAGGAATTCCAGAAGGCCACTGATGCCCTGTGCATTGACAGGGGTGCATCTTTGCACTCCTCTCACTGCCAACTTAAACAGTGGGCGCGTGAAGTCAATGCCGTGGAGCCAGCGGTAGATTCTCGGAAGCCGCTCAAGTGGTCACGCATGCCCATCATCTTTGATGAAGAGGACCACCCCGACCGCATTACTGCGGCAGGGTGCTTGCCGTTGTTGGTCTCACCAACAATTTGCAACCTTAAGGTCACAAAGATGCTGGTTGACGGCGAGGCCGGGTTGAATCTGATTTCCCCAAAGGTTATCAGCAAACTCCAGATAGCAGAAGAAGAACTTAAGGCCACAGGCACATTTCAAGGAGTCCCGGCAGGAGCCGTCCTAAGGGAAAGTTTACGTTTCCCATGAAATTTTGGAGGAGAGTTGAACTACAGGACTGAAAAGTTGTGTTTGATGTGGTTGACCTCCCCCTGCCATACAACGGGATCCTTGGGCGCCCGGCCCTGGCCAAATTCATGGCAGCATCCCACTATGCCTACAACACCTTGAAGATGCCAGGGCCGATGGGCGTCATTTCCATTCCGTCGGAGAAGAAAGACGCAATTATTTGTGTCGATAAGATGTACCGGGTCACGGTCACGGCAGAGGTCGCGGAAGCCACAGTTCCCGCCAAGGGAAAGCATAGCAGAGGCACTGGCAAGGAATCTAGGAAGCGTACCTCTGTGGAATGTGCCGCGCCCGTTGATGACATGCCAGAGAGTTCCAACAGCAAGAGATCCAAGGCTGCTCCACCCCAAGTGAAAAAGGGCACGACAGGGCTGGCTGGCACTCATGGTACTTTCACTATTAGCGCCACCCTTGATGACAAATAGGAAAGCGTGCTCGTTGCCTTCCTGTGGGCGAATATCGATGTGTTTGCCTGGCAACCATCTGATATCCCCGGTGTTCCCAGGGAGGTAATCGAGCACCACATTGCTGTCTGCCCACATGCCCGGCACATCAAGTAGAAGGTTCAGAAGCAGGCCTTGGAGCGGCAGTAGTTTATGGCCGAGGAAATTAAGAAACTTGAAGCAGCTGGTTTGGTCAGAGGAGTACTGCATCCAACATGGCTAGCAAACCCAGTGGTTGTGCGCAAGGCTAATGGAAAATGGAGGCTTTGCATAGATTTCACGGATCTGAACAAGGCATGCCCAGAGGACCCATTTCCCTTGCCGCGCATCGACCAGATCGTGGATTCTACTTCAGGATGTGAGTTGCTCTCTTTTCTGGATGCATACTCTGGATACCATCAGATTTTTATGTCCAAGGAAGATAAAGAAAAGACCTCATTCATCACCCCATGCGGCACATACTGCTTTGTGCACATGCCTTTCGGGTTGAAGAGTGCCGGGTCCATTTTGCAAGAGCAGTCCAGATTGGCTTTGAACCACAGCTGCACAGGAACATTGAAGCCTATATGGATGATATTGTGGTCAAGACCAAGGACAGATCAACCTTCATCCAGGATTTAGAAGAGACATTTGCTAATCTGCGCAAGATCAACTTGAAACTGAATCCGGAGAAGTGCGTGTTTGGTGTTCCCTCCAGCAAGCTACTTGGTTTCTTTGTGTCCCACCGTGGGATAGAGGCCAACCCCGATAAGATCAAGGCTATTGGGAAGATACAGGCACCCAAGACAGTTAAGGATGTGAGGTGTTTGATAGGATGCGTTGCCGCGCTTAGCAGATTCATCTCCAAGTCTGCCGAGCGCACCTTGCCGTTCTTCAAGATTTTGAAGAGGGCAGGACCCATGAAGTGGACCCCGGAAGCAGATGCAGCGCTGCAGGATTTGAAGGCCTACTTGTCTTCTGTGCCTACTTTGGTCGCACCCAAACCACAAGAGCCGTTGCTGCTATATCTGGAAGCAACTAATCAAGTGGTTAGTGCGGCCCTAGTAGCACAGCGAGAAGTAGAAGAAGCAGCCACCTCAGCAAGTGTCCCGCCCGGGGAAGAAGAAGAGAGCGGATCGGCAAGGCTAGATACGGATCAGGACAAAGAGGAGCACGGCAGCGGAAGCAACCCCAAGGACACGGCAAGGAAGAAGTTGGTGCAGTGCCCAGTATACTTCGTTAGCTCCCTGTTGCAGGGGGCTAGATCCAGGTATTCTGGCGTGCAAAAATTGATTTTTAGCCTTGTCATGGCCTCAAGGAAACTGCGCCACTACTTCCAAGCCCATGAGATCATGGTTGTCATCCGCTTCCCGTTGCAAAGGATACTTCGAAACCCAGAGGCCACCGGCAGGATAGTGGAATGGGCATTGGAGTTGTCCAGCTTTGGCCTGAAGTTTGAAAGCACATCAACAATCCAGAGCAGGGCGTTGGCAGAGTTTATTGCAGAATGGATGCCAACCCCTGATGAAGAAGTACAGGAAACAGTTATCCCCGGCCACTGTTCAAGATATCTTCCGATATTTCGATAAATCGGCCGATTTATCGCTTACCGTTGTCTGACCGATAAGATAAATGGGCCGATAAATCAGCTGATATGCCGATATGCCGATAAACTAGCCGATTTACCCCATATCATGGGTCGACCGATAAGTTCCTGATAAGCGATATCCCCAACATTGTCCCCGGCAAGGAAGCGCCCCAAGAATGGATCATGTATTTCGATGGTGCCTTCTCCCTACAAGGTGCAGGGGCTGGCGTGCTTCTTGTGGCTCCCACTGGAGAGCACCTGAGGTATGTCGTCCAGATGCCCTTTCCCCGGGAGGAGGCGACCAACAATACAGCAGAATATGAAGGGCTTCTTGCCGGGCTCAGGATTGCCACCGAGTTGGGAATCAAGAAGCTGATCATTCGAGGAGATTCACAACTGGTGGTGAGACAAGTCAACAAGGATTACCAAAGCCCATTAATGGAGGCATACATCGAGGAAGGAATATTGGAGGAGCGCTTTGACGGGTTGCAAACAGAGCACGTACCCTGTGCGGAAAACAGCATTGCTGATCACCTGTCAAAGTGTGCTGCGCAGAAGCTTCCTGTGGAACTAGGAACTTTTGTTCTCCATCTTACTCAGCCCTCCGTATCCCCGACAACAATGGCCCACAAGAGGAGGAAATTGGACTCCGGTAAGCCTCTCCCTGTAGAGCCTTTCGGGGCTCCTGGTAGGGACCCTGCCGGAAACAACTCCCCTTCGATTGCCGGGCTGCACCCTCCTGCCGGACCACTAGTCCCCACGGTCGAGGGATGCGCCCCCACGAATGAGGAGGTGCCGCTAGTCCTCGTTGCCAAGCCTCAGGCTCCAACTTGGGAAAGGCACATAGTCCATTTCCTCCAAACCGGAGAACTTCCCGAAGAGCAAGAAGAAGCTAAAAGAGTAGCCCGGAGGGCCAGTATGTATCAGTTTTTCGATGACACACTATACAGAAGAAGGCCCAACGGTGTGAAATTGAAGTGCATTTGCCGGGAAGGAGGAAAGGAACTGCAGGCAGAGATACACAAAGGCATGTGCGGCTCCCTCATTGGATCAAGGGCTTTGGTTGGGAAAGCATTCATGCAAGGATTCTATTTGCCCACAACCCTCCAAGATGCGGTTGAGCTCATCACCAAGTGTGAAGCCTGTCAATTCCATTCCAAAAATATCCATCTGCCTGCCCAAGCACTCCAGACAATCCCTTTGTCATGGCCGTTTTTAGTCTGGGGGCTCGATTTCCTCGGCCCTTTCCCCCGAGATGCCGGGGGCTTTGAATTCTTGTTCGTTGCAATCGACAAGTTTAGAAAGTGGCCGGAAGTAGATGCCGTGAGAAAGGTGACTGCTCAGTCAGCTATCAAGTTCTTGAAAGGATTGGTGTGCCGCTTCGGGGTCCCTGCCCGGATCATCACCGACAACGGCACCCAGTTAACGAGTAGTGCCTTCTTGCAATATGTTCATGCCCTCGGAAGCAAGATCTCATTTGCCTCTGTCGCACATCCCAGAAGCAATGGACAAGCTGAGAGGGTGAATGCTGAAGTGCTGCGAGGGCTCAAGACAAGAACGTTTGATAAGCTGCGAAAGCACGACAGGCGATGGATCAATGAGCTGCCGATGGTTCTTTGGTCCTTCAGAACGACACCAAACCGAGCTACCGGGCAGACTCCCTTCTCCCTAGTCTATTGGGCTGAAGCAGTTATCCCAACGGAACTTATTTACGGGTCACCTCGAGTGCTTGCCTACGATGAAGTAGCGCAGGAATAGCACATGCGTGACGATGCCGTGCTACTCGAGGAGAACCGTCTCCGGGCTGCTACGCGTGTTGCATGCTATCAGCAAGCCCTGCGTCGCTATCATACCCACAGGGTTCATGCCCGGTGTTTTGAGGAAGGCGACCTTGTCCTTAGGCACGTTCAGTCTGCCAAGCGTACAAACAAGCTGTCGCCGAAGTGGGAAGGCCCTTATCGGGTAGTACGAGTCACTAGACCTGGCGCAGTCCATCTGGAGGCCGGAGATGGCATTCAATTACAAAACTCATGGAATATTGAGCATCTCCGCAAGTTCTACCCGTAAGGTGCTACTGCCAGGCACTGCCCGGCAGCCACCCTTTTGTACAGGCCTTGCCTCAGCTGCATGTAACCCCTTGTACAAAGCCAGGTGCAGACCCTGAGCAACAGAGAAATAAGTGAAGCGCTGGGGGCCCCCGACAAGTTGCATGCATGCATAAGCATATTATAAGCATCGCATGATTCATGTAGATAGGTTGCATGATCATGTAGATAGATTGCATCTGGCATCATCTTCATTTGCATAAATTGCAGGCTCCTGCCGTGGACTTATTCCTAGGAAGAGGATGCGAAGACAAGCCAGCACTGCGGTCTCCGATCAAGCCAAACAGATAAGTTCCATATCTTATCCATACATGTTCCGTGAGTAGGACTTGTGCATATGAAAACCTCGCCGCCTCGGAAACAAAGGTGCTCCCATCTATTGACACGAACGCTGCTTCGGTCAGGATGGTCGTAGTGGCCTTTGGCTGAAAAGGGTTGGCGGGGGGCTGGTCTCTCCCAATGGGTTCTGCGCCCGGCAGGCTCAGCCTCATGGCAGCAGTCCTATGGGGTACTAGCAAGGTAGCTTACCGGGATCTACTTGTTTACATGAAAGTATGGAGGCGTTCCACCTCTGCATGGATATCGTACATGCACAAGTGCCCGGCAAAGCTTATCTTTTTCATTAATATGCTGATCAACAAGTACAAATCTCACAGAATATAAACATGGATACGAGAGATTACATTATTTGAACTAAAATTTGGCAAGTGCCTACAGATTTAAGATTAAAAAAAGATAAGTACCCCGTGATCTCTTCTTTTCGTTTTCCCTCCGCCAGGTATTGCGGTGGGAAGAGAAGACGGCTAAAAGAGCACCCAAGCAGGAGCCCACCACCGATCCCGTCATGGCCTGCCGGGCGCGGCCTGACAAGATCGGGAGTGGCGAGGCTACAAAGGAGGGGGACACAAAGAGCAGCTCGGCAGTGCCCGGGTCACCACCTCCAGGACCAGCAAGAAGCTCCAGCTCGAGCACCAGAGGGATCAACCACCGACATCCAGCTGGAAGACTGCTGGAGGATGGGGAAGGCACCAAGGGAACATCCCTCCCCGGCTATCACCAGAAGAGGCTGGTGATGATGGTGCCGGGGAGGGAGGGGAAGAGCGGAAAGACGAGGCGGCAGGCCCCCAATACGAGACGAAGGCATCGGTGCCATCGTACTCTGACCTGACGCCCCACCTCCCGCCTCCCCCGTCTTCCCTCGATTTCTCTCCATCACCGTCGCTCCAGGAAGACGCCGGGCCCCCAGCCCAGCACCTCCCCCGAAGAGATAGCGGGCGACTGCGATGACCAGGACACTCGATGCGCGCCGCTCCCCACATTGGCGGGCAGGAAGACGCCGCCGTCCTTAGCAAGAATGCAAGATCCACTGGAAGGAGCAGTGCTGGGATTACCAAGGACCCCATATACTACATCCTAGGCAAGCATCAAGAGCCCTGGACAGCTCGCCAATAGGGTGGCGACCCCCGGCAACGCGCGGCACCAGACCAGACTCACTCCCCAAGCATCAACACGAGAATTTGACATCGTCGGCAATTCCAAGCTAGGACCCGGGGCCTGGCCCCGGGCTCTTCCTTTCAGCATACCTAGAAGAAGCAGAAGGCGGAGGAGGAGAGGAATGTGGATGAATGCCTCCACTCCTCCCCCGCTACTCCTTTTATAGGCGATCTGGGGCTGGGGGCTGATTCCCCGGCAAGTACCCGCCGTCCTCCTCCACCAATCCAAGAAGATTGGGCCCCTGCCTTGATGCTCTCCCACACCACGCGCCTCCATTACCTACCCCACTTAATGCATGCGGCATACGTGGCTAAGGATAAGGGCACGGTGGGAAGAGTGAATTGTCAGTTATCCGCCCGTGCATTAAAGTCATTCACGGGCCATTACAAGAATGGCCCCACCACAATTGGTGTTGCACGACGCGTGGGAAAACCAAAAACTGACCCGAGCTCAGGTTAATGAAGAAGCAAAGAAGATCTCAAAGGGCGGAGTCGCCCTTACATTTTTGCCTGTGCACTGGTTAGGGCGTACCCCGACGACGCCCAGCGGCGCATTCATGCTAGGCCTGGGGGCTCGTGTCGATGCAACAGACCCTGGGTCAATTGCACGGACTGTGCACAGGCCAGAGATAACATTACAAGACCAAGATCAGACCAAACAAGAAGGATCAATTCCTTTGAAGGATCCAAGTGCAAGTCGAGAAGGCCAAGGTGAGCCAGAGGAACAAGGCATCGCCAAGGGAAGGACCTACCTTGCTGGGCAGGCGAGCCCAGCAGGGTTGGGTTTTGCCCCAGAAGCAAGCTGCCAGATCATCCCGGCAGGCCTGCCGGGGCTGGCGGAGGCGAGCCACTCCACCGCTCCACCTCGCAAGTGACGCAAGTCATTAATCAAAGCGGCGCCGAGCTCCAAGGTGACTAAGTGGCTGCATCTTGCCACATGGCAGCCAGTTCCTAAAACAAACACCTCCATATGACACCCGTCCTGATACGTGTCAAACGAGCAGGCGCGAAGCTGGCAAAACAGCCCCGCAGGACCTACCGGGTGGGCTGTGATGTGACACTGAGCAGCGCATTTAATGCGCTCTGCCAGCCTGCAGAGTTAGATATGATAGCACTGTTAGCTATCTAATCAGTATGCAAAGACTGATTTGCCACTGTGGTGACCCCTTAATCTATAAAAGGAGGCCCATGGCGACCGTAGAAAGGGTTGGACCCTCGCATATTCATACGCGCGTAGCCACTCTCACCCCCAGAGCGACCTTGCCGGGAGAGTGTGTTGCGTCCACCACCATTACCCACCATCAATCCACCAAAGTTGGAGTAGGGTTTTATGCCTCACGGCGGCCCGAACCTGGGTAAAGACTGCCCATGTGATCTCTGCCGTGCTGCGCGACGCTTCTCCGCTCTTTGTGCAACGTGCCCATCCCCCCGCTGAACAAAAAGGGGCTCATGACCCCATAGGTGGTCGTGGTTTCCCACGACACAGCCCCCCTTTCCTTCCCTATAAGGCCGGCGGCCAGGGAGAGGGCGCTCCAGCCCCTTGTAGGCTGGTGTGTTCCTCCCCTTGGCCCATTAGCCCCATATACTCCCCGTAGGTCTCCCGGAACCCCTTCCAGTGATAACCCGGTACATTCCGAAACCTTTCCGGTGACCAAATAGCATCGTCCTATATATCAGTCTTTACCTCCAGACTATTCCGGAGCTCCTTGTCATGTCCGTGATCTCATCTGGGACCCCGAACAACATTAGGTCACCAACTCACATAACTCATATAGTACTATATCGTCACCGAACGTTAAGCGTGCGGACCCTACGGGTTAGAGAATGATGTAGACATGACCGAGATGCCTCTCCGATCAATAACCAAAAGCGAGACCTGGATGCCCATATCGGTTCCTACATATTCTATGAAGATCTTTATCGATCGAACCTTTATGACAACATACGTAATACCCTTTGTCTGTCGGTATGTTACTTGCCCGAGATTCGATCGTCGGTATCTCAATACCTAGTTCAATCTCCTTACCGACAAGTCTCTTTACTTGTTCCGTAATACATCATCTCGTAACTAACTCCTTAGTCACTTTGCTTGCAAGCTTATTGTGATGTGTATTACCGAGAGGGCCCAGAGATACCTCTCGGTCATACGGAGTGACAAATCCCAATCTCGATTCACACCAACTCAACAGACACCTTCGGAGATACCTGTAGAGCATCTTTATGATCACCCAGTTACGTTGTGATGTTTGATAGCACACAAAGTATTCCTCCGGTATCCGGGAGTTGCATGATCTCATGGTCGAAGGAACATGTATTAGACATTAAGAAAGCAGTAGCAATAAACTGAACGATCATGTGCTAACACTACAAGAAAAACACTTCCGTGATGATACGTGTTTGTCACAGTAGGTCACGTTTTCTATCATGCATGTACATCCATGACAATTTTATGACAGAATCAAGATAGTCATACATGTGCTGTCGTAGAAGTGTTCCATGACAATACTCAAATTATCATCACGGAAGTGTCCACTTCCATGACGATAAATGGCGTGTCATGGAAGTGCTTTCGTCAAGGGTAACCGACACATGGCATCCACCGTAATGGGTCGCCGTTATGCTATCGGGTCCGGTTTTGGATGCGATAACCCGTTAACAGCCAAGACCAATGGAGATTTTCCACGTGTAAATTTCTCATTGGCCGTGTGAACCACGTGTCAGCTACCCGTTGGTATAGATGTCAACCGTCCGAAGGACAGGACGCGCCTATGATGCGTCGACACGTGGCGAGGCCCAATTGCAACCCATTTAAGTTAAAAAGGCCGGCCCAGCCAAAGGCCCACAATATTTTTTTAGACACTAGTGGGTCGGCCCGTTAACAGCCTGCCATGCTTTAGGTGAAATTACGGCCCATATCAGATTTGGCCCGCTCACGGCCTGTTGTGTTTTGGGCCAAATGATGGCCCACATCAGATACAGCCCATTAAAAGCCTGCAATATTATGTGCCAGTTTATGGCCCATATCAGATCAGGCCTGTTAACAGCCTACAATAGTTTGGGATAAATTACGGCCCGTTAACAACTATTGTGCCTTTGGGCCCATTGGGGGCCTGATTTGCTCTTCGGCCTCTTAATGGACCGTTTAACGGTTCGGCCCGATATTAGTTTCGGCCTGTCAGCGGCCCTGTGTACATATGGGCCACTTTCGGCCTGGTTACACTTTCGGCCATTTAAAGGCCCGAGCTGCATCTAGGCCTAATTCTGGTCCATAGTGACTTTCGGCCTCTCAACGGCCCGTATTCTTCCTGGATACATTTTAGCCCAAACTGCCTATCGGCCCGTTAAAGGCCCTAATATTGGTCTGCTATGCATCCGGCCTACTTTTAGCCCGTCATGTGATTGGGCCAACCAAGGCCCAACTACATTTCGGCATGTTAATGGCCCGTCATACCTCTGGGCCAATAATGGGCCGATGTATATTCCAGCCTGCTGTCGGCCCGTGATTTATTCGGCACAATTCAGGCTCAATCTACAACTCAGCCTGTTAAAAGCCCATTTTATTTTCTGGCCCAATTAAGGCAAGCGGTTTACTCTGCCTTTTTAAGGCCCGAAGCTAATGTGGACCAGATTAAGTCTTGGCCTGCTAATGGCCTAAGATAAGCCCATGGTTCGGCCCATTTTTAGCGATTGGCGGCCGACCAGTTCTAGTACCGATTTTTTTTATATATAAGCCTATTGTATTGGCCCATTGCACTCCGATCAAAGCTCACGACCTTGTCACAGAGCAATGATAGCATATACAACAAATAAATTATAACATCATGACGAAGAATAAACCTAGACTACACAACAAAGAAATTAGAGCATCTTACATCCCCTGGGCATCAAAGTTCGCCGCCAGTGATAATAAAGGGCAACCAAACAGCAGGTTACATACACTGGGCATCAAAGGTCACCATCAATGGAAGTAAACACGCCGACAAAATAATAGACAGAACCAACAGAACTTCAACACATGTCAAGAAAGGTTAGCCCTGCCCAGGAGTTGCAGTGCAAGCAGCTTAGCAACCTGATGAGACTGTGCTTGTTTTACACTGATATCCACCAACTCAAGCTGCATAGCATCAATATATGTCCAGTACTTATGGTTAATCTTGCATAGAGATTGGAGTTCTGGTCGGATTTGACCGGAAGCATGTCTTTCTGCTTGAATTTCAGACTGAAGAAGTCGAAACAGATTCAGGCGGCGACTTCATCGAGCTTCTGTCACTGCTATTAGCGAGTAAGTTTGACACTACATCAAGACATGACTTTGGGGTTGTATCGCTATCCTCAAGATGTGTTCCCTTCTTCTCTGGAATATATGTTCGAGCGACAAGCAATGGGTTCGTCTCACTATCATTGTGGCAGTTCTTCCTAGCATCAGTGATGTCACCCTGAAAGAGAAACAAGTAGGTAGATAACAGGTTTTGCACATATAAGCATTAGTGCTGTCAATTCATCTCATTTCTTAGTCAGAAATAAAGAGACATGGTTTAAAATAGCATTAACATAATAGGCATTGTTCATAATTAAGACGGCAGGAAATGGCATTGTGCAGGAGCGGTCAGCTTTACCACACCACTGGATTACAGATCAAGAACACAAGCATACATGTAGTGCTAAATAATGTATAAGCATGAATGGTGAGTGTACTTTCAATTTATCCCATTTCAGATTGGTAAATAAAGAGACATGATTTAAATAACATTAACATAATATGGCATTGTTCATAGTTAAGACATAGCAGGATATGACATTGTGCTGGAGTTGGCAGTTTCACCACACCACTGGATTACAGATCAAGAACACAAGCATACACTACTGCAGGATGCTGCTAACGCGACACTACGATCAGAGACCCTTTGACGAAACTGTGTGCGATGCATTAACCGCAAACGGTGATGTAAAAAAACCGTCCAAAAAAAATGCAAAACATTTGCGATGGTGGATATGTCAAACACTGTTTAGATTTTAGTTGCGTGTGCGATGCGGGGCATACGGTTGATCCATAAGAACTATTTGCGATGAGACAGAACAACAGAAACGGGCAGCCATATCAAGGTGTGTGTGATATACGGCATACAGTTCGCTCCGATGAACTGTTTGCTATTAGGGAATGCAACAGAAATGGTTAGCCAGATCAAGGTGTGTGTGATATACGACATACGGTTCACTCGGACAAACTGTTTTCGATTAGGGAACACAACAGAAATGGTTAAACTTAACAAGATGTGTGTGATATGCGGCTTATAGTTCACATAGATGAACTGTTTGCGATGAGCCAAAAGAACACAAACGATTCTTGTAAACAAGATGTGTGTGATACGCAGCAAACAGCCCACTCGGATGAACTGTTTGCGATGAGAAATTATAACACACACGGTTACTATAGTTAATTCGTGTGCGATTCTGTGTGTACAAAAACTTTAGAAAACGCAAACTAGTTGCTTGCGGTGGCTAGGAGTATCGGACATGATGCGTCTGCGAGTACTCGTGTGCGATGATTAGTAAGTTACACATACATTTCATTATGTTAACATGTGTGTGATAGATAACACGTGACACCGCATACGGTATTCGGGTTGTGTGCTCCACTTAGTCTTCCCGCGCTCCAGCGAATGCTTCCCGCGCTCCACATGGGTGAATTATAAAATCCCTGCCTCTTCCCTCATCAGTTTCCCGCCACCAGCTAATGGCTTCCTGCATAAAACCCAGGCGACGGCGGCAACGCACTGTCGCGACACAATGCGCAGATCTAGTCCTAACCCATCTACCATTACTTATTACAAGCATGCCAGGC
Source organism: Thinopyrum elongatum (assembly GCA_011799875.1). Lineage (NCBI taxonomy): Eukaryota > Viridiplantae > Streptophyta > Magnoliopsida > Poales > Poaceae > Thinopyrum > Thinopyrum elongatum. The sequence goes on from CM022298.1 coordinate 105,729,913, forward strand.
AACAACCAAAGCTTCGACGTTGATCCCTATCTGTGTTACATCTTCGGCGAGGAGAACAAGCAGGAGCAGGTCGGGGAGCAAGACCTTCATCGGCCGGTGCAGGCACCATGGCCCATTGGCAGCGATATCGGCGTGACAGTCCTTGGGCGCACAATCGACATATTGCAGAGGAAGTGTGATGAGCAGTTTGCCATCCACCGTGCAAAAGATCCAGAGCTTCTCGACGACCCACTCGAAGAGCCGCCGTCACCAGTGCTCATCGAGAGCCTCATGCCTCGCAAGGAATGGGCAGAGGACCTCTGCGATTTAGTCAAGAGACAGCCAGCCTACCGCTTCATCATTGCCGGCGGCGGCCGTGTCAACCTCGATCCCGACGATGTGGTGGCCAGGCTCGGGCGCATCCTTGGCGGAGTTGATGTCCCCGGTGAAGTAGAACATCGCCAACGTGGTATCTTGAGGATGCAGGTGATGGACAGAATTTGCTACCAGGCCAGAGACATGGAAATGGAGCGGTTCCACGGAGATGTCATGCACGCGATTGCACACTATCAAGCTCTTCTGGAAGAGGCCCAGCAACCCCAAGAGCCTCCCAGTGCCAGCAGCTCCATAGGCAGAGGCGGGTCGGGACACTTGGAATAAACGGCCGCAAGGGTGCTATGCTGATCATGGAGTCCGAGAAGACCGTCGTCGGAAGGCCGCCAGCTCAGCCTTTTAGCCTATATTTTATTATAATTGTATGCATATGTAGGTCGTGAGTGTTTTGGGCGTTGCCGCATGTGACATTTTAAATTATCCTGAATATGTAAGACAATTATTAACCATTGCCATTGTAAATTTGCCTCAACAGCGAGCAGAGCGCACGTAGGGACGCCAGAGCGGAGCGCGCCACGGCCGCCTCAATGGCGAGCAAAACACGTGGACGGACGCGAGCAGAGCGCGCCGTGGTCGCCTCAATGACGAGCAGAGCGCACCGCGGCCGCCTCAACAGTGAGCAACCACACCTGCATATTGCCATTCTGGTCAACCTTTTGGCACCCCGTGGGAGGCGCAACAGCGCATCCATCGGACACGATGGTGATATCTTGACCGCGTGTGACAGTGGGCAGACACGTACACGTACATTCGAGAACGCGGGCCCACGTACGCCATCCGGGGACTGTTTCGGGCTTCCGATGCGTGACATACGGTCGATCCATAAGAACTGTTTGCGATGAGCCAGAATAACAGAAATGAGCTTCGAGCCCAGAACCATCAATGAATTTTGACCTTGTTTCTCGCCACATTCCAGATTACAACGCAATAAGTAATTACAAATCTGTTCACACCGATCAAACCTAAATGTGTTCACACTTATCATCGGGCTATAAAAACTACCCACTCAAAAATTACTTCACAGTTCCTCTCCTCATCACCCACAAAACAGGTCTTTCCTGTCAGTTGTTCCGCCATGACCGGTAGGAGGAGTTTCGGGTGGACATATAACCAGGGAGCAAAGACCAAGGCCGCGGAAGCACTAGAGAGGTCCCGCCGCTACGCTGCAGCCACATCAGAGATGTCCCAGCGCACCGCGGAGCCCTCAAACGAGCTCTCACCGGCACATGAGGTCTCTCACAAGCGCACTCACCGCGTCGGCGATTGCGACGAGCTGGCGTTGCTGAAGTCCTTGTCCAGCGACGATGACATTCTCGCTGGCCTAATTAAGCAGCAGGACCTGGTCGACGGCTTGGTGAAGCTGCTCTAGATTAGCAATCCTCTGTTGAGAAGGCAACCGGCCTCGTCGAGCAACTCATGGGTGACAATGCGAAGCTCCTCAAGGCGCTCGCCGAGACGGAGGAGGAGGCCGCCGGCTGGAAGAAGCTGCATGAGCAGAATAGTACCTCGGGGATGATGCTGAAAGCGGTCGTCAAGGAACTGATGGGTGACTCGAGGAAGCTCCGGATTGAGCGCGACCAGGAGGTGGAGGAATCCGTGGCTGATGTCAAGCAAAGTCGTGAGGAATTGAAGAAGGAGCTGGAGGATGTCGTCGCCTGGCGATCGATCGAGGAGTGGAGACAGTAGCGGCCCAGATCGTTGTCTGCGATTTCCTTCTTCTCTTGCCCCCACGTCTTCCGGGCTTTGCCGCATGTGGCATTTTAATTTATCCGGAATATGTAAGACAATTATTATCCGCGCCAATGTAAATTTGTCATCGTATTATCCGTTGCGCTATGTGGTATTTTAAATTATCCGGAATACGAGTTGAAAACACGAACAAAGCAAATGCTAACGTTGAGCGGGGCCATGGGATCACAAGCAAACACCCTCCGTCCAGGTGCTTTAATTAACCGCGTGTTAAACAGCGGCTCGGCTGCCATTAATGGAGAAGTTGTGAGCGAGGCGGGCGGCTGGTGGATGGAGGTCAAAGAGCTCGCTTCCCGGTGAGCATGGGCGGCCTTGCTGCTCGCATGGGTCCCGTCGAGCCTGCGAGGTGGAGAGGTCGCACATGTCCCGTCAAGCCTGCGTGGCGGACTACTTGCACGCGTCCCGTCGAGCCTGCATGGCAGACTTCTCGCGCTCTTCCCGGCTAATCAAACAGCTGCACGCACGCCACCGAGTATGGTTAAATTTTGGCACAAAATACAAAGATGACCAATGAATGTGGACCGAGGTAGTACTATCCCATAAGAAAAGAGGGACGCGTGGCCGCACTTAAATGGTTACGGGAACACACGGTTCCTATAATACAACCGTTTGCGATATTAACGTGTCAGCTATTTGTTTCAAAAGGACTTCGTTGGCTATTAATGTGTGCGCTTTGTCTCAAACTGGACAATTTTTTTACAACGGCATATATGTGCCATGTCATGAAACCATGCCAAGTTTCATGTTTTTTGGGTGAGTTTTCGATTTACTGGGATTTAAAAACCGAGATTCTCAATGTTTCAAGACGACGAGACATTTGTAATTCATTCCCAGTCCTTCAATGAGACCTAAACATGCACCCAGTGACACATGTACGATTTTCCACCCATTTTTCTTCACTAGAGCATGTGCTTGTAGTTCAAATTTGAATTATGAACTATATTTAATTCCTAGAAAACTCATAATATATAAAATGGCCAAACGAACCCTCAACAGTTTCAAATTTCAGCACGACACTCCTGTTATTCTATGTTGCATGTAGAAAACAAAATACAAGGCGAGAAGAGGCAGCGATTATCGTTTCGTCCACAAGAGGGGCATGTTTCCGTGCCGGAACCACAAGGGTTGCGAGAAGCTTCGGTTTGTAAGAGGCTTGTAATATAGCTTGGCCCAAATTGGACAATTTTTTCACCACGACATATATGTGCCATGTCGTGACACCATGCCAACTTTCATGATTTTCTGGTGAGTTTTGGATTTACTGAGATTTAAAAACCAAGATTCGCAATGTTTGAGGCATAGCCAGGACGCAAGGACGGTTGAATTCATTCCCATTCCTTGCATGGGACCTAAACATGCACCCAAGGACACATGTATGATTTTTCTAGCCATTTTGGTGAACTGGAGCATGTATTTGTAGTTCAGATTTGAATTATGGACATTAAATGCCTAGGAAACTCAATTAATGTATAAAAAGGCTAAACGAACCTTGAATAATTTTAAATTTCAGCACGGATATCCTGTCGTTCCATGTCACCTGTAGAAAAAAATACAAGGCGAAAAGAGGCAGTGATTATCTTTTTACCCAGAAGGGGGACACGTTTCCCTATCGGAACCACGAGGCTTCTTGAGAGATGCTCCGGTTTGTAAGAGGCTTGTAATAAAACTTGCCCCAAAATGGACAAATTTTTTTCCTTGACATATATGTGCCATGTCGTGACACCATGCCAAGTTTCACAATTTTTGGGTGAGTTTTGGATTTACGGGGATTTAAAAACCAAGATTCCATATGTTTGAGGACGAGCCAGGACGCCGATATGGTTGTTATTCATTCCCATTCCTTGCATGGGACCTAAAGATGCACCCAAGGACACATGTATGATTTTTCTAGCCATTTTGGTGAACTGGAGCATGTATTTGTAGTTCAGATTTGAATTATGGACATTAAATGACTAGGAATCTCAATTATAATGTATAAAAAGGCCAAATGAACCCTGAATAATTTTAAATTTTAGCACGGATATCCTGTCGTTCCATGTTGCCTGTAGAAAAAAATACAATGCGAAAAGAGGTAGTGATTATCGTTTCGCCCACAAGGGGGACACATTTCCCTATCGGAACCATGAGGCTTCTTGAGAGAAGCTCCGGTTTGTAAGAGGCTTGTAATAAAACTTGCCCCAAAATGGACAATTTTTTTTCGTCGACATATATGTGCCATGTCGTGACACCATGCCAAGTTTCATGATTTTTGGGTGAGTTTTGGATTTACGGGGATTTAAAAACCAAGATTCTCAATGTTTGATGCCGAGCCAGACGCCGAGACAGTTGTAATTCATTCTCATTCTTTGCATGGGACCTAAACATCCATCCAAGGACGCATGTATGATTTTTGTAGCCATTTTGGTGCACTAATTTGAATTATGCACATTAAATTAATGCTTATAAAACTTAATTATAATGTATAAAAAAGGCCAAACAAACCCTGAATATTTAAAGCAGTTCTGGTCAACCGTCTATCACCCGTGGGTAAGCACTGTGCGCATGCGTCGTGCTAGCTCACGCTTCCTTCTCTACTAAGTTTTCCATATTAATGTTGTTATATATCCAAACACGCTACCGTTTCCTGCCACTCCTCCCGTCGGTTTCCCGCCTCTTCTCCCATCGGTTTCCCGCTGCCAGTGTCAGTGCTCATAGAAGGCTAGGTGGCGACACACCGGCCATGTAAATATTGCACATAGTTTCTAAAAGCACAAACGTCTGTGATAGTAGGGACTAGGGAGTAGGTCCCATAGGGTGACCAGCGTGAAACGCCTTAAAGGCAAGGAGGCAATTCTTATCATCAAGGGGCGGCTTCCCATCCGCTAACCTAGTCGAATAGAACGCAGAATTTAAGCGTGCTTCGGTTGGAGTAGTCTAAGGATGGGTGACTCGGTGGGTAGTTGCATATCTCAAGCTTCATTTAAACGTCATGGGATCCTCATTTTGCTAATTTGTAGAATATGTTTTTTATTGATTACTTTTTGTTCTAAAAAATCGAAGAATGATCGACATCTGTAGGCCCACACAAATTATCCCTTTAACCCAACGCACGAGAAGGGTTTACTCTTTGCTCCGTGTGCTATGTTAGAGCAAATCAAGTTTTAGCACATGCGTTGGACGGCACCCCTACCCCCCCCCCACCCGCCTTGAAGTTGTGTTCCCGACATCGTGCGTCTTTAACCTGGCTGTGGGGGTACGATGTTCAGTTTGTAATGTTACTGATGTAGTTGGTGCCCCATCGAACTTGTGCTTTCAGGATTTGAACAAATCACACACCAGACCCATACATTTTTTTAGGCAACAGGCAGGGTATTGGGGGGCGGGTGTTCTGATCAATCATGTCTCCCTTGTGCGGTTTATATACGCCGCACATATATGTGGTCTCCCTCAGGTCTATATATATATATCATCGTTGACCGATAACAAGGGGGCCCACACAATCTATCCCTTTGACCCAACATACGAGAAGGGTTTGACCATAATGGTTTCCTATTGCTATGTGTGTGCCATGTTAGACCAAATAAAGTTTTAGCGCATGCGTTGGACGACACCCCCCGCCTTGAAGTTGGGGAACCGACATCGTACGTATTGAACCTGGCTTGGGGTCGGGTATGGTGTTTAGTTTGTAATGTAGTTGGTGCCCCATCGAAGTTGTGCATTGGGGATTTGAACACATCACACACCACCCATACATATTTTCGGGCCGCATGCAGTATATAGGGGGTCTTCTGATCGACCATGCATCCCTTGTGCGGTTTTTTGTGACGACACGCATATTTGTGGGCTCCCCAAGTGTATATATATATCATCCCTTTGACCGATAACGAGGAGTATGTGTTGGCCATGAATGGATTCCTCCTAGTTCGTGTTAGGGCCGGTCACCATCACATGTCGTTCAACCAAAGTTTGAGCTCATGCGTTGTCAGGATTCCCTCCCACACGCTTGGATTGGTGGGTTCGACCGACACCGTACCCTGCGTATCTCGTCCTTAATTACCGGGCTTTCATGGTTGTTGTCTGTATCGAGAGGCAGTCGCCACATCTAAATTGTACATTATTCGATATTGAAAACACACATCACCCCTTCCAACGTACATCATTTTGGGCCGCATGCAGGCGGTGCTGGTTTTGTGGCCCCTCTCGTGCGATTTTTGATGATGGTTCAATCTATTGGCCCAAGCGGTTTATATATATATATATATTCTATCCAATTTTTATCGACAATAACAGTTGTCGTTTGACCAAGCGATAGATTCACTGGTCCGTCTTTTGGTAGGTCATGGCGACATGCATGTATGACCAAAGTATCATTACGTCCATCCGCCCCGCTGACACGAAGTGGGAGGTGGGTCAAGCACCATAGCTAGGTAGCTATGACATTATGTCATTATAGATATATCCAAGGGTGCTTTCGGGTTTGCGAGGCAGATGCCACCAAAGTTGTGCATTGTGTATTTAAAGTTTTAAACATCACACCCTATATTCCTACATATATTTGGCCACTTCCAGGTGGTTCTTGACTTCTGGCCCCTCTCATCGATCTTGGACAACGCGCCCAACCTTGGGCCGGTGCGGTCAAAGTTATGCATTGGAATTTTGAACATCACAGACCACCCTTTTCACTCATATATATTTGGGCCACATGTTGGTGTAGCTGTCTTCTGACCCTCTCTGACGTTTTTTTTGCTGCAAAGACTCGGATGATTGTAAATGGACACGGGTGTATTGGCTTAACCGTGTGCGATGCAAATGTGCTGTGAATCACCATGACTGCGCAAGCGCGAGCAAAGGTGGAGGTACTGGCTTAACTGTGTGCGATGCAAGTGCGGTGTGAATCACCACGACTGCGCAAACACAAGCAAAGGTGGAGGTACTGGCTTAACCGTGTGCGATGCAAGTGCGCTGTGAATCACCACGACTGCGCAAGCGCGAGCAAAGGTGGAGTTACTGGCTTAACCGTGTGCGATGCTAGTGCACTGTAAAATCACCAACTGCGCAAGCTAAAGGCAGGTAGTTTATTTAGATTGAATACCACGTTCGCGTCTGAAAATTAGGACAGACCATGTGCGATAGACCATCTAGCTAGAAATCTAAAAACAAACTACCCACCTTGAGTCTTGCAAAAAATCGGTGGTTCCACCGCTTTTCCTTATTATCATACACGCATATTCTTATTGGATCGTGTGCGATATTGGGTGCTCCCGCCCTGCATCAATTCCTCTACCCAAATTTTAGTAGCCGCGGTACTTCAACCGTCGCCCCCACTCCTCCAGCACCGACCTTATAGTAAAATTGCAGTAGCCGATGCATTTGAACCGTCGCCCTCCCTCGTCCACCACCATCTCCACCCACCATTACTAAAAATTTCAGTAGCCGTGATGTATCCTCAAACACCCCCCTCCCCCCTCTAACCCTAGCTTGCCGCCGCTAGCACCGCCGCCGCCAACCCCTACCGGTCTGCCCGTTCCTCCTAGCTTAGATAATAAAGTTGAGGTTACCCAGCGATTCCCATACCGTCGCACCACTTTCCTGAGTTTTTAGATGAGGCCTACGGTGTCCCTTCCCGCCAGATCCACATCCCCTGCTCCAGAATGTCGCAGCCTAAGCCCGACCACGTATCCCGGGGAGCCCGACGAGCGTTCGGCCAAGAAGAAGTTTATCATGGCCTCTCCGATGGACGTTGGCGAGGTGGCCGCCGTTCGCTCTGACCTGTTGATCCCGGAGCAACACCTCGCCACAGTAGCCGGCGAAGACGTTGACTATGTTGCCATGCCGAAGGCTTCACGTCAGCGGGCTAGCATATTACTGTATCTCGGGAAAGCTGGCTACGACATCAAGCTCGTCGACAGCGATGGCTTCACGCAGGCCATGTCACAGGTAAAGTGGTCCATCCCCAACCCCTCTGGTTCAACCACCGTCGATCTCTTCGACGGCCCTACCGCAGATCTCCTCCACCACGCGGTCAAGGATTTGCGATCCTTGTACGCCATCGATCCCATTTTGTCATTTCTGAAGGACACGTTCTACGGCAGCGGCTTGGGATCCTCAATTGCCAAGTTAGATCTCATCGACCATGACCATGAGGATGGCACCCACAGAGGTTCTTCCAATGTGAAACAACCCATCTGTGACATCAGAGATCGCACCATGGGTCTGTGCTCTTCCAACTAGAAGGATCCCGTCCATGACATGTGAGGCAACATCCTATCAGCAAATCTTTCCTTTTCTAGCTTGCCAACCCGTACCCTTTGTTGTAGTAGCTTTTGCCATGCGGTGTTTTAACTGTGCCATGTTTAATTATTTCAGTTATGCAAAAATGTAATGTTCAATAGGGCTATGTGATGTTTAAGTATGAATTGTCCACTTTAGTTTCACAAATGGCTATATTTGGTTGTTTATAGTGAGTAGATGCCTTGTTTATCTGTATTTGGTTGTTAGGTCGGTTGCAGTGAGCATTTGTCCAGTTATCGAGCAGATGCCTTGTTTATCTGTATTTGGTTGTTAGGTTGATTGCAGTGAGCATTTGTCCAGTTATCAAGCAGATGCCTTGTTTATCTGTATTTGGTTGTTAGGTTGGTTGAAGTGAGCATTTGTCCAGTTTTCAAGCAGATGCCTTGTTTATCTGTATTTGCTTGTTAGGTTGGTTGAAGTGAGCATTTGTCCAGTTTTCAAGCATATGCCTCATTTATCTGTATTTGCTTGTTAGGTTGGTTGCAATGATACTCTGTCCAGTTTTCAATGGCTATATTATTTTTTTGAAACTTGAGGACAGTGGGGAAGGCCCCCACTGACTTTGAAATTAGAAAATGATCAAGCAGTTACTCAATGGCTATATTTTTGTTGTTATACTGATCATTTATGCCTTGTTTATTTCAGTCATTCACAATGTGATGTTCATTTTGTGCAAGTTGGAACTGTGCCGCTCGATTGCATCAATACCAGTTTGAACGGCTATATTTGGTTCCAGTTATGCCTGGTGTAGTTAACACATGCCCTTTATTTCAGTTTTACACATTTATCCAGTGTAATGTTTAAGCAGGACCTACGTTCTATTCATTTTCAACAATACCAGTTTGAATTGCTATATTTGATGCCTGTTAAGCCTATTGTAGGTACCATTCCCTTCCATTTTATATCTGCTTTAACAGCATGCTGAAACCAACACATTCAAGCTATCATTTGGAGATGATGTTGTTTACCTTTGCTATATTTGTTTGATGTTAAGGTTCTTGTACTTATCATGCCTTTCCACTACTTATGCAGGACAACAATGGGAGTGGCCACCATTTTCCGCTGAGGTTAGTTTCATCCCTTGGCTTGTACTCCCCCCGTCATTCTATAATGTAGTGCATATAGATCTAGGCCTGGACACTTGTTAGCTTCTAATATTGACTTGTTGCTTGTAGGTACATATGCCCTTGGCAAGGATCCACGCATCGACCCTTTTTGCGTATGGGGCAATGAGATATTCATGAACAAGCATCAAGTGAGGAAACTGATAAGGATTATTAGCAAAAAGATACGAACGGTGGCAAGCAAATTATTTGTTTATGCTCTATCCAACACAACAGTGAGCTGTAGGATGGTAACTACAAACTCTGCAGCCTTCTCTTTTTACTGCCCATAATGAGTTGTTAGACAATAATGTCTGAATCTTTTTCGTTCGCAGTGGTTCCCGAAGCAGTTTACTCAAGATTACCTCGCAAAGTACATGATTGGTGGACACGCTATGAAGGTTAAAGTATTTCATCTAGACTACAATGAGCATCGAGAAGTCCTAATGAAGACAGTGAAGGATGGACAGGCTGCCATCAAAAGGGGTTGGCCTAGAGTCGTGCGCGCATTACGCATGGAGGAGGGCACAATATGGGCATTCCGCTTCACCTTCTCCAGCAACCAGAATGTCTTTCGCCTCTCTCTTTACAGTCTTTAGTACAACTGTGGTTCATCATTCTTTACTTGGTGCTTCTGTAGTTCTTCAGTACATGTACCTGTGCATCAAATTATGCATTCGTGGTTGAACCTATATTTGTAATAAACATGGTTCAATATGAAATAAGTGATTGCCTACATTCAAATTCAAAATATGTGATTTTTAAATTAGGGATTACACTGGACACGGTTTGCGAAAGCGAAACGTCTGCGATAGACGTGGAGATCAGACACGTTTCTCGGATCCACTACGTGTGCGATCAATCTCTACAACACACACGATCAACCAAGAAAAAATGTGTGCGATTAACAACAGCATCGCACACAGTTCCTTCTTATTAAATGTTTGTGAAAGTCACCTTATCACACATGCTTGGCAATTATGGACTGTTTATGATGTTGTGCGCATCACAAACATTTGGTCATTGAAGAACGTGTGCCATAGGTCTTCATCCGACGCGGTTACGATGGATGAATCGTGTGGCATGTATTCAAGCTTCGCATATAGTTTTATAGGGACAACTATATGCGCTCTTACATCGAATCGCATATAGTTGAGGAAAAGTAAATGTGTGTGATTGTCTGCTTATCGTACATGTTCTATAATCGTGAACTGTTTGTGATGGGTCGTGCATCGTAAACGTTGCACCCCAGAATACTGACTGCAATGGCAATGCGAGCACAAATGAGTTGTAAGGATGAAGCATTTTGGATATTCGAGATATGAGAAACAGTTTTATAGGGACAATTGTATGCATCAAGGCTCCCTATCCCCGACGGTTTCTGGGTCGTGTGGGAAGGACCCCCCCTATCGCAGTCACTCACTTGGCGACAGTTCAAAACACCGTCGCGGAAAGGGGTTAAAAACCGTTTGTATAGCACCTCGCTGTACCAGTGATACATGTAGTGCTAAAGAAGATAACCTGCTATGTTTAGTTTAATTTACATGGTATGAATAAGGAACTAGGTTGTACAACTAAAAACTGAAATTGAGAAGGACAAACTTATGTTTATGTACTTCTTCGTAATAAACTTTGAACATGCAATTTGATGCAAATGACAAAAAATAAACAACATTTGCAGTCATAGCTATCCAAATATACACAACAAAGTTTGAAGGCTCGAGGAGGACAAACTTAGGTTAGTAGTGAAGACCAGCTCTATAAAGCCCTTGTCCATATTAATGAAGGGGGGGCAATTCAAGAAGTTTACCACAGACTCTTCTTCATGAGCATTGCCTTTATTCTACATTTTATTAAGAGTAAATATAGATGTGATAATATAGGAACAAATGGAGATTATTTAAGCTAAGGTGCAGACTATAAATGTAAGTACAACATATAGGCAAAAGGCACTGACAAGAGCAATGCAGAGCTAAACTTCTTCAGTAGCATTGGTTTTATTCAACATTTTGGCAAGGATAAATATAGATCTGATGTGTAGAAAATGGAGGGCAAGGGAAAATACGTTGCAAAGTGTACATGAACAACTAGCTGACAATATAAGTACAGTGATGAAGGACAGTAGATACTTATAAGAACAAAGCAGAGCTAAACTTCTTCATAAGGCATTGGGTTTATTCTACATTAATGTAAGCATTCATATAGATATGATAATTTGGAGCAAATAGTGGATAAGCAAGCTATAATGCACAATGATGTCACATAATCCACCAGGTATGAATGTAAGTAAAGCGATAGGACAACAGGTACTAACTAGAGCAAAGCAGCGAGCAACATAGTTGTGATATCCTAGGTTTTGCGGCACTGGTTCTATCGCCAATATAAGTGGGGTGCTATCTTCTCCGGTATCACCACCTTTTTCAAGAACTTTGCTTGCAATCCTTCAGGTTCTGCAATCACCCTCTTCCTTTTGTATGTGTGAAACACAAGAACATCATTTGAATGGAAAAACATGGTATGATGACAAAGGGAATAGGTATTGATAATAGATGGGCATGGCATCTTCACATATATCATGAGTAAACTAAGCAGATAGCGGTGCAATGAAGCAGAAGAGATGCAAGACACCTTATGCAAGATACGTGCAACCAATAAAACCTTGCCAAATTAGAACATGCACCTTATTGGGTGAACAGCATAGGCCATCTGCCTTTGACTCCTTGAGCTCAGAATAGTCATTAGGATCATATTCTAAACACGAATCTGTAGGTCGGGAGCATGTGGGCTTCATTGCATCTAGAATGGACCTCAATCCCTTGATGCCAAGTTTGTTACCCATTGAATTGTTCTGCAATATTCTTCTGATGTGTGCATTCTTATATTCATTGTGATTACGTAGAATATCTGAGAAGCATGAAAACATAAATAGTAGTGAGATTATCTTTGTAATGCAAAGGATATTCTAATATAATAGGGGCTCCCTGTAAACCCTTGTGTGCTATCACTGGATTCTGATGAGAGAGCCCATGTGTGCTATAATATGGTGCGTACATTAATATAATCTGGCACAACTACACACAAAAATAGGCTCCCTGTTGGGAGCTCCAGATGTAAGGATAGTCGGCAGATGATAGGTTCATAATATACCGTATAGAAATTTATTGGCACACCATGATAACGAGAAGGCACAGCCAGTAGGCAGATCGTAGTGTAGATAAAAAGGGGTACACTATAACCATCATAATTAAATCAGGAAAGCGGAACTGGCTGGAAAATACAGGGTTGTATTGCTGCTACTAATTTAAAGCCTATCAATCACCTACAGGATAGCTCTATTCATCTGAAGGCGCACTGGTGTTACTATCAGTCTAGTCTACCAAAGACTGCACAGCTCCCACCATTTCCTATATACTATGGCAGACCAACTCGAAGTGCTGAAATCATCTAGCAAAAGCGGCCCAATAGAGATGTCGACAGCAGATGTCCCTGCTCCCCTTCCTGACAATGAACATACTGTACTTACTAAAGAAGAATAGAAGAGGAACATGTTAAAGAATAGAAGAGGAAGCATATTATTGAGATTCAACTTCTTTGTATACAATGTTGGTTGCCCACCCATGATGAATCAGAGCACCCAAAGAAATGCAATTCCATGATGTCTCTCTATATGTGGCCACATGCATTTGGAAACTCAAGTGGGAGCATTAGCTGACCAATTAAATGTGTGTCTGTTAACTAATGTCAGTATCATATGACATTCATATTTGAAGATGTAAGCTTTGGACGTATGATTTTTGTGTTGTTTAGCTTCAAGGGTGGACTGCTACTAGTAGGACACAAAGCACCTATGCAGATCATAGTGTAGATATAATGGGAAAACCCTAAGCATCACGAGTAAAATCAGGAAAGTGGAACTTGCTGGAAAATATGTGCTAGTATTGCCGGTACGGCTAGAAAGGCTTCAGATACCAGCTCTCTACAACTGAAGGCGCAGTACTGTTACTATCAGTCTAACTTTCAAAGGCGACACAGCTCCCAACATTTCCTGGATATTAGGGCAGACCAACATGAAGAGTTGAAAGCGTCCATGACAGGCGACATAATAGACCTGTACACTGCAAATGTCCCTGCTCCTCTTCACTACAAGGAACATACTGTACAACTATTATACTCCCTCTGTTCCTAAATATAAGTATTTCTAGAGATTCTACTATGGATCACATACGGGTGTATATAGATACATTTTAGAGTGTAGATTCACTCATTTTGCTCCATATGTAGTCCATGGAGGAATCTCTACAAAGACTTATATTTAGGAACGGAGAGAGTACTTATTAAAGAAGAACAGAAGAGGAACATGCTAAAGAAGAGCAAGCAGATTTTGGATAACAAAATGTTCATTGCCCACACATGATGAACCAGAGAGCATAAAGAATGCAGCTCCCTGCTGTCTCTCTATATGTGGCGCACGTGCTTTTCGAAAGTAAAGTAGGAACATTAGCTGACCAATTAAATGTTCTCTATTTTAGTAATATCAGCATCATATCAGTTTCGTATTTGAGCAGCTAAGTTTGGAATTATGATTGGTATGTTGTTTAGCTTGATGGGTTGAGGAGCAGTGCTAGCACGTCTCGAAGCACCTAGGATCATGGTACTAAATATAAAAAGGGAATGTCTACATGCAATTCGCCTGACTTTTGTCATTTGGGTCAGTCGACCATTTCAGGCGGTTCGATGAAGATCCTACGTCTCCTAACCCTTCTTCTTCCTCGCCTCTTATTCTTCCCCTACAGACCACCGCACGGGCCGCTGACCGAACCACCGGCCTCTGCCCTCCCCTGAACTTCCCACCACCTCCGATCATCCGGCGCCCCCGGCCATCCCTCTAGCCAACCCCACCGCCCCACCCACCCCACCCGCGTCGAGTTTTGCCTATTTCTAGGCCCCACCATAGCTCGACGACCGCCCCCCATAACCACTGTCCCCACTCAAAACCCTAAGATAGATAATGGGGCAGCCCTCCGGCGAGCCCCTTCCTTCCCTCCGGTGAACTCCGGCGAGCTCTCAAAAATGGTTTGACCGCAAATTGAAATTCGGTCGACTGTCATTTAAGCTAATGTTGAATATAAAAGGGGAAAACCATAATCATTGCGAGTATAGTGGTGAGCGTGCCATGGCGGATCTGAAGGTTCAAACCGGACAAAGGAGACGGTCGTCGGAGCGGCCTCGGCGAGGTGGACGACGGCGCGGATGAAGCGAGAGGACGCGATGCTAGGATCCTGGTCCGAAGCCGTGGATGAGAGAGGTCAATCTCTTGTAATGGACGACGGTGTCGGGGTATCAGCTCCGGCATGGTGGAGGAGGACGGCAGTGTATGGGGTGGCGGACGGAGGAGACTGGGGTGGAGAGGGTGTTTTGGCGCCCACGGGGTACGAATGGGGAAATGGAGGGAGAGAGGTAGGGGGAACCATGTCTTTAGGACGCGCTTGTCTCAAATGCGAGGAAATTTACAAACTTAGCCCCCGTTTACTATTTCCAACATCACAGCAATATTGGTCGATTGGGGATAGGACGATAATCTTGCATACACCGAATATTTGCCGACGGAGATTTCGGCCGAGGAGAAACTGTGTTTTGGAGCCCACCGTGTATGAATCCGGGTGAGAGGCGATTTCGGCCGAGGAGAGACTGTGTTTTGGCGCCCACCGTGTATGAATCTTGGTGAGAGGCGGTTATGTCACGTTTGAGTGAAATTACAAACCTGCCCCTATCTACACCTATAGAAATCAAGCCGACTGGTTTTGCGTGTCAGGGATAGGCAGTAATTTCCATCTCCCAGATTTTGGTTTTGGGCGGTTACTCTGAGTTACGCCGCTTCGTTCAAATTTTTGGAGAAAAAGATTGCACGTTTACCGTGCCAACTCAATTCGAATCCATTTAGTGTTCTTTATTTTTCGGGCAGGATCCATTTTGTATTCCAATACAAATCTATATACATCATTTTTTTATATATACTTTCAAAAGCACAACACCCTTTATACATAAATATGGTTTACAAATGGCATGATCTCAGATTCATAAGGTTGAATCCATCTTAATTTGAATTTTCAAATATTTGAAACCACTTTATGTTGAAATCCGAAATCCAATGTATGCATTCCTCGCTAACTGTCTCCAATTAATGTGTGTTTCATGCGGATTTTTTTTCACTTCTCAAACACGTATAATGTGTTTGACACACATGCAACATATAGTGTAATCCTGTTTAGACATTAATTGCATATAAATCATGCATTGCCTCTAATTAAAAAAATCTATGGATCACTAATATTGAAAAACTAAATAACATTACATGTATCCCCAAATTCAAATGAATATGCATGTTTGATAGACCAATTTTCATTATGATATTATTGATGTCCTGGTCTCTAGTTCAAATATTTGAATCCCCTTTAATCCTTATATTCGTCTCATATAGCTATCACTCATGACTTATATCTCTCTCTAGACCTATACGCCTTCATCATCTCTCGGGTATCTCTTGTGCTACTTGTATGTCGATAGCAGTCTTTTATCTTCGTAACACACTAACGGTACTCTCTCCCTCGACCTTCACTCTATCTCTCTCTAAGTATATCTCGCTCCCTGCTATCTGTCTCTAACTATGATTCTCCCTGTGAAATATCTTTCTCTCACACTTACACAAACTTCGTCTCCCGAGGCCTCATTTCTCTCAACTATTCCCCTGTATGCCACTCACACACACCCTCTCACTCTAGAGATGTCTCACTCTACCTATGTCTCAATAGCTACGACTCTCCCTCTTAAATATCCCTCTCACACACAAACACAAACTCCGTCTCCCACGGTCTCATATCCCTCCACCATTCCCTTATATGCCGCTCACACACACCCTGTCTCCCTAGGGATATCTCGCGTTCCCTAATATGTCTCTCTAGCCACGACTCTCCTTGTGAAATATCTTTCTCTCTCGCAAACACAAAACTCCATCTCTCAGGATCTCATTTCTCTCTAATATTCATCTGTATGTCACTCACATGCACCCTCTCTCTGTCTCTGTCACACCCACACACATAACTCAACCTTCTGACCCACTCGACTCTTATCTCTAACACACAGACTAGACGATATCCCTCTAGCTAGCTTCTCTATCTATCTATTCTCGGTTTCTCCATCAACCTTCTTTCTCGCCTGCACTTTTGCTTCCTATCACGCACACTATATATATTTCTCTCTACATGCAGTCATGCACCTTTCTATCTTTCTCTCACACACACATAACTCATCCCACTGATCCACTCGACTCTTATCTCTAACACACAAACTAGCCGATGTCCCTCTAGATGGCATCTCTACCTCTCTATCTATCTATTTCTCCGTCAACCTTCTTTCTCGCACGCACTCTTGCTTCCCATCACACACACTATATCTGTTTATCTATACATGCATCTATAGGTCGATCTCTTTTGCACACACATTGTGTCTCGCTCTCTCTGCTCGCCATAGATGCACTCTACAGCCCACGCCTCTCTCTCTTAAAGACAAAAACACATGCTCAATCATTGGGCCTTCTTCCCTCCACTCCCACATGCATGCATATTGTCATACCGACCCATCTCTCCCATCCCGTTGATGTTATGTCTTATGTCTCCTTTCTTTCATCTCGATAATGCGCTCACACACACACATCCCGCGTATGCATGTATACCTCTCGCACATGCACGTTCAAGGTCTCATATGTCTCCATACGTAGTTAATTACCCTCAGCCCTCACCCCACATTGAATCATCCTCTTCTTGTGTCCACATGACTTCCGTCTAGATGGGTCTCTTCTGTAAAACACACACTCAAACTTACTATCTCCTTCTTGCTACCCCCCTCTCCCACTCCTTCCCCTCTATCGCTGAAACCAATAAGACTATCGCTTTGTTTAATTACTTCCCGCATACATGCACCATCAATAGTAGTCTTCCTCGGTGTCTCTCGAACAAACATGTTATCTCGATGTCCCCCCCCCCTCACTGGAGGCCTCTGTCATACACATTACCTCTCTACAATGAAGCCACACACACAAAATTACTTTCCACACCGAAGACTCCATTTCAGACACACACGCACTCTCTATCTCTCTCTCTCTCTCTAAGACTCCATTTCACACACACATGCTCCAGGTGGAGCATTTGTTCCTACCACCCTTCATCCAACCTTACTCATATGATAATCAATCACCTTAATTTACTTATATAACATGGACATATCCCACTTTATTTCAGTAGTTAGCAAACTTCTCATAATTATATAATGCAAATCACGAGCAGGAAGTGACATTTTTTTACACAACCGCTCTAATATGGCAACATAAATCACAAGCTAAAGTGTAGTACCATTATAATTATATCCCGATGCAAAAGGTCGAGTACATGTCCGAAGAGCAGAGGTGCACACACATGCTCTGTCTCTCAGAATCTCACACACATACCAGTTACATGATGCCCCCTAAACAGACCCGTATGTGTACAATTTGTGCACGTGCGGGTACACGTGATGGAGCACATTTATTTAAGATGGACGACGAACCCAAATAGTAGCCGCATTCATTCCCCTCCCGCTGCCTCTTCTCCGGTCGCTGTCGCCCGATAGCCATGGCCCAGCCGAAGGTAACGACATACGCCATGCTCCCACCGGAGCGATGCTTCAAGCTGCTTCCGGAGGCGGCACGAAGCCTGGATCGCAGTTGCCCTGCCTCTGGAGTCCGGACTAGCCGGAGCCCGAGGAGGAGGCGGTGGAGGCGGAGTAGCACACGGAGCCAGAGGAGGAGAACGCCGACGCGGGCGACGCGGAGCTGGAACAACAGGACGACGATGTAGGCGAGGCGGAGCCGGCGCCACCGGCTGCATGCTTCACCATGGCGGAGTTGACCCAAGCGGAGGGGGCGGTGAAACAGCAAGCCATCCTCGATTCCATCCAGTCGGAGGTCGAGGTGGAGGCCAACCGCCGCTTCCTTCGCCAGCAGGAGTGGGGGATCAACGAGATGTTCGCCAAACTGGAGGAGGAGCAGGAGTAGCTAGAGTTGCAGCATGCGACCGCCTATCCATCTCCGATGACGAGTAGTGTGGTCTAGCTTAGGTTATGTACTTATGTGCATAGCGTACTAGTACTAGTTACTCCTATTGCATGGTATGTATGGATTTGAGATATCTAATACTACTCCTCAATGTAAACTACTTTTAAGATGAATGAATGAAAGCATGGCGAGCGCCTTTTGTTCATTAAAAAAACATACTTCTAATACTCCCTGCTTTCTTGTTTAGGCTCATCTAAAAAAATAGATTTCCATTATACTCAGACTTAAAGGGCTTTGAGTCTCATGCCACATTTATTTCATAGAGATAAGAGAAAGGAAATTTTAGTGGTCATGCATGCATCTTTTTGTGCTAGTAGTACTATATTAGGGTTGACCGGTCGCTTCCCACGGACGTGCCCGGGTGGTGGAAGAGGAAGGAGAAGGCAAGCGGGCTGTGGAGTACGCCAGCTGCAGGAAGAGCTCCAAGGAACGTTTGTGCCAAACAATGCATGGTACTTACACCAGCCTAGTATGAATTGGCCTTTAGGTTGCGTGTGGATGACATGGCTACAACATGCAGGCTGTAGTTCGACAGCCTACCGCTCCACCTCACATCGTTTGTTCACGCAAGATTTGCATGCATGCATGTCATGCACGTAGTTGTCGAAGTCGTGCTCGAAAAAGGGTGACGAGGTCTGCTAGTCTGCATTGGTCCACGCGCCCAGAAATGTTGTGCGTGCTTTAATTTTGGGCTAGTGGATGGACACGAACATGCGTACAACGAACCGCCCGCCAACTCCCTAATCTCAAATATAAACTGCACTAGTGCACGCCCGCAGAACATCCTTTCCGAATGGATGAAGCCCTGCAGTTACCATCTCCTCTCGTGTAAACCAGTTCCCCAAGGGACAAGGCAGTTCATCGCCATTGCCATGGATTCGCAAGGCGGTGGTGCTTCTCGTCCTCATCGAGGTTGGGAGACCTTGGACGACAATCCTTTAGGAGAAATTATAAGTCGCTCCAACTTCCTCACATCCGCAAGACTTAGTGGTACTTGCACCAAATATTTTAAGAGGGTGCATAAATATGCATGGGAGAAGGCCATGCTAGTTGGTCTGCCATGCGTCCTCGAGGACGAGGATGTTTCCTTGGGGGTCTCTCCAGCGTGGCATGGCCGTAGTTGCAAGTTGACACCCCTTGAGATGCCGATGTTGAGGGGCACTCGGATTTTGTCCGATGAGCAGGTAAGTGATGAGTTTGATCACGTAGTAAATGCATTCTAAAGACTAATTCCATGTCCATTTCCTATTTCCCCGCTGCCCACTGTTTCACAGGTTAGGCTTGGTGCCAGTGGAGATTTGCTTGCATACGTACGGGAGGGTACCAACATCAATTTGCACAACATCTACAATGGTGACACCGTTCCCGTAGAACCTTTGTCCAACATTGGGATCAGCCATGCAATGGGCCATTGCCTGAATTGGTACGATGGAGCCACGGTGAGATTGAAGAAGATAGCAATCCTGGAAGCCCCGATAAGGTCGTCCGCCAACCAAATTACACTCTCATCACGGTGTTTGACATCGCGATTGCTTTCATGAACCCTGCACATGGCGGTCAAAGGTGGACCATGCTGTCTGCGGCCGATTTCTTGTCGTACGAGTACGAAGACGCTGTGCTCCTTTCTAACCGCATCTTCATGGTGACAAACCAGGGGACTTGTTTCGTATGGGACACATCCTACGGTATACTCCCTCTCTTCCAGTTTATTTGTTTTGAATTTTTCCGTTTTATAAGTTCCAAATTCAAATTTAGAGCTCCCCATCACATGTTGAGATTACAATGTGCATGAAATCGTTGCGTGCATGTAGTAGTTTTTTATTGGTCATTTATATTGGTCACGCATGTATGCATTGCAAGTAACGTTTTTACCACAATTTTTTAGGAAAATGAGTGCAATAATTGAGTAGTTTTGCAAACTACCAATACTACACCTGAAACAGTACAAAATCAATACTACCACCACCACGCCCGCGTCTGACCGCCCTGGCCAACCCAAAACCTCTCCCTTGCCGGCGCACGCTTCCTACCTGAAACAGTCAGTGCCGCCCCAGAGTGTCAGTGCCGCTTTAATGCCCGGCCAGAGCTGAGGCGACATCTCACTGGCGCCGGCTTTGAAGCAGCGCGACGGCCGAGAGAGCGCTGCTTCTCGGTGCACGCGACTGCTCCGCGTCGAGGCTGGCCATAGTGGTGGTAACTTAGCTGGTAGTACATACACTCGGGAATAGCATACATGGTGATGTGGCAGAGAATTAAAGAAGAGATAGGGGGTCATGCATGGCAATAAATATGATCATCTATGATACTACTCTATGATACTATGCACTATAAAAGTAGTATATCATACACTAGTATCATGCACTAGTATATTGTATATGATACTCCCCACTATGAGTAGCCTCAAACGACACCACGGCCGGCCGTAGTCCATGCAGCGCCCACATTACAGTTGCAACTTGTTTAGAGTACGTTTTACTCTGGTTTGTATGAAAACTGTAATGTATCTCGTCCGGTTTATATGAAAAGTTTTCGAAATGTAATGATTTTCATCTAGTTTCTATGAATTCCGCCTTGTTTGCATGATTATGCAGGGCAAAGCCATCCCCCGATCAAAATCAGATCGCCAATCGTGGATGTGCATGGGGCATTTGGTCTAACTTTGAACCTTGTAGCTGATGACACCCAGTTGGGACATACTATCTTAGCAGTCGTTACCCATGGTACCATTGAAGGGCAACAAGGTGCCGTGATCTATCACGATCAGACCCTGATCATGTACCCAGGTAATCCCTTCTCTCCGATCTAAGAGTAGTAGAGCCAGGAGCTATCGTATATCTTATTGCCATGTCATCTTATAACATTTCAGTACATGTCTCTTTATACTCCAGGAGCAGGAGTAGTTCTTTCCTTCTTTTTTATTGATTGGGATAGTCATCTACGCAACTTTATAATGCCAATTGTATAAACTATAAAGGACTTAACAATTTCAATTCCGTGTAGTACTAGCTAGGTAGCCATATTCCCATCAAACAAAACTACTCCTCCTTTAATTAATGTACATGGCACAGGTAACACTCTGAAATTCTTTGTCGTCGCCCGTGCCGTAGTTGGTCTATACATTGCTTCCCTTCCCCCTCATAGAACTAAGCAATATAAAGTACTCCCTCCATTTACTTATACAAGGCCACTATTGAATATACGTTTTGCATCTATACGGCTGGCCATAGTGGGGGTAACATAAGCAGTATCATGCACTTGGGACTCGCAAACATGCTTATGTGCCAAACAATTAAAGAAGAGAGAGAGGGTTATAGTAACATAGGTAGATATTATGCTACTATGTGTCATGCATGGTAATAAATGAGACCACATATGATACTAATCTATGATACTATGCACTATAGATGTAGTATCATACACTAGTATCATATGCATGATACTAGTGTATGATGCTCCCCACTATGACTAGCCTACAAGGCCACCAATAGTAATCGAGGAAAGAATTAATGATATTTCCTCGTAGTAGCAACCTGTTTAATACTTGCATGCATGCCATCATAATGACACTAGCTACCTCCTCCACTCAGTTTCCTTGCATGCATGTTGCGTATTAATGATCCCAGTAAATGAAAAGAAAAGTTGGCTTGCAAAGTATGCATTAAATTTTACCTTGGTACCTATAATATGAGTTTGTGGCCTTGTATATAAAAATGGAGGGAGTATTTTATTTTAATCCATATCCTCTACTTACGTCACCTTATTATACTGCATGGACCATAACCATGCACGTCACCATGTATCCAGGTTTGAGATGCCAGGTGTACCAGATGGACTGCGGCGTGTTCGACCCCCGTAATGCTACCTGGGTGCGGATGAACACACTTGAAGAGTACTCGATTTTCATTGGGGACAACTACCCCATAGTGCAAACGATGCCACCTTCCGTGCACGACGCCGATGGCCTGCCGTTCATGAAGAACGGGTGCGTTTTCATTGCGCAACGATGGATTCATATCTTGAATGCCCCTATCCCTTATATATGACGCTTCAGTTTGGATGAGTCTCCATCGTGGGGAGCCACACTAAGAAGCTGCGATGACATGGACTCCCGTTGCCCACTGTTATGGATCGTGCCATCTATGAAGAACACGTGGGACTGAAACTTCGAGATGGACATGTACGCAGGGATGTAATAGTATGAACCTGCATGGCATATAGGCATTTGTCTTACTACCACTAAATGTTGTATGTGCAATGCACAGTGATATTATGATGTACGTGCCTAAGTACTCTACTACTATATTAATTAGAGGCACATGTTAGGTTTTATATTTGTTTATGTGTATGGTCCGAGACCTTCCAACTAGACGCGTCTGTCTCTCCGGATCACACTTTGTATCGTTATATACTACTACTAGTACTACGTGCGGTCTCCGACCTAGAAGTGGAAGAAGTGGAGACGCTCTACCACGCTGTTCATGTCCCACTCCTTTCGCTGACGTGTGGGACATCCAGCATGTGCCATGTTTCACACTCCTTCGTCGTAAGAGTTGAAACGCTAGCTTTCATTAAAAATAAAAAATAAATATAAATCAGTAGCGATACTATACCACGCGGTTTCCTTGCTCCTCGATATCGGAAAGAATACTTTTGTTCGCCGACATGTGAGGCGGATGAGGAGGAGGCAAAGGCAATAGCCAGAGCGTCAGTTCTCGGGGCTCATGGCCGGATATGGTGGTCGGGCGCCGATGATCGTTTAGATTAGGTTTACAGTAGGTTTTAGTATGGTTTGTGTGAAAAATGTAATGAATTTCATCCGGTTTATAGGAAAAGTTTTCGAAATGTAATGAATTTCATCCGGTTAATATGAAATTTGCTTTGTTTGCACGAATTTCGTCCGGTTAGTAGCCCCGCCCTCGTCATTTTGTTCTGGATTTCTATCGATCGATCGCACGAAAATGTTACACTTTGCAAGTTCAAAAGGAAAAGGCGGCACACTTAAAGCATGCCTGTTGCGTTCGCATCGCACCCCCGACAGTCGGTCTAGCATGCCGCTCACCAAAGGGGACACGCATTGTCTTCCATTTGAACTGACATGTGGGACTGCAATTGAATAAACCGTCGATAGCCGAAATCTAATCGCTCGGTGGGCGTCGGTTGAGAAGAGAGAGACGGGGAGGGAGAAGAGATCGCCCGCCCGCCACGCACGAACACCAAGAAATATGGTGATAATGTGAGGTGGCCATGCGGGAGCCCGGACTGCTCCCAAGCCCGCTTCTGACCGGCCTGGCCCACCAAAAAACCCCTCCCCCTCCCGTGCGCTCCCCTAGGCGCCAGCTGCCCGCATTTAGAGCAAATACAATACTGGGCTATAAGCCCGCTTATGTGGAGGAGAGAGGCATTGAAAAAGTGAAGGAGTGGGCTCTATGCAAGAGCCCGTCTCTACACGTGCTCCTAGGTATAAAAAACATTTGTGTCTAAAAAAAGAAGGTAAAAAACATTTGAGAGGATATAGATAGAGAGAAAGCGAGAAAAAGTTGCAACCTTATAGCCAACCTTGTAGTCAACACTATGGTACATGAGGAAGGAGGGAGTTGTGCACATGACAAGTTCAGTGGGCTGCCGTGTTTCACACTCCTTCGTCGTAATAGTGGAGACAATAGCTTTCATAAAAAATAAACAATGAATACTCCTTGCTCGTCCTTGATATCGGAAAGAACACTTTCATTCGCTGACATGTGGGACGTCGATCATCCTGGTCCACTTGCCATGCACAAAATTATATTCCGAAGTGCACATCACAAAGTACTGCAGGGGAGAGTCACCCCGGTCGTAGCGCCGCAGTAATAAATGACTAATGAGCTGTCAAATCGCAGGCCCAACCTTTCCCACTTTAAGTTGCTCGGACGACGGAACCATCATGACTTCGTTGAATCCGCTTCTTCAAGAAAACTTACTGTACCCACAATACTGCTACAACACGCGAAGACTGGATGCCATTGTAGCACATCATATCACTGAAACCCACTAGGCTAAACTAGCCCGCCTAAGATTTGTATGTCTCTGTACTGCTATGATTTTGTAGCACACGTATCCTTTGTCAATCTAACGACTAGAAAGAAATGGAGGGCCTTTCTCTCTCTCTAGATCTCTCTCCATCCCACATCTAGCACACGTACACGCTCTCTGTAGCCACTCCGAAAGTACGATGTCACTACACATTCACACTTCCAGCAAAAAAATTACACATTCACGCATGTTACAAGTACATGCCAATTTTGTTCCGAATGCTGGCTATTAATGTGAATGTATCCGTGAACCAACTCTTTGAGTTTGATGTGAATTAATGTATAATTGTGTACTATTGTCTGATTGATCGCTAAGCCAACAATTTTAGGAGTTTGGGCTATTAGCCGATCGACAACCAGACCTATAAGCGTACCATGAGCTCATCAGCCCCAACGTTTCTCTTCAGTGAGTGTTTCCAAGTACTATAGCTTGCATAGTAGCTAGCCTACTAACACCAAGAATCATCAAACAAGCCTTGCTGATATGATAAACAGTTCAAACTTACATCTAAGCATGCCATATATTACATCAAAAGCTGGTGAGGATACATCTGTTTCCATAACTCGGAGAGGGTTCGCATTATTCACCATCAAACAAAAGTAGCAAGTACCGCCCACAGAAGATAGTGTAGTAGCCTAAGATGGTTTGATAACACTCATCGTTCTGGTAATTAAACACAATGCAAACTACGTTGAAGGATTAGCGCGACCAACTATTTCTTGTCATCGATCTCTCGGGGCAATGACCACAACACAGACAGCGACATGGGAATTGATCTCTGGGGTGATGTCCACAGGACGGACAGCGACATGTGAATCGATCTCTGGGGCGATGTCCATAGGACGGACCGCGGCATTGGAGTCAATCTCTGGGGCGATGTCTACAGGACGGACAGCGACATCGGAATCATCAAGGACGTCCACCGGCACCTGCACAACCCTCACATATTAGCAAGCACATTGCAAATAATCAAAAACCACAACTATGGTAAGCCATTTTTTTTACCTTGTGCAGCTCACTGGGGGATCCCATCCCTCCGGGAGCCATCTCCTCAATGCGGGCCATCGCCTTGCCAGGGAAATACTGCTTCTCAACGGCAACTATCTCCTCAAACTCGGCCTTGAGTCTCTCATAGGTGGCCATTAGAGTTGCTGGGGTAGGCACGGTGGGGCCCTTGCTGTTCTTCCAGCTTTCTTGGTTGAGGATTTCGTCCGCCAACGTCGTCAACTCTTTGGCTAGTGCTTGTTTCTTGGAGTTCTTCGTCTCCATGGGTTGGCCCGCCAACATGGCCAACTCATTGGCCGGTGCTCGCTTCCTGGAGATCTCTGTCTCGAGTGGGTTGTCCGCCGGCAACTCTTTGCCTAGTGCTCCAGGATCCATCAATAAACTGACAAACAAAAAGCACTCGAAAGGAAACCACAATCGCAATGAAAACGGGAAAAGAATAGGTAGTGAGAATCGGTCGGTGCTTCGCAAAAAGATGATTCTTGGAATGAAAATATAGTAGCATCACTGATTCGCCCACCTTTCCTTTGTCGGTATAGAAGAAAAATGGCAGAAGTGAATAGCCTGGAGTGAGGTTTTCTTCAAGATAGGGTAGAAAGGGCTTCAACGAGCGTTCTAGTGAAACGATCGTTGCTTCGTCCGGTCCAACTTCGAGGCCACTTTACCACTGCTGGTAAAGGTGTGGGTTTTGTGATATGACAGGTCATGACGGCCACACTGGGGTGACTGGTGAGTCTCGACTGTAGCACCTCGCTGTGATTTGGTGGATGGCACGCGAGCCCGGATGCTTGATGTCCCGCATGTAATAGAGCAGCTAGTCATAGATTTTGGACGACAGACGAGGAGCTGGCAATAGTAGTACTACCTCTGTCCTAGTTTATTAGTCCCTATGATAATCTGTGCCAAATTTTGACTATAAATTTAACTAACCAAATGTTCATGCATGTCACAAAAAATTACATCATTGAAAACTATGTTCAAATACTAATCCAAGAATATAATTCTTGTTAACATGCACTAACATTTTGTCAGTTAAATCTTTGGTCAAAATTTAGCACAAATTACAAAGGGGGCCAATAAAGATTGTACTCTCACATTTTGTTTTGAGGATACTCCCACATAGAAAATATAAATAATAATGCATGTTGGTGCAACCCACGTTTCCGATAATTTGAGCTGTGGGCTTGTTCACAATTTTTACGAGGCGGTGGTTGTTCACTTAATGGAGGGTCTAGTACCAGACTTGAACGATACAAAGTGCGATCTGGCACACCGTTAGGGATGGAACAAAAGCTTGTAGCTCGCGAGCTTAATGAGCCATCGATAGTTCGGCTTGTTATCCTCATGGGTCGCTTCTTAATGAACAAATCCAATCATCAATTTCTCTAGGAGCTTAACGAACCAGCTAACAAGTTTCACGCTAAGTTCGTTAGTAACAACACAACACATGTTTCATCTTATGTGATTTTTTTAACGAGCTTCGAACGAACCGAGCTGAGCAGGGTTTTTTGCTCATTAATCTTTCAGAGCTTAATGAGCCGAGCCTTAACGACCACGAGCTTAACGAGCACGAACTTAACAAGCCGAGCAGCTCGTTAATCCACCCCTGCACACCACTTGGAATAAGCGGGTAGCTATCTCAAAAAACAATCAACAACTCAAAAAAATGGCGACCTGGCACGTACACAATTTTAAACGATTGTTTTAATGGAGTGAAAAAAGAAAACTACCGCCACTATTCATATATATATATATATAGGCAGGAGCCTCCGTGCTTCCTTGCTAGGGTTGCTCTATTCACACACACTCTCATCCTCTCTAGATCTAAACAAGATAGCGGTGGTCACACTGTCTTTCTATCCTCACCACTGGTTACAGATCCTGACGCATTCCCTCTGCCGGGGAAGGGGAGGAGGGGTAGCGTTTAGGCCGTCATCGACGGCGAGGGAGGAAACCCACTGCCGGCCGCACCGTTATCTCTGGCTGAGCGCTGGCGTGGGAGGTCCTCCGATCCCTTGGTCGCTTCCGTAGTGTCGGCGGATCCGGCCTCCCGCCCCCACTTAGCCACACCCCAACGACCTTCAGGTATATATTACTTCGAAATCGGCCTAGCTCTACTTCCCCAGCTCGCTACATCGCTGCATGTGCATCATTTTCTACCTCTCAGCGGCCCACGTACCTAGGCTCGATCGGATTGTCCAACGCCACCTAATTTTTTTTCTGTTGTTAGAGGTAAAGCTACTTCATGGAGTTGAATCTTGTAGTACTTGGTTCAAACATGATAGAAACAGGGAAAAGATGTAGTATGTACATAGGACTTGGTACAAACACGAAAGAAAGGGGCTGAAAGTAGTACAGACTAGCCATCCAACCGGTCTCTTGGTCGAAAACGGAAATAAAGGTGAAACGCTTTACACATTGGTATGGCTAGGACTAGATTTGCTATCCACACATACGAATAGGTGGCTAAAGTGAACAAAAATGAGACCAACCCAGATATGTTGCTTGGATGTTTGTTTCTTGGGGCAACAAACTCTGAATCACTACTTTATGCCCTGGTTTAGGTACATGTTGCTGGACTGCTGGTGCACCCACTGTCCCATGTCCTTAGAGAAACTTATTTAGCTGTTCTTAATCTAATGCCCCTGGTAAAATGAGGCCATGCCACTGTTACAAGTCATCGCAAGTTTAACCAATTTGTTTTGCCAGTAATTGCTTGAGACTCTGACTGTTTCCTTTGTAGCTTTTTGTGCAAACAGGAATATACATTTCACCTCGATGCTATTGCGGCCTTTTGGTGCACTGCACAAAAATCACTTCTTTTTAACTGGAATGTCACACCGGAACCGTTGGTTGATTTCAGTGGAACTGCACAAATGGAGATCTGTGTTCCAATCTTCATCCTCCATATTGGCACCCTATCCTTCCCTTAGGTAAGAATGATATTTAATGCATGTGTTCCCCTCTATTTTGCAACTAACATGAGAAAATAATGCTATTGTTTACTAGTAGACTTGTACTCCCTCACTAACAAAACCAAATCTGACATTGAAGGCCAATCATGTACTTGGTTTCACCAATTGGTGAGGAGAAAGAGAAACAGACCAAGAAGAGGAAGACAAAGAAGAAGAATAAGAAGAAGGAAATGAAGAAGGATCACACACTGGTACCGTCCTATTTTATCCTGATATCTTGCTAGTGTTATTGTATTGCTGTGTTGCTACTAGTATTAATTTACTTGAAGAAATGCACTTGTAGTACATAGCAGAGTAGTACTTGGCTTGATGACACATCATACTAATTAACTAGATTCTGGATGCATGTGTGACCCAGCCCTACACGATCAACAGTGCCAAGGTGATCTTCCTGAAGCCGAGGCCTCAGTTGAGGCCATTCAAGGGCTTCGGCAACGTCTGCCTCACATGTGAGACGATCCTCCAGGAGCCCTTCCACTTCTGTTGCCTCTCCTGCATGGTCATTAATCAATTAGGAGTATTAAGTAGCACTAATTAATCGCTGCCTAATTGCCCTATCGGAATTAAACAAATCATTAGTAGCACCTCATGTTGAATCATGTACGTGTGTGTGTGTGTGTCTGTGCAGGTGGACCATGTGGTGGTGGAGCCTGGAGGGGATCTTGATAGTGTCATGAGATAGTAATGCTATTGTTTTGCATGTCAATTTATTGCCACTGGTTCAATGAGCCAATGTTTTGCTCCTGTATTGTCATCATGCTTTGATGCTATTGTTAAAGTAATATGTTATTGTCTTTCTATCCTTCCTCACTAAGCTAATGAAGGTTTCACCTTGTTCCTACTTGTGCAAACAGGGATCATGTTGTGTCATTCATACATTTTAGTGGAACTGCACAAGAGAATACAATGAACTGTATCCCAACCAGTGCTTTAACTCTGCTGGAAGTTCTTGATAATCTCTCGATATAATCTCAGCACTGGTAAACAAGAGTGATGTCAACCGTACATTGGAAGTGCACAAAAATATGTACTATTGAATGATTCCAGTCAGTGC
This sequence comes from Thinopyrum elongatum, assembly GCA_011799875.1. Lineage (NCBI taxonomy): Eukaryota > Viridiplantae > Streptophyta > Magnoliopsida > Poales > Poaceae > Thinopyrum > Thinopyrum elongatum. The sequence continues at coordinate 105,759,655 of CM022298.1, forward strand.
TTTATCTTCTCTTCTGGGACTAGTTGAATAAGCTTCCTTGCTCAGGTTGGTACCGACCTAAGGCCTTCATCTAGATTAGTGTGATGTCATCTCTATTTGTATCATGCTACTGTTTTTCTACTGTCATGAGAAAGTCCTTTATCTTTGCATGTTAAATCTTTGCAAGCTATGATACATGGCAATGCTTTGAGTGTTGAGCTAATTGGCACTGATAATATAAACTAATAATCTCTTTAAGCAAGGCTATTATGTTGCTAACTTTACCCATTAAGATTGTCGGAGTAAATGACCACGGGTAGCCCCATCAGCTCCCTTTGGTATTTCAAGACATCGGGGCAGGCTGCGCCCCTCAAACATCAAGGACAAGGGCCGCCTTCTTGAGGCCGGCTGGTCCAAGCAGCCGGTAGCCGGGAGGCGGCGGAGTCCACAAGACGGCCATGAAGTGGGCCTACTCCTGGCAGGCGGCCTCCTGGGATGCCGAGTCCTAGCAGGCGGCCCTTCGCGCCCTCAAAGTCAGCGCCAAAATAAACATGATGAGATAGGGCATGGCTACAGTACAGGCCTGCCACCCCCGAATCCAGTGCAGGGCGTGGCCACAGTACTGCGTACCGAGCAGGCATCCTGCGCCCAACGCAGGACTGTTGCCATGCCACTCATGACGTCACCCATGGCAGAGGAAGCCATGCTCCCGTGACGGGCGGTCAGTACGGCCCGCAGGCGGCGGGCCCTACTTGTCCGTGAAAAGCCAGAAGGCGGCAAGCCCAGACCAGTCGGCTCAGTGGGAGGCCGGCTCCCAGCAGGCGGCCCTCCTCCTCCCTTGAAGTCCGTGCGCCATTAACCAGATACGACGGGGTATGGCTACAGTGAGTTCCCGCCAGGCGGCGGGACTGTATCCACACTCCCCCTGACGAGGCCTTCGTCATCAAGGGCAATGCTACAGCATAAAGCCGTCAACGCGGCCCGTGGACGGTGGGACCCAACTGTCGGCTGAGATCACGGCAGTCGGCAGACCCACCAGGCGGCGGGCCCCAGCGGTCGGCGGAGAAGCCGGCGCCCAATGACGCTGACTGCCGGGCCCCACATCTGGCTAGATTACCGTTGTACGCCTGGGGGGTAGGCTTATATAAACCCCCAGGTCACCCCATGCAGGGGGTTGGCTCCTTGGCAAAGGCCTCGTCGAGCACTCACAGCACCACCACACACACGCAGAGAGAGTGGAGTAGAGCTAGCCTTGCCCTTCTTCCTCCTCCAGCTAGGTAGCTCAAGGAGCAAGCTTGTAGCCACCTGTCGAAATAGTGATCATGCGGAGACCCCGCAGAGCAGGACTAGGGGTGTTATCTCCTAGGAGAGCCCCGAACCTGGGTAAGATTCGCAAGCGTACGCGGTCTCGCTCACTCCCGCTTCTGGAGCCCGGCGACGTACTTTTGTCCCCATCCACGATAAGCCATCCCCTGGCATATGTCGCACGATATCCCCGACATTTGGCGCCCACCGTGGGGCTAGGTGCACCATCGTCCGGAAACACGTTCTGGACGGGAACCCTCTTCCTCCCTGACGATCGCAGCCAGCCCGGCACGCCTGACGGCGTTTGCGCTGACACGCTGCACGACGTGGAAGTTGTTTGCGCCGCAAGCAACCTCGCTGATCTCATCAGCGGGATCCGCCTCTTCGACGAGCCCGAACTCGACATGGGCGCAGCTAGCTCCGAGAGCTGCCTCGTCGATCTCCTCGGCAAGCTTCATATCGCCGACGAGCCGGTCTCCGACCCGGAGTCCGTTGGCTCCACCGACCTGCTCGTCGACATGGTCGTCAACGCCGACGTCGCGCTTCCTGATGCCTTCCCCGGTGACGTGGTGATCTTCGATGATCCACTTCCCGCTGCAGAAAGCAGCACCGGCACCAGCACCGTCACTGAGGTGCTGGTCATTAGCCACGACGGAACCTCCGACCAGGCCGGCCGGGACCCGTTGCAGGCAGCAATGCGGGACCTGTCCGCTCTCGTAGCGCCCGGTGCGAGCGGTGAAACGCTGGAGGCATGCCGTATCGCACTTCTCGACAGCGCCAAGAAGTTGGCGGCCATGAGACGCCTCACCGAGGCTTACCACCACGAGATCGACCACGCCGTTTGCGGCACACTGGCTGCTGACGAGCCCAGCCGTGTGGGCACGGTCCGGCAGCGCGGCGCCGCCATCACCAGCATGTTGGGGGCCGACCGCCTGGTCTACGCCACGCCCATGGAGAACTTGCGCGCCGCCCAGGCAGCGGCAGACGAGCTGGACCGCCTGGAGGGCGACAAGCGTCGTTGCATGACGGAGCGCGTCCAGCAGCTCATTGACGCGGCCGCCTCGCAGCAAGAAGCCGGCCGCCGCATGGTGGAACCCGGCCTACAGGCTGGGAACCTTCCCCCTCGCCGAGAGCACGGCGCGACCTCCCGGACACCGACAGCCGGCGCCCGCGACTGAGGAGACCCAGAGCCGGTTTCCAGCCGCACCCACACCCGCATCTCCATTGAGCGAGACCAAGACGGCCGCCCACGAGTAGTGGAGCGGCGGGACGATCATCAGCCCCCTCCCCCGCGCAGGGAGAGGCGCGCCTCTCCGCCGCCTGTTGAGCATCCGACTCTCGGGCGCCGGCTGGGCCCCCGCGAAGGAGTCGGAGAGAACGACGCCCGCAACCGGATCGACCGCTTGGCTCGGTCCCTGGCGTTGGAAGAAGAAGATGCAATCGGCCTGCCTTGTTTCGGCCCCCGCATTCGCGATGAGCCCTTCCCCAAGGGGTTCTCGCTCCCTCGGGACACTCCTAAGTACAACGGCTCTGTGAAGCCGGAAGATTGGTTGGTCGACTACTCCACTGCCGTCAACATAGCGAATGGCAACAAGCGTGTCGCCGTGAAGTATGTTCTGCTCATGCTCCAGGGCACGGCCCGGACATGGCTGAACAGCCTCAAGCCCTACAGCGTCAACAGCTAGCTAGACTTCACCGAAGTTTTCATCCGCAACTTCACCAGCACTTACAAGCGGCCGCCCAAGCCTCGCCAGCTCTCCCTATGCATCCAAGGCCCGATCGAGTCCACCCGCAAATACTTAACGCAGTGGGCCGAGCTGTGCAACTCCTGCGAAGGGGTTCATGAGGTGCAAGCCATTGAATACTTCACTGCCGGGTGCCGAGAGGGCACCCTACTCAAGCACCGGCTCCTCTGCGATGAGCCGGCCACGCTCGACGAGCTGTTGATCATAGCGGACAAGTACGCCACTGCCGACTCCTCCATGAAGTCGGAACTCCGAGTGGACGCGTCAGGAAAGATGCTCCCTCCGGCTCCTCAGACACCGGCTGGTGATTCCAGTCGGCGCCAACAGTCAAACGATAATAAGCGCAAGGCCCCGCAGCCGGCTACCACCAGCCGGTAGGTGGCGACAGTCGAAGACCAACAGCCAGAAGAGCAGCCCGGCCCCAAACGCCAGAAGGGCGGCAAGCCTGCCTGGTTGCCCGCCTTCTCGTTTGAGCAAACCCTCGACGCTCCCTGCAAGTTCCACAGCGGTGCGAAGCCATCCAACCACACCACCCGGAAGTGCCACTGGCTCACCCGCATCGCCAAAGGCGAAGGACTGCCTCCGCCGCCTCCGCCTCCCCAGCAGCCGGCGGTCCGACCAGTCGGCGCGATCCAAGACGAGTTTCCTGAAGAGCATGGAGCTTACGTCATCTTCACCAGCGTGACTGATGACAGGCACAGCCGGCGTCAACAGTGCTGAGAAGTGAATACTGTCGCCTCTGAAGCGCCAGAGTTCATGCACTGGTCGGAGAAGCCAATCAGTTGGAGCCGAGCTGACCACCTGGAGGTGATGCCTTCTCCGGGTTCCTATGCCCTGGTGTTGGATGCCACCTTCGCAACAGAGAGGCGAGCTGCTCGTTTCTCCCGAATTCTGATAGACGGCGGTAGCAGCATCAACATCCTCTACCGCGACACCATGGAGAAGTTGTGCATCAAAGAGAAACAGCTCCAGCCCAGCCAGACTGTCTTCCATGGCATTGTGCCTGGCCTATCCTGCTCACCAATCGGCAAGATCAAGATAGATGTCCTCTTTGGAGACAAGAGTCACTTCTGCCGAGAGCCAATCTGGTTCGAGGTGGTTGACCTTGAGAGCCCCTACCACGCGTTGCTTGGCCGGCCAGCTCTGGCCAAGTTCATGGCGGTCCCCCACTACGCCTACCTCAAGATGAAGATGCCGGGCACCAAGGGCATTATCACCATAGCCGGCGACTACCAGAAGTCTGCCGAGTGTGCTGCAGCCAGCAGTCGGCTGGCCGAGTCCCTTGTGATTGCTGCTGAGAAGCGGCTCCTTGACCGGGTTGTGGCCATGGCCGGCAAGCAGCCGGACCTATCGCCAGATCCCAAGGAGTCAGAAGCTTAGGGCTCTTTCCAGCCGGCCAAAGAAACCAAGAAGATACCCTTGAGCCAGAGCACCCGAAGAAGTTCGCTGTCATAGGAGCTCACCTTGACAGCAAATAGGAAAGCGAGCTCATCGATTTCCTCCGTGAGAATCGAGACATCTTTGCGTGGTATCCAAAGGACATGCCGGGTGTTCCGACGGACTTCGCTGAGCACAAGCTACATGTCAGAGCAGATGCAAAACCAGTCAGGCAACCCCTCCGCCGCCTGTCGGAGGAGAAGAGAGGAATTGTTGGAGAAGAGATAGCCCGGCTTCTAGCAGCCGGCTTCATTATGGAAGTATTCTTCCCAGAGTGGCTAGCCAACCCAGTCCTTGTACTAAAGAAGAACAACAAATGGCGCATGTGTATTGACTACACCAGCCTCAACAAAGCTTGCCCGAAGGATCCGTTTGCCTTGCCTCGGATTGACCAAGTGATAGACTCCACAGCCGGATGCGAGCTGTTGAGTTTCTTGGATGCCTATTCGGGGTACCACCAGATTAAGTTGAGCCCGGCCGACCGTCTGAAGACCGCCTTCATCACACCATTCGGAGCCTTCTGCTACCTGACCATGACATTCGGCTTGAGAAATGCCGGTGCCACGTTCCAGCGTTGCATGCAGAAGTGCCTCCTCAAGCAACTCGGCAGAAATGCCCACGTCTATGTAGACGATATTGTGGTGAAGACGAAGAAGCGCGGTACCCTCCTGGAAGATCTCAAGGAAACTTTTGATAATCTGCGCCGTTTTCAAATCAAGCTCAACCCCGAGAAGTGTGTCTTTGGAGTACCAGCCGGCCAGCTCCTCGGTTTCCTTGTCTCAGAGCGTGGCATAGAGTGCAACCCTATCAAGATCAAGGCCATCGAGAGGATGGAGAGGCCCACCCAACTGCGAGACATTCAGAAGTTCACCGGCTGCTTGGCATCCATCAGCCGCTTCATCAGTCGGCTGGGCGAGAAGGCTCTTCCCCTGTACCAGCTGATGAAGAAGACCAGTCATTTCGAGTGGAACGACAAGGCGGACGAGGCGTTCCTCTAGCTCAAGAAGATGTTGACCACGCCGCCCGTCCTGGCCGCTCCGGCTGCCAAGGAGCCCATGCTTCTCTACATCGCCGCCACCAGCCGGGTGGTCAGTACAGTTATGGTGGTAGAGCGCCAAGAGGACGGTAAGGCGCTACCGGTCCAGAGGCCCGTCTACTACTTGAGTGAGGTGCTGTCAGCTTCCAAGCAGAACTACCCCCACTACCAAAAGTTGTGCTATGGCGTGCATTTTGCCGCCAAGAAGCTCAAGCCATACTTTCAAGAGCATCCCATCACGGTCGTCTGCACCGTCCCGCTTGCGGAGATCATATGCAGCAGAGACGCATTGGGCCGAGTGGCCAAGTGGGCCATCGAGCTGGCCCCCTACACCATCTTCTACCAGCCTTGCGCCACCATCAAGTCCCAAGCATTGGCCGACTTCCTCGTCGACTGGGCTGAGACCCAGTACCTGCCGCCAGCTCCAGACTCCACTCATTGGCGGATGCACTTTGATGGCTCGAAGATGCGCACCAGTTTGGGAGCCGGCATCGTCCTCACCTCTCCCAAAGGCGACAAGCTCAGATACACGCTGCAAACCCATTTTGCCGCCTCCAACAACGTGGCCGAGTACGAGGCGCTAGTACACGGACTCCGGCTGGCCAAGGAGATTGGCATCCGCCGGATTCTGGGCTACGGCGATTCGGACTTGGTGGTCCAACAGTCGTCCGGCGACTGGGACGCTAAGGATGCAAATATGGTGAGCTACCACTTCCTCGTCCAGCAGATCAGCGGATATTTTGATGGGTGCGAGTTCCTTCACGTGCCACGGGCCGACAACGAGCAAGCAGACGCCCTGGCATGGATTGGCTCCACCAGGCAAGCCATACCAGCCGGCGTGTCCCTTCAGTGCCTCCGCAAGCCGTCTATCAAACCTTCCCCGGAATCAGAATCCATCTTCGTGCCGGCTGCTCCCGAAGAAGTCGGTCCCGGCCCGGGGGCTGCAGCAGCCGGCCTGGGGACTTCAGTAAGCGGCACGGAGACTGCAACAGTCGCACCCGGCCCGGGGGCTTCGCAACCCGGCCCGGGGGCTGCAGCAGCTGGCCCGGGGACTTCGGCAAGCGGCACGGGGACTGCAGCAGTCGCACCCGGCCCGGGGACTTCGCAACCCGGCCCAGGGGCTGCAGCAGCCGGCCCGGGGACTTCGCAACCCGGCTCGAGGACTGCGGCAGTCGCACCCGGCCCAGGGACTCTACAACCCGGCCCGGGGGCTGCAGCGGCCATCCCGGGGACTTCAACAACGCAGCAAGACGCGGCCGACTCCGCCCCACCACCTCCAGACCCAACCGCCCTAGTTTCAGTAACCGTAATGACAGTGGATGAAGTCAAAGCACCATTATGGGCGCAGCCCATCCTCAACTTTCTGGTAGGCGGAGAGCTGCCAGTTGATGAGATCGCGGCCCGACAGGTGCAACGCCGGGCAGGAGCTTACACGATAGTAAACAGAGAGCTTGTCAGGCGCAGCGTGACTGACGTTTTCCAACGCTGTGTCGAACCAGAGAAAGGCAAGGCAATCCTCAGAGACATACACCAAGGCGAGTGCGGCCACCACGCGGCCTCCAGATCCCTTGTCGCCAAAGCTTTCCGCCATGGTTTCTTCTGGCCGACTGCTTTGGAGGACACCAAGGATCTGGTCAAGAAATGTAAGGGGTGCCAAAAATTCAGCTCCAAGCAACATCTGCCGGCTTCCGCACTCAGGACCATCCCCCTTACCTGGCCCTTTGCCATCTGGGGGCTGGACATTGTGGGCCCATTCAAGACAGCATGCGGTGGCATGACCCATCTGCTGGTCACCGTGGACAAATTCACCAAGTGGATTGAAGCAAAACCAATCAAGAAACTAAATGGTCCGACTGCTGTGACCTTCATCGCGGATCTCACCGTCCGGTACGGTGTACCACACAGCATCATCACCGACAATGGCACTAACTTTGCCAAAGGCGCCTTGGCCCATTTCTGCTCAACGCAGGGCATCCGACTGGACTTAGCGTCCGTTGCCCATCCGCAGTTAAACGGCCAGGTAGAACGAGCAAACGGCCTCATCTTATCCGGCATCAAACCCCGACTGGTCAAGCCACTGGAGCGCTTGGCCGGCTGCTGGATTGACGAGCTGCCAGCCGTCCTCTGGAGTCTCCGCACCACTCCGAACAGATCAACCGGTTTCACTCCCTTCTTCCTCGTATACGGGGCTGAGGTCGTCATACCAACTGACATCGAGTTTGACTCGCCTCGTGTCACCATGTACACGGAGGCGGAGGCGAAGGAAGCACGAGAAGACGGCATCGATCTGCTGGAAGAAGGCCGGCTGTTAGCACTCAGCTGGTTCGCCATCTACCAGCAGACCCTGCGCCGCTACTACAGTCGGAAGGTCAAGCCACGATCCTTCCAAGAGTGAGACCTTGTGCTCCAGCTGATCTAGCGAACAACTGGCCAGCACAAGCTCTCGGCCCCTTGGGAAGGCCCCTTCATCATTAGCAGAGCCTTGGGTAACAACTCCTATTACCTCATCGACGCGCAGAAGCCCAGGGCGCGCAAAAGGGACGATTCTGGCAAGGAAGCAGAGCGCCCATGGAACACAAATCTTCTCCGAAGATTTTACAGTTAAAAGCAGTATGTACCACGCTACCTTTTGTACTAAGGGCAAAGGCACCGGGTCCCTCGAGGAGCACTCGGGGGCTACCTTTCTTATCTATATGATAAGTTTCATGCCTGTGAGTATGTTATTTCATTCCTACGCCCGGCACCGGGTCCGACCAGTCGGCCCGGGGGCTTGCCGCCTTGTACTATGTTGGCTCTACCTGCAGTCGGACAAGTAGTGTGCCGGCATCTAAGCCCACCCTTGCCATAAGCCGCAGCTCGTAGAGCGACTATCTGGCAGGCAAGAGTCAAAGGCAAGAGATGGTGCTCACATGAAAAATGGCTAAGGACGAAAGCACCCACATAGGCCAAGTCGGCTCCTCGCCTAGCCGTCCGGTTGCTGAGCAGCCGGCCGGCCGGCTTCTCACTTAAATTGCTACGTTCTAAGCGGCCAAAGTACTTGTCTTCCCAAAATGGCCAAGTACTTGACCCGGCCAGCAGACCGAAGAATGGCTGTCTGGCCGGCAAGGTGGCAGCCAAGGGAAAGCGGCAAAGGAAAAAGCCAAAAGAACAGAGAGCAAGATAAGTCAGAGCTCGGCGAAGCACATCTTGTGTGAGAATTAAATCACATAGCAAGAGGCCCTCGGCCAGCATTCAACAAAGTTTGAATACACCCAGCGGGTGGAACTGCGCGAATTTAACAAAGTTTGTTCTAAAGATTACCAAAGCAGGAAAAGATAAGATAAGTTGGCAGCCTAGGCCAAATGAGAAACAGGCGGGTCCGGCAGGTTGGTGGAGTCGGCGGCGCCAGCTGGTGGAGTGGCCGTCTGGCGAGTCTCGGCTTGGTCCCCTTCAGCAGCAGTCGGTGCACTCGCACGCGGCTCATTGCTCGAGGCCCGATCAAGCTGAGGCTGGGCGTCCACTCCGCCCTCCGGTGCGTCACCTTCACCATCCTCATCTTCCTCGTCCTCGCCTTCATCGCTTGAGGCGATTTCTTCCGCCGAGTCCTCGCCATCATCCGGGTTCAGCCCGAACCAGTCCATCGGTACCTCGGCACCTTCCTCGTCCAGCCCGGGGAAGAAGACGCTGGTGTCGGTGTACTCGGCGATCGCCACCACACGATGGGTGAGCCAGGGCCCCGCTGCCACCAACTCTTCCATGGCCTCCTGCCGGAACATGGCCAACTGGGCTAGGTCCAGCCCAGGATACCACGCCTTGATGAACTCCAAGGCTCTTCGGGCGCCTGCCCGAGCGGAGGAGCCCCTCCAAGCCTCGAAGCGGCCGATTGCCGCCTCCAACCAGTCGGCGGTCCGACTGGGGGTGCGTGGAGCTTGGCCGCCTGGCCAGAGGGCGGAAACCAGCTGAGACCCAGCACGTTGAAGGCGGCGGAGCAGACGGTGAATCGGCTGTAAACGCGTCCTGATGGCCAGGAGCTGCTCGTTCATGTTCCGAGGCGCGTCGGGCGGGATCTCCACTCCTTCCCTCCTACGCTGGTCACGCCGCGCCTCGATGGCCTGGCTGACGGCGACGGCATGGCCAGGAAAGAAGTCTATGCAAAAGAAAAACAGAGATCAGAAGCCGACTCCCGATGCAGTCGGCAGCTATTCCAAACAAAGAAGCTTACCGTCGATCATGTCCTCAATCTCGTCGTAGCCAGCGGCGAGGATCGCCTCCTTCTCGGCCCACTTTGAGCGTTCGACCTCAAACTCGGCCTGAAGGGCGCCTTCCGCCTCCTTGAGCTTCTGGAGCTCCGCCTTGTGCTGGTCCGCCTGGTCCGCCAACTTCTTGGCCAGACGGTCGCGCTCCAGGGCCACCTTACAGCGCTCCTCCTCATTGATGCGCAGCTCGGTCTGGACTTCGCCCAGATGCTGCTGCAGTGTGGCGTTGGCTCCTGCAAAAATGAGAAAGAGAGGACAATCAACAAAGATGACCAAAAAAGAAAGTGGTTACCAGAAGATCCGGCCCGACTGCTCAGCAGTCGGCCCGAATCTCGGGGACTACACCCAGCGGGTGCGCTGACGCGCCCCCACGAGGAAGTAGACAGAATGCTTACGCCGGCTTTCGGTGAGGTCGGCGGTCCGCTTAGCCAACTCCTGGACCTGGGAGTTGATGGCGGCTGCGCGGATGTTGTGGTAGTCCTGCAACGAAGACAAAAGAAGAGAAAACAAGTTAGCACTCAGAACCTACCTTAAAAAGATCCGGGCCGCCTGCTCAGCAGCCGGTCCAGAACTCGGGGGCTACACCCAGTGGGTGCGCTGGCGCGCCCCCACGGAAGACTGCAAGAAGAAGCAAAAAACAAAGCAAAGAAGCATACCCGAACGGCCGCCCGCGTCGCCAAGAACGCCTTCGTACACTGCTGGAGGGCGGCGCCTTGGGCCTGGAGCTGGGCCTGAACGTCCTGCGCGGCCTTGTTCAGCACGCCCGTCCCGCCCCCAGGCGTCCATTCTGGTGAGGTGGCGCTGGTGGCCTCTGCGTCTAGGACCGACGAGCTCGCGGCCCCGACCTCCTGCGCCCGCGGCGCCGAGGCCGCCCTCGCCGCGCACCGGCGCACCAAAGGGCGGACCACGGGAGTCGCCCCCACCACCAACTCGACACTAACCGGCGGCGCTGGTGGCACGTCAGGCCGATTGCCTCGGGCCCCAGCAGTCGGCACTTGCGGGGGCACCTCCGCCTCCGAGACAATGGTGTCGCCTCCTCCCCTCTCCACGACCGGCTGGTCATCGCCGGCTCCTCCAGTCGGCACCGGGATCTCTGGCGCTGGCAGCGCCGCACGCAACGGAATGACAAGTTGCGGGGCCTGGCCGCGCGCGGTTTCTTCTGCCTGCGCCCTAGCGGCCGCATCCGCCCGAGCCTTGGCGGCGGCGTCCGCCCACGCTGCCTTGGCCGCCTCCGCCTCCTGCCTCTCCGCCTCCTCCCGCTCCTCGCGCGCCTCCCGTGCGTTCCTCTCCGTCGCCGCCCGGAGGTCGGCGAGCGGGTCCACGCGGTGGGTATTGGCGGAGCCTTCCGCCTCCCCGATCACGGAGGCAGCGGCAGACCACTCAAGAGTGAGTGGGGCCCTGATTCAAGCAAGACAAGAGAAAAACTCAGAAAAAGTTTGCGAGGAAGAAGAAAGGAAAACACAGCCAAGCACTTACGCGGACACCATCGGGGGCTGCTTCGGGGCCCTCTGGAACTGGCCGCTCTTGCGGCGGCCTCTTGCCGCCTGGTCGAGGCGGCCGCGTTCTTGGACTTCTTCGGCCGGCTGCCGAATAGCAACGAGCCGGCCCGGTGCTTTTTTGGGCCGCCTGGTGCGGTTGGCGCGGCTGAGGAGCACGCGCCCGCCCTGTCGGTGCCGTGCGGGCGGCGCGACTTGTTCTCCTCCTTATCATCATCCGGCCAGTCCTCAAGGCCGCCTCCTCCCTCGGAGCCGCCTGCTCCACCGCCGCCACCTATGGCGTCGTCCTCCTCCATGGCGGCCGCCCCCAAGTCGGGGTCTTCCACGTCGCTCCTCGTTCGATGCAGCATATACTCCTGACCTAGATCCAGAGCGCTGGCGGCCGACTGGGCCGGGAGGACCTGCACCATGGCCGACTGGTCAGGCGGCAAAACAAGAACTCGGACCAGCAAAGAGAAAAGAATTACAAGACTCACCGCAGGCGGCGGATGTGCGCGGTCGTACGGCCGTATGCCGAACCGCCATTCCGCCTCCGACAGCTTGCAGTTGGAGATATAGTTGACCAGCCAGACCACCTCCATGTCCGGCAGGTCCCGTGTGCACATTCCGCACGGGTCCTGGTGCTCGCTCATGCAGCTGATGATGTGAGGCCGGGCTTGGAGGGGGAGCACTCGGCGCGTCACGAAGGCAGCCAGCAAGTCCGAGCCCTTCAGGCCCTCCGACTCCGACATTGCCTGAAGTCGGGCAAGGGCGGCGGAGGAGGCGGCCGATAGGGAACTCGGCCTGTACTGCCAGTTGGCGCGCGGCTCGGCCGGCGGGCCAGCTGCGTAGGCCGGCAAGTTGACGTAGTCGCTTGTCGAGTGGATGTTCTTGACGTAGAAATAGGATTTCTGCCACAGCTTGGCCAACTGCAACAAGGAGATGGGCGGGAAGCGGTTCCCGGTGCCCGGGCACCGCACCGCCACACAGGCTCCGCATTGAGCCGCCTGGCCCTTGGCGGTGGTGCACAGCTTGAGGTAGAAGCACTCCCCCCGGAGTTCGAGAGTGGGGAGAGTGCCGAGGTACCCTTCGCACATGGTGACGAAGGCGGCCAGCAGCACCACCGTGTTTGGCATGAGGTGGTGCGGCTGGACTCGGTAGAAGTCGAGGAAGGAGCGGAGGAAGTCGCTGGTCGGAAGACCGAAGCCGCGAAGGAAATGGGACCGGAAGACGACGCGTTCATCGTCCTCCGGCGCCGGCGAGATTTCTGCTTCGGGAGGAATGCACACCTACACGTTCGCCTCCCGGGGCAGCCGCCGTGTTTGACGGAGGAAGGAGAGATGGTCATCGTGGACGTTGGAGCCGTCCCAGTCGCCGGCTCGTGAGCGCGCCATGGACGAAGGAGCTCGTCGCAAGTGCGGCGCGGTGGCGAGCGGGCGAGGCTTCGGCGGAGCAAAGAAGCCGCAGCGAGAGGATGCTCGACGACGGCGGGCTGCGGCAGCACTTCGACGGCAGTGGAGAAAATGAAGAACGGCGAAGGGAGAGGAGGGCGTGCGTGCATCTGCCGCCCCCTCCTCCCACTACTTATAGCCCCAGGCGGCGAAACCGAGGGGACGGGGGCGTGGGGGATCATGGGATTAACTACGCCCACTCCCCCACGATCCCACTATTGCGGCGCCGGTAAAGGCGCGTATTAACTACCACAAAAGTCCAACAGTCCGCCTCGGCCGCAGCAGATCCACGCGGGCCGAGGCACTATGGTGGCGGGCCCCAGCCTACGGCGCCGTCCCGTCACGCGCATGGGCTGGCAGGTCGGCTTGCCCTGACGACGCCACGTGGTCGACATGCGCGGGCGGCAAGCCTAATGTCTGGCTAGCATGCCACCTGGTCCCCACCACGATGTTTCGAAATCGCCAGACGGCCTGCCTGGTCATGGCCGACACCTACTAGCCGGCACCTCGGAAGACGGACGAAGCAAAATACCAGACGGCCCGGAGTATGAAGCTGCTGAGGCTTCTCGCCCCTTCAGCCGCAGCGCCTCATCAGCTTCGGGGACTACTGTCGGAGTAAATGACCACGGGTAGCCCCATCAGCTCCCTTTGGTATTTTAAGACATCGGGGTAGGCTGCGCCCCTCAAACATCAAGGACAAGGGCCTCCTTCTTGAGGCCGGCTGGTCCAAGCAGCCGGTAGCCGGGAGGCGGCGGAGTCCACAAGACGGCCATGAAGTGGGCCGACTCCTGGCAGGCGGCCTCCTGGGATGCCGAGTCCTAGCAGGCGGCCCCTCGTGCCCTCAAAGTCAGCGCCAACATAAACATGATGAGACAGGGCATGGCTACAGTACAGGCCTGCCACCCCCGAATCCAGGGCAGGGTGTGGCCACAGTACTGCGTACCGAGCAGGCATCCTGTGCCCAACGAAGGACTGTTGCCATGCCACTCATGACGTCACCCATGGCAGAGGAAGCCATGCTCCCGTGACGGGCGGTCAGTACGGCCCGCAGGCGGCAGGCCCTACTTGTCCGTGACAAGCCAGAAGGCGGCAAGCCCAGACCAGTCGGCTCAGTGGGAGGCCGGCTCCCAGCAGGCGGCCCTCCTCCTCCCTCGAAGTCTGTGCGCCATTAACCAGATACGACGGGGTATGGCTACAGTGAGTTCCCGCCAGGCGGCAGGACTGTATCCACTCTCCCCCTGACGAGGCCTTCGTCATCAAGGGCAATGCTATAGCATAAAGCCGTCAACGTGGCCCGTGGACGGCGGGACCCACCTATCGGTTGAGATCACGGCAGTCGGCGGACCCACCAGGCGGCAGGCCCCGACGGTCGGCGGAGAAGCCGGCGCCCAGTGACGCTGACTGCCGGGCCCCACATCTTGCCAGATTACCGTTGTACCCCTGGGGGGTAGGCTTATATAAACCCCCCAGGTCACCCAATGCAGGGGGTTGGCTCCTTGGCAAAGGCCTCGTCGAGCACTCACAGCACCACACACACACGCAGACTGGAATTGTGTTTCGTCGACTCCCCTAGGGTTTTTGGAATATAGGGGTAATTATAGGGCGAAGAGGCAGTGCGGGAGGCCACCGAGGTGGGCACAACCCACCAGGGAACGCCTGGGCCCCCAGGCGTCCCAGGTGTGTTGTGTTCCCCGCGGAGCTCACCTCTGGTACTTCTTTGGCCCAAGTTGTGTCTTCTAGTCCATAAAAATTCTCAAAAAGTTTTGCTGCGCTTGGACTCCGTTTGGTACTGATATTCTGCGAAGTAAAAAACAAGCAAAAAACAGCAACTGACACTGGGCACTATGTCAATAGGTTAGTCCCAAAAAATTGATATAAAGTTGCTATAAAATGATTGTAAAACTTTCAAGAATGATAATATAATAGCATGGAACAATAAAAAATTATAGATACGTTGGAGACGTATCAACAGCTAGGACCCACCAGCTAGATCTTCGCACGCAAGGAGTCTGACATGTGGGCATTAGGTCGCCTACGGAAGGCATTGTCAAATCAGTCAACAAAATGATTCTGACATCTGTAGTCGTTGGATGTACATCCAACGGCCGCCGACATGCATCTTCAATCTCTCGTCTTCTTCCTCCAACGCCGGCGGGACCTCCTGCTCCCGCCTGCGGCGGCCCTTGGCGCTGCTTCACACGCCACGCTGCGAAGCACTACTCCACTGCCGGCCAGGCCATCCCTCCACCCCTCCTATTATTCTTCGCTGACTGCGGCCCCAGGCCACACTGAACCAGTCAACCCTCGTACGTCGTACTCCTCTCAGGCTGCGACTCCACTGCCGCATCTTCCCCATCTCTGTGTCATTCCCGTCCGGGGCCTCAACGTCGTCCACCGCCTTGCTGTGCTCAACACTGCGTTGTCAATAAATGAGAGTCATCGGAGGAGGACTGTACGTGGATAGGCTGATAGCTGGGACCCACGAGGTCCATGGTCACACGTCAATGAGTTGCACGCAAGGAAAGTCCCTCCTTATTGAGCGTAAAAAATGTTTCCTCCCCCTGACAGCTGGGACCCACCAGCTACATCTTCGGATGCAAGGAAGTGCCTCCTTATTACGCGAAAAATATGATTCCTCCCCGCGACAGCTGGGACCCACCAGCTATATCTTCGCACGCAAGGATGTGTGTCCTTATCCCCCTGACAGTTGAGACCTACCAGGTCAAAGCGTACGTATGGTTATCTTTTTGGTCGCAAATGTGTACGTACATGCTGGTCGATCCGTCTCTCTGTAACGATGAATCGTAGCCAAATAAGTAGCGGCACGTGTCGTAGTTGAGCTCCCGACGTAGCAGTTCAGGCAGTCCCGTCTAAATCGTGTACACGTACGTACAGCCACAGGGCAAAAAATATGGCCACGTACGTACATACGTCATACGGGCGGGGTCTCGAACGCGTACTAGAGCATACGGACGGCAGCGACGGCATCCTGTTCACCGGCAGCCAACCGATTGGGTCGGAACGGAGTAAACAGCGTCGTGTTCATCGATCAGGAGGCAACCGACTGGGTCGGAATACGTCCTGTTCATCGGGAGCCAACCGGCTTGGACGGAACAGCCAAAACGAGGCCTGGTGTACCACAGAACGGAGGAAACAGACTTCTGTTCGAGCTCCTACGGTCGAAACAGGATCCTGTTCATCGGGAGGGGTGTGGCGTACCGCAAAACGGAGGAAACGAACTTGTGTTCGAGCTCCTGCGGTCGAAACGGGGTCCTGTTGATCGGGAGGGGTGTAGCGCACCGCAAAACGGAGGAAACGGACTTGTGTTGGAGTGCCTACGCGAGGTCCTGTTCATCGGGAGGGGTGTGGCGTACCGCAAAACGGGACTCCACAGGCTACTATTCATCCACCGTCTACTGCCTCGCTCCAGCCTCCACGGGCTAATGTTCATCAAGTGTCGACTTCCTTCAGCCTCCACCTACTACTGTTCATCCACCGCGTCTTCCTCCTGCCTCCACGGGCTACTGTTCATCCAGCCTCCACCGGCTACTGTTCAACCAGCCCTCCACGGGGTCCTGTTCATCCACCCCAACCGGCTCGGGTGTGGTGGCCTCCTCGATCGGGGTCCTGTTCATCCAGCGGCAACGGCCTACTACCACAGAGTCCTGTTCATCCAACCCCCACCGGGAACTGTTCATCAAACCCCCAACAATGGTCACTGTTCATCAAGAGACAGGTTCGATCGGCTTCAGTTGGCAGCAGTAGCGAAGGAATCGCTCGAGTTCAGTTAACAGCCAAGGGATCGATCGCTCGGGTTCAGTAACATAGCTAGTGCAATCCCTCGGGTTCAGTAAGTGAACGCCTCGCTCAGGTTCATTTAGAGCCCAACGCCTCGCACACACGCGCGTACGTATACAAGAGAAACGTGCAAACCTCCGTGCATCGCTTGGCCCCGACCACCCACTGTAACCGGGAACTCCCCAAAATTTTCCTCGCCCTCGCTTCTACCACGATTTTTTCCGTCATGGACGGCCCAAAGAATGTCATGCAGGTGCTTCCCCGGCCCGCCTAGGACGAAAAGCCCATTTTCTGTCATGATTGTTTGTCATAGAAGTAGGAGCCCACCACATCTATGATGATACATGGTTTTGTCACAATTATCGTCATAGAAGTGTCATAAGCATGATAGAAAAAAAAATTGTTCAGGCCAAAATGTCATGGATGTGTCTTTTTTTGTAGTGTAAGCTAACGGATGGGTCTTGTCCATCACATCATTCTCCTAATGATGTGATCCCGTTATCAAATGACAACTAATGTCTATGGTTTGGGAAACCTTAACCATCTTTTGATCAACGAGCTAGTCTAGTAGAGGCTCACTAGGGACATGGTATTTCTAGATGTATCCACACATCAATTTAAGTTTCCGGTCAATACAATTATAGCATGCATAATAAACCTTTATCATGAACAAGGAAATATAATAATAACAACTTTATTATTGTCTCTAGGGCATATTTCCATCAGTCTCCCACTTGCACTAGAGTCAATAATCTAGATTACATAGTAATGAATCTAACACCCATGGAGTCTTGGTGCTGATCATGTTTTGCCCACGGAAGAGGTTTAGTCAATGGGTCTGCTACATTCTGATCCGTATGTATTTTGCAAATTTCTATGTCTCCATCCTTGACCTTTTCACGAATGGAGTTGAAGCGTCTCATGATGTGTTTGGTTCTCTTGTGAAACCTGGATTCCTTCACCAAGGCAATTGCTCCAGTGTTGTCACAAAAGATTTTCATTGGACCCGATGCACTGGGTATTACACCCAGATCGGATATGAACTCCTTCATCCAGACTCCTTCATGCGCTCCTTCCGAAGCAGCTATGTACTCCACTTCACATGTAGATCCCGCCACGACGCTCTGCTTGGAACTGCACCAACTGACAGCTCCACCATTCAATATAAATATGTATCCGGTTTGTGACTTAGAGTCATCCGGATCAGTGTCGAAGCTAGCATCGACGTAACCTTTTACGACGAGCTCTTCGTCACCTCCATAAACGAGAAACATATCCCTGGTCCTTTTCAGGTACTTCAGGCTGTTCTTGACCGCTGCCCAGTGATCGACTCCTAGATTACTTTGGTACCTCCCCACCAAACTTATGGCAAGGCACACAGCATGGCATACATTATTGAACCTATGGCTGAGGCATAGGGAATGACTTTCATTCTCTCTGTATCTTATGTCGTGGTCGGGCTTTGAATCTGACTCAATTTCACACCTTGCAACATAGGCAAGAACCCTTTCTTTGACTGGTCCATTTTGAACTTCTTCAGAACTTTGTCGAGGTATGTGCTTTGTGAAAGTCCTATTAAGCGTCTTGATCTATCCATATAGATCTTGATGCCCAATATATAAGTAGCTTCACCGAGGTCTTTCATTGAAAAATTCTTATTCAAGTATCATTTTATGCTATCCAGAAATTCTATATCGTTTCCAATCAACATTATGTCATAGCTACTTCTTGAGCTTGCGTTAGTTTTTCCCTTGAAGAGGAAAGGGTGATGCAGAAAAGTAGAGATAAGTATTTCCCTCAGTTTGAGAACCAAGGTATCAATCCAGTAGGAGACAACGCACAAATCACCGAATACCTGCACAAACAATCAAACAACTTGCACCCAACGCGATAAAGGGGTTGTCAATCCCTTCATAGTTATTTGTAAAAGAGAGATCTGATAGACATAGATAATCGATAATGTAAATATTTTTGGTATTTTTTTTTATAGATCGGAAAGTAAAAGATTGCAAAATAGTAGATCGGAAACTTGTATGATGAAAAGTAGAAGATTATATGATGGAAAATAGTCGATCGGAAACTTATATGATGGAAAATAGACCCGGGGGCCATAGGTTTCACTAGAGGCTTCTCTCAAGATAGAAAATAATACGGTGGGTGAACAAATTACTACCGAGCAATTGATAGAAAAGCGCAAAGTTATGACGATATCTAAGGCAATGATCATGAATATAGGCATCACGTCCGTGTCAAGTAGACCGAAATGATTCTGCATCTACTACTATTACTCCACACATCGACCGCCATCCAGCATGCATCTACAGTATTAAGTTCATAAAGAATGGAGTAACACATTAAGTAAGATGACATGATGTAGAGGAATTAACTCAAGCAATATGATGAAAACCCCATCTTT
This sequence comes from Thinopyrum elongatum, assembly GCA_011799875.1. Lineage (NCBI taxonomy): Eukaryota > Viridiplantae > Streptophyta > Magnoliopsida > Poales > Poaceae > Thinopyrum > Thinopyrum elongatum. The sequence goes on from CM022298.1 coordinate 105,778,532, forward strand.
TTATCCTCGATGGCAACAATACAATACGTGCCTTGCTGCCCCTACTGTCATTCGGAAAGGACACCGCAAGATTGAACCCAAAGCTAAGCACTTCTCCCATTGCAAGAAAAACCAATCTAGTTGGCCAAACCAAACCGATAGTTCGAAGAGAATTACAAAGATATCAAATCATGCATATAAGAATTCAGAGAAGATTCAAATAATATTCATAGATAAGCTGATCATAAATCCACAATTCATCGGATCTCGGCAAACACACCGCAAAAAAGTATTACATCGAATAGATCTCCAAGAACATCGAGGAGAACATGGTATTGAGAATCAAAGAGAAAGAAGAAGCCATCTAGCTACTAGCTATGGACCCGTAGGTCTGTGGTAAACTACTCATGCTTCATCGGAAGGGCAATGGTGTTGATGTAGAAGCCCTCCGTGATCGAATCCCCCTTCGGCAGGGTGCCGGAAAAGGTCCCTAGATGGGATCTCATGGGTACAGAAGGTTGCGGCGGTGGAAAAGTCTTTTCGTGGATGCCTCTGTTGGTTTGGGGATATATGAGTATATATAGGCAAAAGAATTAGGTCAGTAGGTGCACGAGGGGCCCACAAGGGTGGGGGCGTGCCCTACCCCCTAGGTGTGCCCTCCGTCCTTGTGGCCGCCTCGTGGCTCCTCCGACTTCATCTCCAAGTCTCCTGGTTTCCTTCTGGTCCAAGAAAAATCATCGCAAAAGTTTTATTCCGTTTGGACTCCGTTTGGTATTCCTTTTCTAGAAACTCAAAAACAAGGAAAAAATAGAAACTGGCACTGGCACTGGGCTCTAGGTTAATAGGTTAGTCACAAAAATAATATAAAATAGCATATTAATGCATATAAAACATCCAAAACAGATAATATAATAGCATGGAACAACCAAAAATTATAGATATGTTGGAGACGTATCAAGCATCCCCAAGCTTAATTCCTGCTCGTCCTCAAGTAGGTAAATGATAAAAACAGAATTTTTGATGTGGAATGCTACCTAACATATTTATCCATGTAATTTTCTTTATTGTGGCATGAATGTTCAGATCCATAAGATTCAAAACAGAAGTTTAATATTGACATAAAAACAATAATACTTCAAGCATACTAACAAGGCAATTATGTCTTCTCAAAATAACATGGCCAAAGAAAGCTTATCCCTACAAAATCATATAGTCTGGCTATGCTCCATCTTCATCACACAAAATACTCAAATCATGCACAACCCCGATGACAAGCCAAGCAATTGTTTCATACTTTTGACGTTCTCAAACCTTTTCAACTTTCACGCAATATATGAGCGCGAGCCATGGACATAGCACTATAGGTGGAATAGAATATGGTGGTTGTGGAGAAGACAAAAAGAGGGAGATAGTCTCACATCAACTAGGCGTATCAACGGGCTATGGAGATGCCCATCAATAGATATCAATGTGAGTGAGTAGGGATTGCCATGCAACGGATGCACTAGAGCTATAAGTGTATGAAAGCTCAAAAAGAAAACTAAGTGGGTGTGCATCCAACTTGCTTGCTCATGAAGACCTAGGGCAATTTGAGGAAGCCCATCATTGGAATATACAAGCCAAGTTCTATAATGAAAAATTCCCACTAGTATATGAAAGTGACAACATAGGAGACTCTCTATCATGAAGATCACGGTGCTACTTTGAAGCACAAGTGTGGTAAAAGGATAGTAACATTGCCCCTTCACTCTTTTCTCTCATTTTTTTGTTTGGGCCTTCTCTCATTTTTTTTGCCTCTTTTTTTTCGTTCGGAGTCTCATCCCGACTTGTGGGGGAATCATAGTCTCCATCATCCTTTCCTCACATGGGACAATGCTCTAATAATGAAGATCATCACACTTTTATTTACTTACAACTCAAGAATTACAACTCGATACTTAGAACAAAATATGACTCTATATGAATGCCTCCAGCGGTGTATCGGGATGTGCAATGAATCAAGAGTGACATGTATGATAGAATTATGAATGGTGGCTTTGCCACAAATACGATGTCAACTACATGATCATGCAAAGCAATATGACAATGATGAAGCGTGTCATAATAAAATGGAACGGTGGAAAGTTGCATGGCAATATATCTCGTAATGGCTATGGAAATGATATAATAGGTAGGTATGGTGGCTGTTTTGAGGAAGGTATATCGTGGGTGTATGGTACCGGCGAAAGTTGCGCAGTACAAGAGAGGCTAGCAATGGTGGAAGGGTGAGAGTGCGTATAATCCATGAACTCAATATTAGTCATAAAGAACTCACATACTTATTGCAAAAATCTATTAGTCATCGAAACAAAGTACTACGTGCATGCCCCTAGGGGGATAGATTGGTAGGAAAATACCATCGCTCATCCCCGACCGCCACTCATAAGGAAGACAATCAATAAATAAGTCATGCTCCGACTTCATCACATAACGGTTCACCATACGTGCATGCTACGGGAATCACAAACTTTAACACAAGTATTTCTCAAATTCACAATTACTCACTAGCATGACTCTAATATTACCATCCCTATATCTCAAAACAATCATAAGGAATCAAACTTCTCATAGTATTCAATGCACTTTATATGAAAGTTTTTATTATATCCCTCTTGGATGCCTATCATATTAGGACTAAATTTATAACCAAAGCAAATTACCGTGCTGTTTAAAGACTCTCAAAATAATATAAGTGAAGCATGAGAGTTCAATAATTTCTACAAAATAAAGCCACCGCCGTGCTCTAAAAAGATATAAGTGAAGCACTAGAGCAAAATTGCCTAGCTCAAAAGATATAAGTGAAGCACAAAGAGTATTCTAATAAATCACGATTCATGCATGTCCCTCTCAAAAGGTGTGTACAGCAAGGATGATTGTGGCAAACTAAAAAGCAAAGACTCAAATTATACAAGACGCTCCAAGCAAAACACATATCATGTGGTGAATAAAAATATAGCCTCAAGTAAAGTTACCGATAGACGAAGACGAAAGAGGGGATGCCTTCCGGGGCATCCCCAAGCTTAGGCTCTTGGTTGTCCTTGAATATTACCTTGGGGTGCCTTGGGCATCCCCAAGCTTAGGCTCTTGCCACTCCTTATTCCATAGTGCATCAAATCTTTACCCAAAACTTGAAAACTTCACAACACAAAACTCAACAGAAAATCTCATAAGCTCCGTTAGTATAAGAAAATAAATCACCACTTTGGTACTGTTGTAAACTCATTCTTTATTTATATTGGTGTAATATCTACTGTATTCCAACTTTTTCATGGTTCATACCCCCCGATACTACCCATAGATTCATCAAAATAAGCAAACAACACATAGAAAACAGAATCTGTCAAAAACAGAACAGTCTGCAAAGATCCAAATTGTTCTAATACTTATGTAACAACAAAAATTCTTTAAAATTAGGAAAACATAGGAAATTTTCATATAAATCTTGTATAAAAAATTCAGGGTTTTTCAACGCTCCAGTGAATTATTAAAATTATGAGACTGGACGAAAAAGTTTCTGTTTTTCAGCAAGATCAAATCAACTATCACCGTAAGCCATCCCAAAGGTCTTACTTGGCACAAACACTAATTAAAACATAAAACCACATCTAACCAGAGGCTATATGAATTATTTATTGCAAAACAGAACCAAAAAAGCAAAAAACAAAAATAAAATTGGGTTGCCTCCCAACAAGCGCTATTGTTTAACGCCCTTAGCTAGGCATAAAAACACGGATAGATCTAGGTATAATCGTAATAATGATAGGGCAAATCTCGAAAACTCATCTCGTACTCCCTTCGTTCAGCAGCAAGTTTCCTTTGTGGTAAGCAGAAGTAATCAAAAGGGCTAAATTTAATGGGATAAGAATCCCCAAGATCAATCTCGGGAGGAATTGGTTCCTCCTTCGGCCCCTCATATTGTATAACCAACTCATCATTATAAGCATTCTTTTGGCAAAAAGTCATGAGCTTGTGTCCAAGAGAAAAACCCAATCCATTGTTTTGTATAGCAAAATTGTCATTAAGCTTGGAAATCTTATCAACTAAAACATTGGTGGGGACCCTCTTTCTTAAATTTTCATTATAAGCCAAATGATCTAAAGATCGTAAACGCATTATGTATTCTTGGTTAAAGAGAATTCCCTCTATGGGCGGACGACCACCATCTACTTTATAATGCACAAAAATTTCACTAGCTTCTTTCATAATAAATCTAAATTCATGAGCTAGAAATATAGTGGCGGTGCGCTTAACGGAATAATGCTCAATATTAGAGAACTCCAGAAAAATCCTTTGTATGGATGGATGCATATGAACAAATTGTCTTTCAAGTTCAACCACAAGCAAAGATATAGCATCCGCAAGACTACTAGTTTTATGGAGAATAGATCCACCTAAAGTGGGTAGTGCACTGGCACAAGTAAAGAAATCTTGAATAACCCCTTTTCCAATAATATTGCCGCTACCTGTGCGAAGTTTTTTAGTGTGCAAGATAGTAGATTCTTCATGAGGATTAGTATTAGCAAAAGCATCAAAGTTTCCCCCATCGTTACTACTATCCTTTTCAACGATAACCTCCCCAATTTCAGACATGGTGGCAACAAACCAATCTAGCAAACGAGCAAACCGAAAACGAACGAAGAAGATGAACGGCAGATGGGCGAAGAAAAGGCAAAGAGAGGGGCGAAGAAAAAGGCAAATCTTTTCGAAAATCGTTTTAGAAGTGGGGGAGAGGAAAATGAGAGGCGAATGGCGAATAATGTAATGCAAGAGATGAGAGTTTTTGATGGGTACTTGGTATATCTTGACTTGGCGTTGATCTGCCCGGCAACAGCGCCAGAAATTCTTCCTGCTACTTCTTGAGCTTGCGTTGGTTTTTACCTTGAAGAGGAAAGGGTGATGCAGCAAAGTGGAGATAAGTATTTCCCTCAGTTTGAGAACCAAGGTATCAATCCAGTAGAAGACAACACACAAATCACCGAATACCTGCACAAACAATCAAACAACTTGCACCCAACGCGATAAAGGGGTTGTCAATCCCTTCATGGTTATTTGCAAAAGTGAGATCTGATAGAGATAGATAATCGATAAAGTAAATATTTTTGGTATTTTTGTTTTATAGATCGGAAAGTAAAAGATTGCAAAATAGTAGATCGGAAACTTGTATGATGAAAAGTAGAAGATTATATGATGGAAAATAGTCGATCGGAAACTTATATGATGGAAAATAGACCCGGGGGCCATAGGTTTCACTAGAGGCTTCTCTCAAGATAGAAAATAATACGGTGGGTGAACAAATTACTGCCGAGCAATTGATAGAAAAGCGTAAAGTTATGACGATATCTAAGGCAATGATCATGAATATAGGCATCACGTCCGTGTCAAGTAGACCGAAACGATTCTGCATCTACTACTATTACTCCACACATCGACCGCCATCCAGCATGCATCTAGAGTATTAAGTTCATAAAGAACGAAGTAACGCATTAAGTAAGATGACATGATGTAGAGGAATTAACTCAAGCAATATGATGAAAACCCCATCTTTTTATCCTCGATGGCAACAATACAATACGTGCCTTGCTGCCCCTACTATCACTGGGAAAGGACACCGCAAGATTGAACCCAAAGCTAAGCACTTCTCCCATTGCAAGAAAAACCAATCTAGTTGGCCAAACCAAACCGATAGTTCGAAGAGAATTACAAAGATATCAAATCATGCATACAAGAATTCAGAGAAGATTAAAATAATATTCATAGATAAGCTGATCATAAATCCACAATGCATCGCATCTCGGTAAACACACCGCAAAAAAGTATTACATCGAATAGATCTCCAAGAACATCAAGGAGAACATGGTATTGAGAATCAAAGAGAGAGAAGAAGCCATCTAGCTACTAGCTATGGACCCGTAGGTCTGTGGTAAACTACTCACGCTTCATCGGAAGGGCAATGGTGTTGATGTAGAAGCCCTCTGTGATCGAATCCCCCTCCGGCAGGGTGCCAGAAAAGGTGCCTAGATGGGATCTCACGGGTACAGAAGGTTGCGGCGGTTGAAAAGTCTTTTCGTGGATGCCTCTGTTGGTTTTGGGATATATGAGTATGTATAGGCGAAAGAATTAGGTCAGGGGGTGCACGAGGGGCCCACAAGGGTGGGGGCGCGCCCTTCGTCCTTGTGGCCGCCTCGTGGCTCCTCCGACTTCATCTCCAAGTCTCCTGGTTTCCTTCTGGTCCAAGAAAAATCATCGCGAAAGTTTTATTCCGTTTGGACTCCGTTTGGTATTCCTTTTCTGTGAAACACAAAAACAAGGAAAAAACAGAAACTGGCACTGGGCTCTAGGTTAATAGGTTAGTCCCAAAAATAATATAAAATAGCATATTAATGCATATAAAACATCCAAAATAGATAATATAATAGCATGGAACAATCAAAAATTATAGATACGTTGGAGACGTATCAGTCATCCACATATAATATTAGAAATGCTACAGAGCTGCCACTCACTTTCTTGTAAATACAGGCTTGATCGTAAGTCTGTATAAAGCCATATGCTTTGATCACCTCATCAAAGCGTATATTCCAACTCCGAGATGCTTGCACCAGTCCATAGATGGATCGCTGGAGCTTGCATACTTTGTCACCACCTTTAGGATCGACAAAACCTTCTGGTTGCATCATATACAACTCTTCTTTAACAAATCCATTAAGGAATGCAGTTTTGATGTCCATTTGCCAGATTTCATAATCATAAAATGTGGCAATTGCTAACATGATTCGGACAGACTTAAGCATCGCTACGGGTGAGAAAGTCTCATCATAGTCAACCCCTTGAACTTGTCGAAAACCTTTTGCGACAAGTCGAGCTTTGTAGACAGTGATATTACCATTAGCGTGTGTCTTCTTCTTGAAGATCCATTTATTATCAATGGCTTGCCGATCATCGGGCAAGTCCACCAAAGTCCACATTTTGTTCTCATACATGGATCCTATCTCAGATTTCATGGCCTCAAGCCATTTGTCGGAATCTGGGCTCATCATAGCTTCTTCATAGTTCGTAGGTTCGCCGTGGTCTAATAACACGACTTCCAGGACAGGATTACCGTACCACTCTGGTGCGGAACGTGTCCTGGTTGACCTACGAAGTTCAGTAGTAACTTGATTTGAAGTTTCATGATCATCATCATTAGCTTCCTCTCTAGTTGGTGTAGGCATCACGGAAACGTTTTTCCCTGGTGTGCTATTTTCCAATTCGAGAGAAGGTACAATTACCTCATCAAGTTCTACTTTCCTCCCACTCACTTCTTTCGAGAGAAACTCCTTCTCTAGAAAGGACCCATTCTTGGCAACAAAGATCTTGCCTTCGGATCTGTGGTAGAAGGTATACCCAATGGTCTCTTTAGGGTATCCTATGAAGACGCACTTCTCCACTTTGGGTTCGAGCTTATCAGGCTGAAGTTGTTTGACATAAGCATCGCATCCCCAAACTTTAAGTAATGATAGCTTAGGTTTCTTGCCAAACCATAGTTCATACGGTGTCATCTCAACGGATTTAGACGGTGCCCTATTTAACGTGAATGCGGCTGTCTCTAATGCATAACCCCAAAATGATAAAGGCAAATCGGTAAGAGACATCGTAGAACACACCATATCTAATAAAGTACGGTTATGATGTTCGGACACACCATTACGCTGTGGTGTTCCAGGTGGCGTGAGTTGTGAAACAATTCCACATTGTTTTAAATGAAGGCCAAATTTGTAACTCAAATATTCACCTCCATGATCAGATCGTAGAAACTTTATTTTCTTGTTACGATGATTCTCTACTTCACTCTGAAATTCTTTGAACTTTTCAAATGTTTCAGACTTGTGTTTCATTAAGTAGATATACCCATACCTACTCAAATCATCTGTAAAGGTTAGAAAATAACGATACCCGCCGCATGCCTCAACACTCATTGGACCACATACATCGGTATGTATTATTTCCAATAAGTCATTAGCTCGCTCCATTGTTCCGGAGAATGGAGTTTTAGTCATCTTACCCATGAGGCATGGTTCGCAAGTATCAAATGATTCATAATCAAGTGATTCCAAAAGTCCATCTGCATGGAATTTCTTCATGTGCTTTATACCAATATGACCAAAACGGCAGTGCCACAAGTATGTTGCACTATCATTATCAACTTTGCATCTTTTGGCATCAATATTATGAATATGTGTATCACTACGATCAAGATTCAATAAGAACAGACCATTCATCAAAAGTGCATGACCATAAAAGATATTATTCATATAAATAGAACAACCATTATTCTCTGACTTAAATAAATAACCGTCTCGCAATAAACAAGATCCAAATATAATGTTCATGCTCAACGCTGGCACCAAATAACAATTATTGAGGTCTAAAACTAATCCCGAAGGTAGATGCAGAGGTAGCGTGCCCGCGGCGATCACATCGACCTTGGAACCATTCCCAACGCGCATCGTCACCTCGTCCTTAGCCAATCTTCGTTTATTCCGCAGCTCCTATTTCGAGTTACAAATATGAGCAACCGAACCAGTATCAAATATCCAGGCGCTACTATGAGCATTAGTAAGGAACACATCAATAACATGTATATCAAATATACCTTTGTTCACTTTGCCATCCTTCTTATCTGCCAAATATTTGGGGCAGTTCCGCTTCCAGTTTCAGGCTTGGGTCCAACTTTGGGCTTCTTCATGGGAGTAGCAACTTGCTTGCCATTTTTCTTGAAGTTCCCATTCTTTCTCTTGCCCTTTTTCTTGAAACTAGTGGTCTTGTTAACCATCAACACTTGGTGCTCCTTCTTGATTTCTACCTCCGCCAATTTCAGCATCCCGAAGAGCTCGAGAATCGTTTTCGTCATCCCTTGCATATTATAGTTCATCACGAACCTTTTATAGCTTGGTGGCAGTGATTGAAGAACTCTATCAATAACACACTCATATGGGAGCTCAATTCCCAGCTGAGTCAAGTCGTTATGATACCCAGACATTTTGGGTATGTGTTCACTGATAGAACTGTTCTCCTCCATCTTGCAGCTATAGAACTTGTTAGAGACTTCATATCTCTCAACCCGGGCATTAGCTTGAAATATCAACTTCAGCTCTTGGAACATCTCATATGCTCCGTGGCGTTCAAAACATTTTTTAAGTCCTGGTTCTAAGCCGTAAAGCATGGCACACTGAACTATTGAGTAGACATCATTCTGCGTTTGCCAGGCGTTCACAACGTCAAAATTAGTGGGAGCGGGTGGGTCACCTAGCGGTGCATCAAGGACATAATTCTTCTGTGCAGCAATGAGGATAATCCTCAAGTTACGGACCCAGTCCGTGTAGTTGCTACCATCATCTTTCACCTTAGCTTTCTCTAGGAACGCATTAAAATTCAGGGGAACGGTAGCACTGGCCATTAATCTACAACATAGATATGCAAAAACTATTAAAACTAAGTTCATGATGAATTAAGTTCAATTAATCAAATTACTAATGAACTCCCACTTAAATTAACATCCCTCAAGTTATCTTAGTGATACATGATCCAAATCAACTAACCCATGTCCGATCATCACGTGAGATGGGGTAGTCATCAATGGTGAACATCTCTATGTTGATCATATCTACTATATGACTCACGTTCGACCTTTCGTTCTATAGTGTTCCAAGACCATGTATGTACATGCTAGGCTCGTCAAGTTTAACCCAAGTATTCTACTTGTGCAAAACTGGCTTACACCCATTGTATGTGAACATAGAGTCTATCACACCCGATCATCACAAGGTGCTTCGAAACGATGAACTTTAGCAACAGTGCATACTCAGGGAGAACACTTTTATGTTGAAATTAAGTGAAGGGATCATCTTATAATGCTACCAGCGTTCTAAGAAAAATAAGATGCATAAAGGATAAACATCACATGCAATCAAAATATGTGACATGATATGGCCATCATCATCTTGTGCTTTTGATCTCCATCTCCAAAGCATCGGCATGATCTCCATCGTCACCGGCTCGACACCTTGATCTCCATCGTTGTGTTGGGGTCGTCTCGCTAACTATTGCTACTACAACTATTGCTAACGCATAGTGATAAAGTAAAGCAATTACATGGCGCTTAATGATTAACACGCAGGTCATACAATAATTACAAGACAACCCTAAGGCTCCTGCCGGTTGTCGATATTACAAAACATGATCATTTCATACAACAACGTATATCACATCACGTCTTGACCATATCACATCACAACATAACCTGCAAAAACAAGTTAGACGTCCTCTACTTTGTTGTTGCAAGTTTTACGTGGCTGCTACGGGCAACTAGCAAGAACCGTTCTTACCTACGCAAAACCACAACGGTGATTATCAAGTTTGCTATTTTAACCTTCTTCAAGGACCGGCCGTAGTCAAATTCGATTCAACTAAAGTAGGAGAAACAGACACCCGCCAGCCACCTTTATGCAAAACAAGTTGCATGTCAGTCGGTGGAACCGGTCTCATGTACGTGGACATGTAAGGTTGGTCCGGGCCGCTTCATCCCACAATGCCGCCGAATCAAAATAAGACGTTGGTGGTAAGCAGTATGAACATCACCGCCCACAACTCCTTTGTGTTCTACTCATGCATATCATCTACGCATAGACCTGGCTCATGATGACAGTGTTGGGGAATGTTGCATGGAAAACAAAAAAAATTATACGCACACGCAAGATCTATCCATGGAGATGCATAGCTACGAGAGGGAGAGTGTGTCTACGTACCCTCGTAGATCGTTAAGCGGGAGCGTTTATCAACGCAGTTGATGTAGTCATACACCTTTACGATCGGCCTGATCAAGTACCGAATGTATGACACCTCCGCGTTCAGCACACGTTCAACTCGATAACGTCCTCGCCTTCTTGATCCAGCAATACGAGCAAAGTAGTAGATGAGTTCTGGCAGCACGACGGCGTGGTGACGGTGGTGATGTAACTATCTCCGCAGGGCTTCGTCGAGCACTACAAAAATATAACCAAGGATGAACTAGAGGGAGAGGGGCGTTGCACACGGCTTGGGGATTGTGGTGTGTGTTGCACGTCTCCCTCCTCACATATATATAGGTGGGGGGGAGGAGGGTAGGCAGCCAAGCGCACCCCAAGGGGGCCGGGGGCCGCCGTAGGGTGCCTGCCCGAGGCGCCCCCTTTCCTTCCTAGGGGGGTGGAGGAGAAGGCAGGAGGGGGGGGGTCGGCGGCTCCCTTGCCTTAGCCGCCCCCCCTTTCCTTCCCTATAAGGCCGGCGGCTAGGGAGATGGCACACCAGCCCCTTGTGGGCTGGTGTGTTCCTCCCCTTGGCCCATTAGGCCCATATACTCCCCGTAGGTCTCCCGGAACCCCTTCCGGTGATCCAATGAATACCCGGTACATTCCGAAACCTTTTCGGTGACCAAATAGCATCGTCCTATATATCAAACTTTACCTTCGGACTATTCTGGAGCTCCTCGTCATGTCCATAATCTCTTTTGGGACTCCGAGCAACATTCGGTCACCAACTCACATAACTCATATAATACTATATCATTAACGAACGTTAAGCGTGCGGACCCTACGGGTTCGAGTATGATGTAGACTTGACCGAGACGCTTCTCTGGTCAATAACCAATAGCGGGACCTGGATGCCCATATTGGTTCCTACATATTCTATGAAGATCTTTATTGGTCGAACCTTTATGACAACATACGTAGTTCCCTTTGTTTGTCGGTATGTTACTTGCCCGAGATTCGATCGTCGGTATCTCCATACCTAGTTCAATCTCATTACCAGCAAGTCTGTTTAATCGTTCCGTAATACATCATCTTGCAACTAACTCCTTAGTCACTATGCTTGCAAGCTTCTTGTGATGTGTATTACCGAGAGGGCCCAGAGATACCTCTCCATCATACGGAGTGACAAATCCCACTCTCGATTCACGCCAACTCAACAGACACCTTCGGAGATACCTTTAGAGCATCTTTATGATCACCCAGTTACGTCGTGTCGTTTGATAGCACACAAGGTATTCCTTCGGTATCAGGGAGTTTCATGATCTCATGGTCGAAGGAATATGTATTTGACATTAAGAAAGCAGTAGCAATAAACTGAACGATCATATGCTAAGCTAACGGATGGGTCTTGTCCATCACATCATTCTCCTAATGATGTGATCCTGTTATCAAATGATAACTCATGTCTGTGGTTTGGAAACCTTAACCATCTTTTGATCAACGATCTAGTCTAGTAGAGGCTCACTAGGGACACGGTATTTGTTTATGTATCCAAACATGAATTTAAGTTTTCGGTCAATACAATTCTAGCATGAATAATAAACCTTTATCATGAATAAGGAAATATAATAATAACAACTTTATTATTGCCTCTGGGGCATATTTCCATCAGTTTCACCTTATGATGCAATTCTAATGTCTTTTCTCTCTTAATTTGCAAGATCTACATGAAGAGGAAAATTACCGGCAGCTGGAATTCTAGGCCTAAAAGAGCTACAACAGATATAGTTGTTCTACGGAGCTCCAAGTGACCAGACTTCACGAATATTTTTTTTATTAAATATATTAAAAAATACTGGAACGAAGAACCACCAGACCGGAGCCACCTGCTGCTTGATGTCTACTACGCAATTTTCTTCTTGCAGACTCGTGTTGGGCCTCCAAGTGCAGAGTTTTGTAGGATGATACGTCCATTTTGCATCATGTTTTCCTACTATTATTTATGATGTTTTTATGCATAATAATGCTTTTTGGAGTAATTCTAATGCCTTTTCTCTCATAATATGCAAGGTTCACACAAAGAGGGAGAATTCCGGCAGCTGGAAATCTGGACCTGAAAAAGCTACGCCAGGCTACCTATTCTGCACAACTCCAAATGAGCTGAAACTTCACGAGGAATTTTTATGGAATAAATAAGAATTATTGGAGCAAATAACTACCAGAGGGGGCCCACCAGGTGGGCACAACCCACCTGGGCATGCCAGGGAGCCCAGGCGCGCCCTGGTGGGTTGTGCACTCCTCGGCCCACCTCCGGTGCACCTCTTCTGGTATATAAGTCATTTTGACCTAGAAAAAATAAGGAGAGGACTTTCGGGACGTAGTGCCGCCGTCTCGAGGCGAAACTTGGGCAGGAGCACTTTTGCCCTCCGGCGGAGCGATTTCGCTGGGGGAACTTCCCTCCCAGAGGGGGAAATCATCGCATCATGATCACCAACAACTCTCCCATCTTGGGGAGGGCAATCTCCATCAACATCTTCAACAACACCATCTCCTCTCAAATCCTAGTTCATCTCTTGTGTTCAATCTTTGTACCAGAGCTATAGATTGGTACTTGTGGGTGACTAGTAGTGTTGATTACATCTTGTAGTTGATTACTATATGGTTTATTTGGTGGAAGATTATATGTTCAGATCCATTATGCTATTTAATACCCCTCTGATCTTGAGCATGATTATCATTAGTGAGTTGTTACTTTTGTTCTTGAGGTCACGGGAGAAATCTTGTTGCAAGTAATCATGTGAACTTGATATGTGTTCGATATTTTGATGATATGTATGTTGTGATTCCCTTAGTGGTGTCATGTGAACGACGACTACATGGCACTTCACCATATTTTGGGCCTAAGGGAATGCATTGTGGAGTAGTTATTAGATGATGGGTTGCGAGAGTGACAGAAGCTTAAACCCTAGTTTATGCGCTATTCCGTAAGGGACAGATTTGGATCCAAAAGTCTAATGCTATGGTTAGATTTATTCTTAATACTTTTCTCGTAGTTGTGGGTGCTTGCGAGGGGGTTATTCATAAGTTGGAGGTTTGTTCAAGTAAGAACAGCACCTAAGCACCGGTCCACCCACATATCAAATTATCAAAGTAGCGAACACAAATCAAACCAACATGATGAAAGTGACTAGATGAAATTCCCATGTACCCTCAAGAATGCTTTGCTTATCATAAGAGATCGTTTTAGCTTGTCCTTTGCCTCAATAGAATTGGGCTACCTTGCTGCACTTTTGTTACTATTACTGTTACTTGCTCGTTACAAATTATCTTGCTACCAAACTACTCGTTACTTATAATTTCAGTGCTTGCAGACATTACCTTGCTGAAAACCGCTTGTCATTTCCTTCTGCTCCTCGTTGGGTTTGACACTCTTACTTATCGAAAGGACTACGACAGATCCCCTATACTTGTGGGCCATCATAGGACAGTAGCAATTTTCCCTCAAGTGGATGACCTAAGGTTTATCAATCTGTGGGAGGCATAGGATGAAGATGATCTCTCTCAAACAACCCTGCAACCAAATAACAAAGAGTCTCTTGTGTCGCCAACACACCCAATACAATGGTAAATTGTATAGGTGCACTAGTTAGGCGAAGAGATGGTGATACAAGTGTAATATGGATAGTAGATATTGGTTTTTGTAATATGAAAATATAAAAACAGCAAGGTAACTAGTAACAAAAGTGAGCAAAAACGGTATTGCAATGCTTGAAAACAAGGCCTAGGGTTCATACTTTCACTAGTGCAATTTCTCAACAATGAAAACATAATTGGATCATATATATAACAATCCCTCAACATGCAACCAAGAATCACTCCAAAGTTTCTATCGGAGAACGTAGGACGAAAATGTGCATCAACCCCTATGCATAGATTACCCAAATGTCACCTCGGGAATCCGTGAGTTGAGTGCCAAAACATACATCAAGTGAATCAATATAATACCCCATTGTCACCACGGGTATCCATATGCAAGACATACATCAAGTGTTCTCAAATCCAATATTCAATCCAACATAACGAAACCTCAAAGAGCAAGACTCAATTCATCACCAGAAGGTAGAGAGAGAAGAACACCATAAGATCCAAATATATTAACAAAGCTCGCGGTACATCAAGATCGTGCCAAATCAAGAACACGAGAGAGAGAGAGAGAGATCAAACACATAGCTACTGGTACATACCCTCAGCCCCGAGGGTGAACTACTCCCTCCTCGTCATGGAGACAGCTGGGATGATGAAGATCGCCTCCAGTGATGATTTCCCCCTCCGGCAGGGTGCCGAAACGGGGTCCCGATTGGTTTTTCATGGCTACAGAGGCTTGCGGTGGCGGAACTTCTCATCTAGGGTTCTTTTCGGGGGTTTTGGTATTTATAGGAATTTTTGGCGTCGGTCTCATGTCAAGGAGCTGCCCGAGGGGCCCACAAGCTGGGAGCTAGTGCCCTGGGGGGTAGGGCGCGCCCCCTGGCTTGTGGCCTCCTCGGTCACCTCCTGGTCCAGCTTCGGTGCTTCGGGGGTCTCTTTTGGTCCATAAAAAATCACCGTAAATTCTCAGCCCATTCCGAGAACTTTTATATCTGCACAAAAAAGACACCACAGTAGTTCTGCTGAAAACAGCGTCAATCCGGGTTATTTATAATAAAATCATACCAAAACCATATAAAATTATTGCAAACATGGCATGAATACTTCATAAATTATAGATATATTGGAGACATATCAGCATCCCCAAGCTTAATTCCTGCTCGTCCTCGAGTAGGTAAATGATAAAAGAAAGAATTTATGAAGTGTGAATGCTACCTAACATATTTATCAATGCAATTCTCTTTATTGTGGCAAGAATATTCAGATCCATAAGATTAAAAAAAAAAAGTTTAATATTGACATAAAAACAATAATACTTCAAGCATACTAATAAAGCAATCATGTCTTCTCAAAATAACATGGCCAAAGAAAGTTATCCCTACAAAATCATATAGTCTGGCTATGCTCTATCTTCATCACACAAAATATTTCGTCATGCACAACCCCGATGACAAGCCTAGCAATTGTTTCATACTTTTAATGTCCTCAAGCTTTTTCAACTTTCACGCAATACATGAGCGTGAGCCATGGATATAGCACTGTAGGTGGAATAGAGTAGGGTGGAGGTTGTGAGGAGAAGACTAAAAGGAGAAAGTCTCACATCAACTAGGCAAATTAATGGGCTATGGAGATCCCCATCAATTGATATTGATGCAAGTGAGTAGGGATTGCCAAGCAACGGATGCACTAGAGCTATAAGTGTATGAAAGCCCAAAATAAAAAATAAGTGGGTGTGCATCCAACTTGCTTGCTCACGAAGACCTAGGGCAATTTTGAGGAAGCCCATCATTGGAATATACAAGCCAAGTTCTATAATGAAAATTTCCCACTAGTATATGAAAGTGATAAAATAGGAGACTCTCTATCATAAAGAACATGGTGCTACTTTTAAGCACAAGTGTGGAAAAAGGATAGTAACATTGTCGCTTCTCTCTTTCTCTCTCATTTTTGTTTTTTTTGTTTGGGCTCTTTGGCCTCTTTTTTTTTTGGGCTCTTTGGCCTCTTTTTATTTTTATTAAGTCCGGAGTCTCATCCCAACTTGTGAGGGAATCATAGCTTCCGTCATCCTTTCCTCACATGGGACAATGCTCTAATAATGATGATCATCACACTTTTATTTATTTACAACTCAAGAATTACAACTCGATACTAGAACAAAATATGACTCTATATGAATGCCTCCGGCGGTGTATCGGGATGTGCAATGATCAAGAGTGACATGTATAAAAAAATATGAACGGTGGCCAAGCCACAAATACTATGCCAACTACATGATCATGCAAAGCAATATGACAATGATGGTATGTGTCATAATAAACGGAACGATGGAAGTTGCATGGCAATATATCTCGGAATGGCTATGGAAATGCCATAATAGGTAGGTATGGTGGCTGTTTTGAGGAAGGGTATATGGTGGGTTTAATGCACCGACGAAAGTTGCGCGGTACTAGAGAGGCTAGCAATGGTGGAAGGGTGAGAGTGCTTATAATCCATGGACTCAACATTAGTCATAAAGAACTCACATACTTTGTTGGTGCAATATCTACCTACCTTGTGTTTTGGAGATTGTTGACGAAAACAGGTATGGACTGATTTGTTTGCTAGTGCACACAGAGAGAAAAAATCCATACACAACCAAAGAAAATGCTGTCTTCGGTGCTGAGTTCGAGGAACTTCACCAAATCACATCTGCATTGCAGAGAAGAATGAGCTATATCTGTTGAAGAGATAGAGTCAAGAAGATTGATGTGAAGAAATCGACCCCTCAAAAATTTACTGCTGAAGCATAGCTTTTGGTTCGGTACTGTCGTCTGAAGAAATTGACTACAGCGATGGAAGTCGAAGACAAAGTGAAGATGTAGTATTCATTTCGTTGTTCTTCTTTCATTCTTTCGAGTCATAGGACCTCCGTACTATTAAGAGGGGTATAGGTTATCGATTCTTAGATTGCCTGTGATGCTTAGCCATAACCTATGAAAGATGCGAGAGAAATCTCTTTGTGTTCTGAGCAAATACTTGCTAGCGAGAGACTGTGATCTTCTTCGCTCCAAGAGATTTGAGTTGGACCGAGGAGTTAGCATTACTTGTTCCTCAAGTAATGTTATTGTTGCTCAAAAAATCCGACCGTTCTGAACGTGTCGGTTGGCCATTGGCTGGACCTCGTGTCCAAAATTGTCATTTCCCGTCAGGGAAGGCTGCGGCTATAAATAGCCACCCCGCTCCAACTTTGTCCGTTGGCTGCTTCGCTTGAGATTTCTGAGAAGATGGATTTGAGCAACCCCTCTCTGAGTGATTTGAGTTTAAGATCCACCGAGAGAAAAACCAAGAGCCCAAACTTAGACAGTGGTTTAGCATCAAAGTAGTTCTGAGTGAGAGATCATGTATCTATTACTCTTGAGAGCAACGCACTCTCTAGACGGATAGGTTTGGCTTCGAGTGTTGAAGAGTTGTTGTCTTCACCGAGCCTGATCTTCAGCAACCAAGAGTGATTGTGGTTTGCGAAGGTTGACCGAAGATTTGGAGATCACCGACAAGGATCTACCACGAGTGAAATCAACCTGAGTCTGATCAGCTCTGCGTTGAAGGAGAATAGGGTGAAGAGAGTTTCTCTTCCGTGTTAAGTCACAGCCCCTCCAACCAGACGTAGCCCTTTGGCAGAAGGGTGAACTAGTCTACCAAATCTCTCCGTTGCCATGGAGCACCACTGGTTATTTCTACTCTACTGCATTTCCATCAGCGGTTATTATTCGTGCTATGTGCCGGTAGAATACTTGATCAATTTGTTCTGTTGCCTCCATCCTATGTATCTGCGTTAATCCTCATTCAAGTACTCTTTCATTACCATGCTGTATTTCTTGTTCTTTTGAGATATCAATCCTTAGTTTTTATTCAGTCCCGATCATGTTGTGTCTCATTCTGCTACATCTGTTTGCATGCTAGGTTACTCTCATCGTAGTTAAACCTGTGATATATCAAGTTCGCACTATTGTCAATGCTTTTATCGATGAATATGCTTCTGATGAAGAAGATTGATTCGTTCCATTTCCTTTAATACTCTATTCCGCTGCTGTGATTGGGTTCCATTCAAAACATTCGCGAGAATTTTTTAATCTCCCATTCACCCCCCTCTGGTCGATATACTCTCGGTCCTAACAATTGGTATCAGAGTAGGTACTCCTTGTCTCTGTTTATTAAAGGTCTAATGTCCTTGGAGTTTTGAGTATGTCGTATGTAGATAGATCCTCGCACTCTGAAGGTTTTCCTATCTTTGATGGAAAAGACTATCTGTACTAGAAGGAACGGATGAGAATCAGAATTCAAGCTATTGACTATGATCTGTGGCAGATTGTAGAAGATGGTTACACCATTCAACACCCTGATGCTCCATCTTCTGATGACAAGACTGTGATGCATTTGGATGCATAAGTGAGAGATATTATCTGTGCAATTATTTCAAAGAATGTGTTCATTCGGTTCCGAAACCTTAACACTGCAAAGCAACTCTGGGATGCTATTAAAAATGTTCACAAAGAATTCATCTCCAGAACAGATTCACACACTCAAATGCTTCGTGCCATGTTCACTGGGTTCAGAAGTCTTCGGAACGAAAGTGTGATGGAACTCACGGATCGGCTGGCAGACATTGTTGAAAGACTTCATCAATGAGGAGTAACTAATGTCATTGATAAAGATGTGGTAAACAAGCTACTGAGTGCCCTTGATGAAACTTTCGATCCTATTGTAGCTGAAATCAAACAAAGACCAGATTATGAAGAACTTCATTATGTTGAGGTCATGACACTGCTATCCATTCATGAAGAAAAGATGGCACTCGTAAATGCAGGTCAGGAATCTTCTTCAGAAGGTGAAGGAGAAATCCTCTCTCACTATGGCAGCTCTCAGGAAGAAGAAGAAGATGTCGAGAATCAACACACCATCACAAGAGAATTGGAAATCCTCACACAACGGCTAAGTGATCTCAGAAGACAAAACTTGTATCTTGTGAATGATGATGAAGATGAAGTGCCTGAATCCTCAAGACAGTTACCTTCAAAAGAAATGAAGTGCTTCAAATGCAAACAATTCGGTCATGTTATAGCAGATTGTCCTTGCTGGGATGAAGCACCGAGTAATCGTTGGAAACATCTTCACTGCAATGGTTTTGCTTGAATGGATCATCACACTAAGCTCTCGAAGAAAAAGGAACCCGCTTCATCTTCTTTGACGAGACCAGTCACTGACACAAATGCCAGAGCGATCATTGATTCCAACTTGAAGAAAATCTCTCAGCTGAATAAGGCCTATACCAACCTGACTGTGGACTCTGAAGAAGAGACAACAGATACTGATTTAGATGATGAACAATTCTACAAAAGGATTGGAAGAAGCAATGCATATGTCGCCATTGAATCATCAAAGGATCTCAGCGAATCAGATGCTGATGATAACGCGTCAAGTGGTGATGATTCAAGTGATCATGAACCAATTGCCTTCTGCCTTATGGTAAAATCATCAAAAGATCAGGTATCTGCAAAACACCAAACGTCCATGAACGAATATTCTCCCGAATATATCTCTTATGCCAAGTTGGTGAAAATTGCTAAATCCCAACATGATGAACTTGAAATTCTTGAGAAAAACCTCAGAAAGACCGAAGGATTACTGGTCGAAGAGATGGAGAAGAATCAAAAGTTGATCGAAGAGCAAGATGCTTTTTCCTCAACTATTGATGATCTTACCAATCGATATGATTCACTTACAGTTGACTACGAGAATATATCAGATGAACTCCTTAACAGGAATCAAGAACTCGTGTCACCGAAAGAATCTCATAACGAGCTGGTGTTAGAAAAAGCTTTTCTCTTCGCCGAGCAATCTGTTCGATTACCTGATAACTTTGTTCCACCTTGATTGAAATGCCTAGAATGTAGCAATGCAGATTCTCATGCTGAAACTTCTAATGTTGTCATCAAAAACATTGCTACTCCTGAGATCGGTACTGCTAACCCCTCTTCCGAGGATTTTGCTGCTATTACTGAAGAAAATTGTAGGTTAAAGGGCTTACTTGAGACTGGTATGCTGAGGAGCCTGAAAGGGCATCAAACCCTATGTGTCAGGGTACACAAACAGGGGTGTATGTTTCCCCTGACTTGTGCACGGACGGTAAGCCTCTGACCCGGCAGCAAAGAAGCAAACACACCAAGCATCCAAGTCAAGGCCAAGCCAGAGAGATAGCTCTTTGAGAGATCAAAGGGCGGATCAAGAAGACCAAGACAAGCCAAAGCAGTTGGACATCACTAAGGGAAAGCCTCCCTTGCCGAGCAGGCGAGCTCGGTCGGGTCGAGACCGCCCCTAGGACGAAGCCAATAATTTCCCCGGCAGGCCTGCCGGGGCAGCTGATGGCGGTCCACCCCGCCAAGACTCCACCGCTCCACAACATCGCAACGCAAGTCACCTATCGATGTGGTGTCGAGCCTCCAGGTGATTAAGTGGCTGTTATTTGGCATGTGGCAGCCATTTGGAAGGAAGATTACGTCCACGTGACACCCGTCCAGCGGCGTGTCAAGCTGACAGACAAGCAGCGACTAAGCAGCACGGCAGGCTTGCCGGGTTGCATCCACAGCGTGATACCTAGCAGTGCATTTAATGCACTTTGTCCTAACTACCAGAGTTAGGTATGATAGCACTGTGGCTATCTAATTAGCAAATAATGACTGTTTTGCCATTGTGGTAACTCCTTAGCTTATAAAAGGAGGGCCATGGCTAACTTAGAAAGGATTCGGACCCTCGTACACTCATACGCGCGTAGCTGCTCTCCCTGAGGCACCCTTGCCGGGCTTGAGCGCCGCGTGACCTTCACGGTCCCTTCATCAATCCACCAAAGCAGGAGTAGGGTTTTACGCCTCACGGCGGCCCGAACCTGGGTAAAAACGACCGGCGTCACCACTGTCGTGTTGTTTCATGGCTTTCGCTCTTTATGCATTGCGACCCGCCCCCTTGCCTAACCACAAGGGGCCGATGGCCCCATAGGTGATCGTGTTCCACCGTGACATCTTTGGCACGCCAGGTAGGGGGAGCGCGTGCATGAACCCAAGGTTGTGTTCAGCGCGTCAATCTTCATCATCGTCTGCGTCATCATCCATGGTGCCCAAGAAGAAGCCCGGCGCAACAGCTCATCCCTCCACCTCAAAAGTCCCCTTTGCACGCTGCTGCCGCTGCTATGGGCGTAGCGACGGCATCAGGGGACGCGGACGCTGTAAGGGGCGTGGCCAGCGCGGGTGGCGCTGTCCTCGTTCCCTCTACGGCCGAAGTAGGAATAGAAGATGTAGCGATGCGACGACCTCGAACAGCTCGGGTGGCATGGCCACCTTGCCAGCCCTGTCCGAAGGAAAGAGGCGAGACGCGCGACAGCGCTGCCACCCTTGCGAGTTCTCGCCAGGCATACTCAATGCCTGAGAGAATCATTGGGACCAGCAGGAAATATGGTATGCAGCTTTCGCCTCCTCTACTTTCACTCGTCGACGATCGAGCCATGCGGGGGTAGCATCATCAACGTCGATAAGCCCACGCGGAACTCGGTTCAGCATTTACCCCGCAAAGGGAAAATCCCGAGTGAGGCGTTGGCGCGAATCCGTTGATTGACGTCCCGGCAAGTGTGCTCCG
Organism: Thinopyrum elongatum; assembly: GCA_011799875.1. NCBI lineage: Eukaryota > Viridiplantae > Streptophyta > Magnoliopsida > Poales > Poaceae > Thinopyrum > Thinopyrum elongatum. The sequence continues at coordinate 105,800,620 of CM022298.1, forward strand.
GCAGGGCCGTCCGCATCAGCGTGACCTTTATGTCCACAGTTGTGATGTCCTCGACAGTTTAAGAAAAAGGGGAATTGCGCAGATGCTACCCTTCCGAATCATACGGACATTGTGAACGACCGCGACTAAGGAAGGAGGGAAGTCTGAACTAAAAGCTAAGTCAACATGCTCACTGACTTTTTTGCCGAAGTTTGTATTTGCCTCTCCCTCGGATAACAAAGTTTCTTCATATGGTTGATTCTTTCGTGTGATGGCACCTTGCTGTTTTGTCTGCGCCCCGCTTTGTTTCGAGCCTGCTCAACGAAGTGGGCGGCAGCGTCAAAAACTTCTAAGAAAAAACCTGCCAGGGCATCTCCTCGCCAGCTGAATGCTAAGGACCCGCTCCTCACAGCAATCGCGGCAGCGTGCTACTGGCGGGCAACCAAAACACACAGAAAGAGGCTAACCATACGATCATTCATGGGTAAAACATAAGAGGGGTGGCATGCATGTTGGGGTAATCTCGCGACATATGCCAGGGGGTGGCTTATCATGGATGTGGACAGGAGTACATCGTCGGGCCCTGGAAGCGGGAGTGAGCGAGATCTCGAACAAACACGAGTCTTACCCAGGTTCGGGGCTCTTTGAGGAGATAGCACCCCTAGTCCTGCTCTGCGAGGTCTCCGCATGATGACTATGATCAATCTCATAGCTACAAGCTTGCTCCTTGAGCTGTTTGCTAGAGGAAGGAGAAGGGCAAGGCTAGCCCTAGTGCTTCTCTAGCTATGTGTGTGTATAATGGCATGGAAGATGAGCTGAGCCCTTTGCATGGGCGAACCTGGGGGGTTTATATAGGCCTACCCCCCAGGGGTACAATGGTAATTGGGCCGGGTGTAGGACCCGGATGTCAGCGTCTATGGGCGTCGGGTTCTCCGCCGGCTGCTGGGGCCCGCCGCTTGGTGGGTCTCGCCGGCTGTCGAGGATTCGGCCGAAAGGTGGGACCCACCGCCTGCAGGCCACGCTAATTGCCTTTTGCTGTAGCCTCGCCCTTGATGACGAGGGCCTTGTCAAGGGAGGCATGGCTACAGTCTGCCACCTGGTGGGCGTTCACTGTAGCCACACCCCGTCTCATCAGAGTAACGGCGCTTTGACTCCGAATGGAGGGAGAGGACGGCTGCTGGAAGCCGGTCTGTCGCAGAGGCCGCCTTCTTGAGGTGCGCCGTATTCCGGTTGCTCACAGACAGGTAGGGCCCGCCGCCTACGGGCCATACCGACCGCCCGTCGTGGGAGCATGGCCCTGCTGACGAGGGTTGCATCACAAGCCGCGTGGCTATAGTGCCGCGCCTAGCAGAGGGGTGTCCGCTTGGTCAGCCCGCCCTGTAGCCATGCCCCGCCGGGATTTGGGGGTATGGGTGGCCCTGTAGCCACGCCCCATCTTATCGTATTGAATGGGCGCAGACTCCGAGGGGAGGATGGGCCGTTTACTAGGACCCGGCCTCCCCCGAAGCTGCCTTCTGAGGGTACACCACCATCTGGGAGTCGGCCTCTTGGGCCAGCCGGCCCAAGGGAGCCGGCCACACGTCCGGGAGGCGCAAGGGGCTTGGCCTGCCCTGTTGTCTTGAAACGCTATGGGGTGCTGGTGAGGCTACCCGTGGTCAATCCCTCCGATAGTAGTCCCCGAAACTGGTGAGGCGCCGCGGCTCAAGCTGGAGTGCCTCAGCAGTTTCCTACTCCGAGAGGTCTTGTATCTCCTGCTTCATCCGTCTGGTAGAAGCCGTCTGCCAGGAGCCGGCCAAGGCTAGGCCAGTCGCCTGTCGAATTCGAATAGTCGTCGCGTGCGCCGAGTGGCGCGCCTGCCGCCTGTTGCTCGCGTGCCACATGGCACCAGCAGACCAGGCCAGCCTGCCAGCCCATGCACGCGACGGGACGTCGCTGCATGCCTGGGCCCACCACTACAGGGCCTCGGCGCGCACGCGGATCTGCTGCGGCTGAGGTGGGCGGTTTCCCTTCCCATGCGCAATGAATGTGCGCTTTGAAGGCGCGAGAAACGCGGGGTCATGCGGGGCGCGGGCGTAGTTAATCCCTATGCCCCCCACGTGCTGCCTCTTCGGCTCCGCCGCCGCGGGCCTATAAGTAGGGGGAGGAGGGTGCGGCAGAATGCACGCGCGCCCTCCTTGTTCTCCACCTTCTTCCTCTTCTGCTTCCTCGCTGCTACTACGTCGCCGCGCCGCTCCGCCGCTGAAGCGCCGTTGCAGCTCGCCGTTGCTCGACTTCTCTGCGTTGCTGCAGCCTCGCCTCGCGTGACTTCGCCGCGCCACCACCAAGCAACCATAAAGCATGGCGCGAGGTGATTAGGATGGTTCGAACATCCACGACAACCACCTCGAGTTCCTCCGCCAGACGCGGCGACTTCCCCACACGGCGAACGTGAAGTGCATGTTCCCCCTGAAAGGGAGATCTCGCCGCCGCCAAGGGATGACGAGCGCGTCGTCTTCAGGACCCACTTCCTCCGTGGCTTCAGCTTGCCGGCAAGCGGCTTTCTCTGCTCTTTTCTTGACTTTTACCATCTCCAACCTCACCACCTCACACCGAATACGGTGGTGCTACTCTCCGCCTTTGTCACCCTCTGCGAGGGGTACCTTGGCGTCTTGCCCACGCTCGAGCTGTGGGGGGAGCTCTTCTACCTCAAGCTCGGCACCGCCGTCAAAGGCGAGGCGGCTCAGTGCGGGGCCTGCGTGGCGGTGCGGCGCACCGGCTCCAGGATCCGCTTCCCGGCCATCGCTCTGCTGGAGTCAGCCAAACTCTGCAGAAGTCGTATTTCTACGTACGGAACATCCACGAGTCGAGGGACTACGTCAACCTGCCGGCTTATGTAGCCGGCCAACCGCTCGAGCCTCGGAGCAACTAGAAATTTTGGCCGAAGTCGCTGTCGGCCGCCATCACCACCGCCCTCACCCGGCTCCAAGAGATGATGGAGTCAGAGGGCCTCAGGGCGTCGGATCTGCTGGCGGGCTTCGTCGAACGCCGGGTGCTGCCCCTCCAAGCCCGGCCTCATCTGATCGCCAGCAAGAGCGGCCGCCGGGACCCATGCCGGATGTCCACCAAGGCGCTACCGACTGTGGAGCTGGTCCGGCTCATCAATTACTTCTCCGACTGCAAGCTCAACGAGGAGAGCTGGCAGTTCGGCAAAGAGCCGTACAGCCGCGCCAATCTCGCCCGGGTGGTCTTCATGGCTCCAACTGATGGGCTTCTCGGACTAGTGCATGAATGGGGGGACCTCTGAAGCGACAACATTGACCTCGCGGTGCTGCTGCCGCCAACTGTGCTTGTTGTCGGCTTGGCTGGTGAAGATGACGTATGTGGCATTGGGCTCGGGGAACTCATCTTGGAGCTTGCCGACTGGACGGGCCACCAGCTGCTGAGGAGGCGGAACCGGTGGGCTGGCAGGCGGAGGCGGCAGGCCTTCGCCCTTGGCAATTCGGGTGAGCCAGTGGCATTTCCGAGTGGTGTGGTTGGACGGCTTCGCGTCGCTGTGGAACTTGCACGGGGCGTCAAGTGCTTGCTCGAAGGAGAAGGCGGGCAACCAACCGGCCTTGTCGCCCTTCTGATGCTTGGGGCCGGATTGCCCTTCCGGCTGCTGGTCTTCGACCGTTGACACCTGCCGGCTGTTGGAAGCCGGCTGCTGGGCCTTGCGTTTATTATCGTTTGGATGTTGGCGCCGGCTGGTGACAGCGGGAGCATCTTCCCGGACGTGTCCACTCGAATCTCCGACTTCATGGAGGAGTCGGTGGTGGTGTACTTGTCGGCCATGATCAGGAGCTCGTCCAGTATAGCCGGCTCGTCGCACAAGAGCTTGTGCTTGAGCAAGGTGCCCTCTCTGCACCCGGCGGTGAAGTACTCGATGGCCTGCACCTCATGCACCCCTTCGCAGGAGTTGCGCAACTCAGCCCAGCGCGTCAGGTAGTCACGCGTGGACTCGGTTGGGCCATGAACGCACATGGAGAGTTGGCGTGGCCTGGGGGGCCGCTTGTAGGTGCTGGTGAAGTTGCGGATGAAGACATCGGTGAAGTCTAGCCAGCTGTTGACGCTGTACGGCTTGAGGCTGTTCAGCCATGTCCGGGCCGTGCCCTGGAGCATGAGGGGAACGTACTTCACGGCAACGCGCTTGTTGCCGTTTGCTATGCTGACGGCCGTGGAGTAGTCGACCAGCCAGTCCTCCGGCTTCACGGAGCCATTGTACTTGGGAGTATCTCGGAGAAGTGAGAACCCTTTGGGGAAGGGCTCGTCGCGAATGCGGGGGCCGAAGCAGGCCGGGCCAATTGCATCTTCTTCTTCTACGGCCAGGGACCGAGCAATCCGCTCGATCCGGTGGCGCACGTTGTTCTCTCCGACTCCTTCACGAGGGCCAAGCCGGCCTCCAACAGTCGGGTGGTCCACAGGCGGCGGAGAGGCCGACCTCTCCCTGCGAGGAGGAGGCGGACGCTCGTCCCGCCGGTGCTCCACTCGTGGGCGGCCGTCATGGCTGCGCACAACCATAAGGCGAGTGCACCGGCTGCGGCTAGCAGCCGGCTCCGGGTATTGCTGACCATGGTCTCCGCCTGCTGGGGACCGGGAGGTCGCTCCATGCTCATGGCGGGGGGGATGGTCCACGGCTTGCTTGCCGGTTGTCATCACGCGATGCTGCACGTCTTGCTAGTGGTCGCAGCGTCAAGGAGCTCCTGGAAGTGTGCCATCTGGCTGCGACGCTCGTCGCCCTCCAGGTTATCCAGCTCGTCTGCTGCCGCCTGGATGGTGCGCAGGTTCTCCAGGGGAGTGGCGTAGACTGGGTGTCCGACTCCCAGCATGGTGGCTATGGCCGCGCCGCGTTGCCGAATGGCGCCGGCTTAGCTGGGCTCGGCAGCAGCCGGCGTGCCACTTGCTATGCGGTTGATCTCGCGCTGGCAGGCCTCAGCGCAGCGCCTCATGGCCGCCATCTTGTTGGCACTTTCAAGGAGCGAGACACGGAATGCCTCCAGTGTCGCCCCATCAGCATTAGCAGCCACTGGGGTGGCCTGGCCCTGCATGGCCGCTCGCAGCGGGTCCTGGGCAGCCCCAGCGGAATCATCGCCATGGCCAGTGACCAGCACCTCTGCGATGGTGCTGGCATCGGTGTCGCTGGCGACAAGGGGGAGCGGATCGTCGATGACCACCACATCGGTGGGGAATTCGTTGGTGGAGGCCACGTCGGAGTCGATGAGCATCGCGATGAGCTAGATGGAGGGGTCGGTGGAGCCAGCGGACTACGCGTCGGAGGCCGGCTCGTTGGTGATGTCGAGCTTGCCGAAGAGGTCGATGAGGCAGCTCGCAGGGGACGCCGCTCCTGCGTCAGGAGCGGGCTCGTCGGAGAGGCAGGCCTTGCCGAGGAGGTTGGTAAGGCAGCTTGTGGGGCAGGCCGCCCCCGCGCCAAGCGGCGCGCTGATGCATGGGCCAACGGGCGCACAGGGCTGGCTGATCAGGCTAGCCGCGATGTGCTTGTCGGAGCAGAAGATGGTTCCCGTCCAGAACATGTCTCCGGCCGACGATGCGCTTAGCCCCACGGTGGGTGCCAAATGTCGGGGTAATCTCGTGACATATGCCAGGGGGTGGCTTATCATGGATGGGGACAGGAGTACATCATCGGGCCCTGGAAGCGGGAGTGAGTGAGATCTCGAACGAACACGAGTCTTACCCAGGTTTGGGGCTCTCCGAGGAGATAACACCCCTAGTCCTACTCTGCGGGGTCTCCGCATGATGACTATGATCAATCTCGTAGCTACAAGCTTGCTCCTTGAGCTGTTTGCTAGAGGAAGGAGAAGGGCAAGGCTAGCCCTAGTGCTTCTCTAGCTATGTGTGTGTATAATGGCGTGGAAGATGAGTTGAGCCCTTTGCATGGGCGAACCTGGGGGGTTTATATAGGCCTACCCCCCAGGGGTACAATGGTAATTGGGCCGGGTGTAGGACCCGGATGTCAGCGTCTATGGGCAACGGGTTCTCCGCTGGCTGCTGGGGCCCGCCGCTTGGGGGGTCCCGCCGGCTGCCGAGGATTCGGCCGACAGGTGGGGCCCGCCGCCTGCGGGCCACGCTGATTGCCTTTTGTTGTAGCCTCGCCCTTGATGACGAGGGCCTTGTCGGGGGAGGCATGGCTACAGTCTGCCACCTGGTGGGCATTCACTGTAGTCACACCCCGTCTCATCGGAGTAACGGCGCATTGACTCCGAGTGGAGGGAGAGGCCGGCTACTGGAAGCCGGTCTGTCACAGAGGTCGCCTTCTTGAGGTGCGCCGTATTCCAGTTGCTCATGGACAGGTAGGGCCCACCGCCTGCGGGCCGTACCGACCGCCCGTCGTGGGAGCATGGCCCTGCTGACGAGGGCTGCGTCACGGGCCGCGTGGGTACAGTGCCGCGCCTGGCAGAGGGGTGTCCGCTTGGTCAGCCTATCCTGTAGCCACGCCCCACCGGGATTTGGGGGTACGGGTGGCCCTGTAGCCACGCCCCATCTTATCGTATTGAATAGGCGCAGACTTCGAGGGGAGGAGGGGTCGTTTGCTAGGACCCGGCCTCCCCCAAAGCCGCCTTCTGAGGGTACACCGCCATCTGGGAGTTGGCCTCTTGGGCCAGCCGGCCCAAGGGAGCCGGCCACCCTTCCGGGAGGCGCAAGGGGCTTGGCCTGCCCTGTTGTCTTGAAACGCTATGGGGTGATGGTGAGGCTACCCGTGGTCAATCCCTCCGACAGTGCATCTAAACTTAATTTGGTGCCGGTTCAACAAAAGCAAAGATAAGAACAGTACGGGGCCTAAGCATGAGACATGCATTATGTTTTGTTACAGGGCACCACGGTGACAAGAATGGTTCACGGCTGTGCTTGGCGGTCTTCTGGGACCCTGGGGACGGAGAGAACCTTGTCGGTGAAGGGGCCAGCCTTCTCCTGGCTAGCAAAGACATCGGCACCTACCGGCAGCCTCCTGAAGCCGTCGGCAAGGTTGAGGTCTGGGTGACGATAGGCGAGGTTGCTCAAGACCATGAAGAGGGCATTGTGGGCGAGCTTTCGGGGCTCGTTTGCAAAGCAAGCGGTTCTTTCTTCCTCATATGTCTTCAGCCCTTCAATCAAGCCGTCGAAGAAGAGCGTCAGCTTGACAATCAGGACCTCATGCCTGTCGACTGAGTATGCCCAACTCTTCATATCCATTGTTGAGATCTGGGCAGAGAGGCGCTTGGCAATGTCAACCAGACTCTTGATCCAGAGGTCGCGCTGCATGACTTGGTTCGCCAGCTTGGCCTCTGCGTCTTTTTGGAGGATCCTCACATTGTCCAAGTCCCTCATCAGCTGCTTCTCATGGACCCCAGCAGACTCGATTTCGCCCTCCAAGGTGCCAAGCCTTGCCTTCATATCAGTGATGGTGCCATTGGCGGTGTCGAGGTCCTGGCACTTGGAGGAGAGCTGCGATTGTGTCTCTTTCAGAAGAGTTTCCGCCTTCGGCGCCTCATCCTTGAGGGCCACAATCTCCTTGGCACCCCCGGCAAGGTCCTCCTTCAGCTTGGCCACCTGTCGATCGAGGTTGGCCTTGGCAAGGAATGCAGCGGCAAGATCATCAGCGGTCTTCTTCAGCTGGGCGGCAGAGTCAAGGGTGAGAGAATCAAGAGCCGCTCTATGCTTATCCTCCAGATCCTTGGTGCGCTGCTGGACAAGGGCCTCCAGTTCTTCGTCCTTGGTGCAGAGAGTGGCCTCGAGGTTCTCTTCTTAGGAAGAGATGTCCTTCTCCTTGGCGTCCAGAAGCGCTGCGCGCTCCGCCAAACGGACCTCCCGGGCAGCGACATCCTCTTTCGCCATGGTTAATACCTGTCAGGACCGATTTTACAATAAAACATTTATTGAAAAATCGCCCCTTTTGTCAGACCAGTATAGAAAAATCTTACTGGTAGACAAATCCTTGATACAGAAATCCAGAAGTACTAAATATTATACATGGTTGAGCTGAGGCTGCTCAACAATTTTATTACAAGCACGCCAATATTACCCATAAAGGCGGATATGACACAAAGGGTATGGTGGCATAACTACTGAATCGCAATAAAAGTGGTGGTGGATATGTCACAGAGAAGTGGGTGACATGACTCCAAAATCTTACAACTCATCAAGCGTCGGAGTGAGGCTCGATGATTTTATTAAGGTAGCGGAAGCGTATATAATACAGGTGACCAACTCCAGGATCGCAAGGGACTGACTGGGACTCCTCTAGGCGTTGGACTCGCTATCATACTCTTCATCCATAAGATCGCCTTCGTCAACATCTGGCCAAATCAACAAGCCAGGTGAGTACTTTGAATGTACTCGCAAGACAGTTTGGACATAAGATATAACGAATGCAAACATGATGCACATGGGCAGATTAGCAATGCACACTCAGGTAATAAATTTGCACTGCAAGATAAATAAAAAGGAAGTCAGGCGGTAGTCCTCCCGAAATCCCAATAAAATAGCTGAAGACCAATCAGGTGTCTGAAGCGACGCCTCGAAAGGTAAAAATAAAATTAACATGCCGCAGTCGGGCGTCAGGGCGACACCACATAAAGGGCTTATACTGAAAAGTAAATGACAGTATGTACCACAGTCGGACGTCTAAGCGACATCTCGAAAAGGGCTTATAATGAGAGTAAATAACAAGGATGCCACAGTCAGACGTCTGAGCGACATCACATAAAGGGTTTATATCCAAAAGTAAATATCAAGAATGCCACAGTCGGATGTCTGAGCGACATCTCATAAAGGGCTTATATCAAAAGTAAATAATAAGAATGCCACAGTCGGACGTCTGAGCGACATCTCATAAAGGGCTTATATCAAAAGTAAATAATAAAATTGCCACAGTCGGACGTCTGAGCGACATCTCATAAAGGGCTTATATCAAAAGTAAATAATAAGAATGCCACAGTCGGACGTCTGAGCGACATCTCATAAAAGGCTTATATCAAAAGTAAATAATAAGAATGCCATAGTCGGACGTCTGAGCGACATCTCATAAAGGGCTTATAAGTCATCATTCGAATTCGAGTAGTCCGTGGAGGTAGCACCATCCCATGGAATACTCGGTACATAATCATAAACAGGTTAGTCCATCCACAGGAATAACATTCAGACGGATTTACCACTGTTAGTTAACAAGTTTGTTCTCCAGAGACTGATACTGGGACTGACACTGAGACTGACACTGATAGGTCAACCAACGTCCTTGAGCGAGGACTTGGTTACTCGAATGGTTTTGACTCTGCAGAGTTTGTACTCTTAACCCACAGCCAACGGTTTTCAGTAGTCACAAAGGACTAGTTCCGTTTACGATATTTTAGAAGAAAACCCATCTAACCAGTACACACCCATTTCACATCCCGCTGTCCGGAATCACCCTACACAACGTTCAAGAAAAACTCTAAGACAGGGAGGCCAACACCTCGAATAGCATGGGATCAAATTTATATCGCGCGCTCTAAGGGGTGCCTCCCTCTCGGTCCCAACTGGAAACACCCATGCCCCCTGACCGGAAGACGGGCTTTAATCCAGGGCCATGGAACCCTCATTCCGGCCCCTCTATTTGGTGTGTACCTGGAAAGAGGTTTGCAACTTACTAAACCGCATTCTTTGCAGAAAGCATGTGGTAGCACGAAAAGGGGACGAACGGGAACAAGACTCGATCCACGTCAACACTGGGGTTAAACAGTTGATATAGAACTGGCATGCTTCAACAATACCAGCTTGCAACCTATCATGCCACCACATGATCAGGTTGTCTCACCATCTTATGAACTCATCAAGTTTCGAAGCTCACTTGCAGCTTGCTTTGCATGGAATATAACATTCAACAAATGCTTATATAAACATGCCATGAGAAAACCACTCAAGCAAACATGAAAAAACACTCATCATATCAAAGGTTCAAACATGCTTGCCTGGTTTGGAGTAGTCGGAGTCTAGCTCGGCAAAGTTGGCGGCACCGTCACCTCCTTCGGTATCTATGTTATAAAGAAAAAATCGGGTACTAACGTAAATACTGTGCGTGCATAAAAATTGTTCCAAATATTTTTCAAATAAATAAGATAAAAAACTAGACAGAAAATTAAAGATGACAGAAAAAGAATCAACTCAAAATCATCTTTTGTTTAAAAGTTATTAAGGTTTTAGTCCAGGGACTAATCTGTTATAAACAGAAAATTATCCAGGGGCTATTTAAAAAAAACAGAAAACGCTTCGGTTGGAATACGCCTTCCAGAGAAGAAAACGCACCTGACCCGAAGGCGCCAACAGAACACGATTTCGAAGAAGAAGAGGAGAGGATGACGAGGGGGTCCCTCATGTCAGGTTTGAAAATCCCACCGGCGGCAGAGGCGAACGATGATCGCCGGCGGCGATCGATGGCGAACCAAAGGAGGGCAAGGATATGGTTGCACTCACGGGTCAGTTCCGCGTCGGTGGGTGGTGGAAGTAGGCGTCGGGGAGCACCACGTCGACGGCGGCTTCCACTCCGGCGGACGGCGGTTCGGGCGAGCACGGATTCGTCGGAGGAGAGCTGCCAACACCGAATTGAAGCTCGGGTTAGAAGAGGTGGTGGACTAGGAGGTTGCTGGCAAAGTTTGGGAAGCGGGGGCGCACTCACCAGAGAGGATTTTGCCGGAGCCCGAAGCGGACCGGGGCGGCCGCAGCTAGGGAAGAAGACCCTCCCGAAGCCCTCTGATGAGTTTGGCGTGGTTCTGAGGAGAGGTGGAGAGGTGCTGGGTCGATGGGTGGCTCGGGGCCTCTATTTATAGCCGGCCCGAGGCGGTTGCCGAAACGGGATAACTCCGGCGAGCGATTACGGCGAGGCAGGGGTTGGACGGAAGGATTAGGCGACTGGGTGTCTTCGGATTGGTCCACTGGTACCATTCAAAGGTTAAACCTGGTTGGATTTGGCCTGCTCCCATGGTCTCGGCGGGACGGAGCTTACGGGCTCGGCGGCGGCAGAGAGCATGCTCTGCGCTTCTCAAGCCACGACGACGGTTCTGTAGCTTGCTCAGAGCAGGAGGTGAACACGCGTAGGCCACCAGTGGCTCGGGCGGTGCGGAGGACGGCGTTCTGCAACGCTGGCTTCTGCCAGCCGCCACAACTTGGGTTCATGCAAAAAGTAAAACCCTCAAACCTGAATCTCTAACTGGCTATCTTTCACCTATTCCTATTGACACTGATGAGTCGAATGACTCAAATTACAAACTCTTCAAACAACAGAATGGTAACATTTTCTCTCGATATGTTGGGACTAACTGCAGGTCAGGAGCACCCAAGAAGCAAATCTGGGTAAAGAAGCACATTGTTGAAAACTTTCCAGTTACTGCTAACCTGACTATCCAGGATACGTCTCGAAGAGGAAATGGTGGTCATTCCAAATCTACTCGAGTATCATTCTCGAATGATTATCACCCTGAACTGCGTCATAAGGAGTACATGCGTACATCTTCAAATCATTACATTCATGTATCTAGAAACAACTTCAGTGCCTATTCATATGATTATCTTCATAGTGCATAGGTGTCTCGCAGGAGTCACCGAAGGAATATTCCTAGTAAGGAAAAGCAAATGAGATCCTCACGTCCCACACAAGTGTGGGTATTGAAGAAGAACTAATCATTTCTTGCAGGAAATTCTCTCAGGGATATCTCTTGTGTATCACAAGCCCTGAGTTCAATCATTGTTGGTGCTTCCTATTTCTGAGCTTTGTTTCGAAGTGTTTGTGTTTTCCCTTTGTGGCTTTTTGTTTCGCCTCAGTTCTCTTTCTGGTTGCGATTCACTTTTCCGTGTCATAAACATGCAACTTGGTTTGAAGATGTTTTCACTCCGACGTCCCTGGTCGCGAATGAAATCAACTTCTAAATTTCATCTATTTTGGCGCTCGCGCTTCCTCAAACCTTTTGGCATCTAGTTCAGTTACCGAGATTTTCACAGGAAACGACTGACATGTGCCCACGATCTCATGTTCATGATCCAGTCCGTTGAATGTGGAACGTCCTGAGTTTTTCGGCCGTAGATTTCAGAGTGGGCGGTTTCTCCCTCAGGCTATTTAAACCCCCCTCTCTGGGTCTCTTCTTCCTTAGTTCTTTCTCTGTTCTGCCTCAAACCTCTCCTCTCACTCTCTGTCCGAGCCCGACCTCAAAGCAGCATCGACGCGAGGCCTCGCCGTGCAACTCCGGCGAAGCTCCATCACCGTTGGTCGCGCCAGTGCGGTAACTCTTCTCTCCCGCGCTGCCGTAGTCGATCTATACTGCCAAGATAGGGCGTACAGATCTAGGACTAGCCCTATCCTTATTCTGTTCTAGGGCAGTTCATCCCGATGCCATTTATCTTGCTTATTTTTTTCTTGCGGTAGATCCTTAGGTTTCACTAAGACATGGCTTGTACGGTTTGTAGTAGTTCCTCGTACCAGTCCTTTGGACCGAGGGTTCTTTGTGCATACTTCGAAAGATTAGAGGGATGGTTATATTGTCTTAGGGCATATTGCAACTCACTCGATGATATCTTGCAAGTGTATGCCATGAATTCCTTGCTTCTTCCGAAAACTTATCTGTTTTGAGTTAAAATGCTTCTGTGCATGTTTGTGACTTCTCCCTGTGTTTTCTTTCGTATTTGCGTTTTTCTCTCAGGAGTGGTCATGGCAAACAGTTCGGATGAGCATTCTGGGTCCGAGGAAGAAATTCCACAGCAGCCACGTGCAGCTGATAAAGCAAAGGTGGCCGAAAGAAAATCTGCAAAGCCGCCAAAAGCACCGAAGAAAAAGGTCAAATCTGAATCGGCTGAAGAAGATGATGATGTTCCTTCAGCTCAGAGTCAGCCAGAGGATGAGCTAGTCACAGACTACAAAACCATGTTCTCTGATGGAAATCCCAAGAAGGGTGGCCGACGAAGAGAAAGGAATATTGTCGGAGTAATGGGCCACGAGTAGCCTGACCCTTGTCCCTGAGCATTTCAAGACATTGGGCCGGCTGTGCCCCTCAAGCATCAAGGATAAAGCACCGCCTTCTGGTGGCCGGCTGGCTCACAAGGCCGGATGCCCGAGGACGGCCAAGCACCGGAAGACGGCCCCAAGACGGGCCGACTCCTAGAAGGCGGCCTCCAGAGAGGCCGGCTCCTAGAACAGGCGGCCCGCGATGCCCTCAAAGTCTACGCCCCCATTAAGAAGACAAGACAGGATGTGGCTATAGTATGGCCCATTCCCCCATATCCAGGGCACGGCGCGGCCATAGTGCTCCGTACAGGCAGAGATCTCCCCACGACATGGCACTGTGGCCACCCCACCCTTGACGTCACTCCTGCCAGGCGAAGCCCTGTTCCCACGACGGCCTGTCGGTACGGCCTGCGGACGGCAGGCCCTACCAGGCAGCGAGAAACTGGAAGGCGGCAGAGCCTGACCAGTCAGACTGGTGGGAGGCCGGCCTCTAGCAAGCGGCCCCTCCTCCCTCAAAGTCCACGCGCCATTAAACCAGAAAAGACACGATGTGGCTACAGTCATTTCCCACCAGACGGCGGGACTGTAGCCACGCCCTCCCCCCCACCCCCCGACCAAGCACGCGTCATCTGCATTACGGCTACAGCAACAAGCAGCTGATGAGACCCGCAAGTGGCGGGAGTGGCCTGTCGACTCCGAGCCAGACCAGTCGGCGGGGCCCACCAAGCGGCGGGCCCCGGCAGCTGACAGAGAAGCCGGCGGCCAGGGACGCTGACCGCCAGACCCTACACCCGGCCAGATGACTATTGTACCCCTAGGGGGGTAGGACTATATAAACCCCCCCCAGGGCACCCATGCAAAGGGTTGGAACCTGTAAAACCTAGACTCATCCAGAGTGAGGGGAGGGACGGCCCTGCTCTCTTCTACCTCTGGCATACAGCTCAAGGAGCACCTTGTACTCACAAGTACCTTAGTGATCATGCGGCGACCCCGCAGAGTAGGACTAGGGGTGTTATCTCCTAGGAGAGCCCCGAACCTGGGTAAAGTACACCGGCGTTCATGTCTACGCCTCATCCCGCTTCTAGGCACCGGCGACATTCTACTAGCCCCCACCATGATAAGCCATCCTTTGGCATATGTCGCATCCAACCCCCGACATTTGGCGCCCACCGTGGTGCCAGGTGCACCGCCGTCCGGAAACCTATTCTGGACGGGAACCTTGTTCCTTCCTGACGAGCGCAGCCAGCCCGGCACGCCGGACGGCGCCTGCGCCGACGCGCTGCGCGGCGTGGAGGCCGTCTGCGCGGCAAGTCGCCTAGCCGATCTTGTTGGCGAGATTCGCCTTCCCGACAAGCCCGTATCTGACATGGGCACAGATGACCCCGAGAGCCACCTTGTCGGCCTCCTCGACCGGCTCCATGTCGGCAGCGAGCCTGCTGCAGACTTGGAGTCGGTTGGCTCCACCGACCCAATGCTTGTCGATTCTGACACGGCGTCGCTTGACACATTCCCCACCAGCGTGGTGGTCTACGACGAACCGCTCCCTCGCGCGAACAGTGGCGGAGGCACCGTCACGGAGGTGCTTGTCATCGAGCATGGCGAGCACTCTGGCGGAGGTGGCCAGGATCCGCTGCAGGCGGCAATGCGGGACCTGTCCGCGCCCATAGCACCCGGTGCGAACGGTGAAACGCTGGAAGCATGCCGTGTCGCGCTTCTCGACAGCGCCAACAAGTTGGCGGCCATGAGACGCCTCACCGAGGCTTACCACCATGAGATCGACCACGCCGTCTACGGCACGCCGGCTGCTGGCGAGCCCAGCCGCGCGGGCACGGTCCGACAACGTGGCACAGCCATCGCCAGCATGTTGGGGGCCGACCGACCAGTCTACGCCACGCCGATGGAGAACTTGCGCGCCGCCCAGGCGGCGGCGGAAGAACTGGACCGCCTGGAGGTCGACGAGCGTCGCTGCATGACGAAGCGCGTCCAACAGCTCATCGACGCGGCCGCCAAGCAGCAGGAAGCCGGCCGCCGCATGATGGAACCCGGCTTACAGGCCGGGAAACTTCCCCCTAGCCGAGAGCACGGCGCAACCTCCCGGACGCCAACAGACAGCGCCCGCGACGGAAGAGGCTCAGAGCCGGTTGCAAGCCGCAGCCGCACACGCATCTCCATCAAGCGCGACCAAGACGGCCGCCCACGAGCAGTGGAACAGCGAGACGGTTGTCCGCCTCCCCTGCGCCGGGAGAGACGCGTTTCCCCGCCGCCTGTTGACCACCCGACACTCGGCGACCGCCTCGGCCGCCGAGAAGGAGTCGGGGAGAATGATGCCCGCCACCGGATTGACCGCCTCAACTGGTCCCTGGCGCTAGAAGAAGAAGACGCATTGGGTCCGCCTTGCTTTGGCCCCCACATCCGCGACGAGCCCTTCCCCAAAGGGTTCACCCTCCCAAGAGATACACCCAAGTACACCGGCTCCGTGAAGCCGGAAGACTGGCTGGTCGACTACTCCACGGCCGTCAGCATCGCGAACGGCAACAAGCGCGTTGCCGTGAAGTATGTTCCGCTCATGCTCCAAGGCACCGCCCGGACATGGCTGAACAGCCTGAAGCCCCGCAGCATCAACAGCTGGGTTGATTTCACCAAAGCCTTCAATCGCAACTTCACCAGCACGTACAAGCAGCCACCCAAGCCTCGCCAGCTCTCCTTGTGCGTCCAAGGCCCCGACGAGTCAACTCGCGACTACCTCACGCGCAGGGCCGAGCTGCGCAACTCCTGCGAGGGCGTGCACGAGGTGCAGGCCATTGAGTATTTCACAGCCGGGTGCAGAGAAGGCACTCTGCTCAAGCACAAACTCCTCTGCGACGAGCCGGACACCCTCGACGAGTTGCTGATCATAGCGGACAAATACACCACGGCCGACTCCTCCATGAAGGCGGAGATTCAAGTTGATGCATCCGGCAAAGTGGCTTCTCAAGCTCCTCGGGCCCCGGCTGGTGACGCCAGTCGGCGGCAGCAGCAAAACGACAACAAGCGCAAGGCGCCACAACCGGCTTCTACAAGCCGGCAGGTGGCGACAGTCAAAGACCAGCAGCCGGAAGGACAGCCTCCTCCCAAGCGTCAGAAGGGCGGCAAGCCCAACTGGTTGCCCGCTTTCTCATACGAGCAGACTCTCGATGAACCCTGCAAGTTTCACAGCGGTGCGAAGCCGTCCAACCACGCCACTCGAAAGTGCCACTGGCTCACCAGGATCGCCAAGGGCGACGAGCTCATGCCTCCTCCGCCTGCTGGCCCGCCGCCTCCGCCGCCCCAGCAGCCAGCGGTTCGGCCAGTCGGAGCGATCCAGGACGAGTTCCCTGAAGAGCATGGAGCTTACGTCGTCTTCACCAGCGTGACTGACGACAGGCGCAGCCAGCGTCAACAGCGCCGGGAAGTGAATGTTGTCGCTTCTAAAGCCCCGGAATTCATGCATTGGTCGGAGAGGCCGATCAGTTGGAGCCGATCTGACCACCCAGAGGTGATGCCTGCTCCGGGTTCTTATGCCCTGGTGCTGGATACCACCTTCGCTACAGAGAGGCGGGCTTCTCGTTTCTCCCGAGTTCTGATAGATGGCGGCAGCAGCATCAACATCCTCTACCGTGACACCATGGAGAAGTTGGACATCAAAGAGAAACAACTCCAGCCCAGCCGGACTGTCTTCCATGGCATTGTGCCTGGCCTGTCCTGCTCACCGATCGTCAAGATCAAGATAGATGTCCTTTTCGGAGAGAAGGATCACTTCCGCCGAGAGCCAATCTAGTTTGAGGTGGTTGATCTTGAAAGCCCCTACCACGCGCTGCTTGGCCGGCCCGCCCTGGCCAAGATCATGGCGGTCCCCCACTACGCCTATCTCAAGATGAAGATGCCGAGCACCAAGGGCATCATCATTGTGGCTGGTAACTACCAGAAGTCTGTCGCTTGTGCCGCTGCCCGCAGTCGGCTGGCCGAGTCCCTCGTGATTGCTGCCGAGAGGAGGCTCCTTGACCGGGTTGTGGCAAAGGTAGGCAAGCAGCCGGAAATGCCGCCAGAACCTAAGGAGCCAGAAGCTGAGGGCTCATTCAAGCCGGCGAAAGAAACAAAGAAGATACCCCTGGACCCGGAGCACCCAGAGAGGCTACATGTCCGACCTGGTGTCAAGCCAGTCAGGCAGCCCTTGCGCCGCCTGTCGGAAGAAAAGAGAAGAGTCATTGGAGAAGAAATAGCCCGGCTTCTAGCAGCGGGCTTCATTATGGAAGTATTCTTCCCAGAGTGGTTAGCCAACCCAGTCCTTGTGCTGAAAAAGAATAAGAAGTGGCGCATGTGTACTGATTATACCAGCCTCAACAAAGCTTGCCCCAAAGATCCATTTGCTTTGCCAAGAATTGACCAAGTGATAGACTCCACAGCCGGATGCGAGCTGTTGAGTTTTTTGGATGCATACTCAGGGTACCACCAGATCAAACTAAATCCAGCCGACAGGCTGAAGACCGCCTTCATCACACCATTCGGAGCCTTCTGCTACCTGACCATGACGTTCGGCTTGAGGAATGCCGGCGCCACGTCTCAGCGTTGCATGCAGAAGTGTCTCCTCAAGCAACTCGCCAAGAACGCCCATGTCTATGTGGACGATATCGTGGTGAAGACGGAGAAGCGTGGAACCCTGCTAGAGGACCTTAAGGAAACCTTTGAATACTTGCGTCGTTTTCAAATCAAGCTCAACCCGGAGAAATGTGTCTTTGGAGTATCAGCCAGCCAGCTTCTTGGTTTCCTGGTCTCAGAGCGCGGCATAGAGTGCAATCCTGTGAAGATCAAGGCCATTGTTAGGATGGAGGTGCCCACCCGACTGCTGGATGTGCAAAAATTCACCAGCTGCTTGGCATCCGTCAGCCGCTTCATCAGTCGGCTGGGCGAGAAGGCTCTTCCTCTGTATCAGCTTATGAAGAAAAGCACTTTTTTCGAGTGGAATAACAAGGCGAATGAAGCTTTTCTCCTGCTCAAAAAGGTGTTGACCACTCCGCCTGTCCTAGTGGCTCCAACTGCTAAGGAGCCGATGCTTCTCTACATCGCCGCCACCAGCCGGGTGGTCAGCACAGTCATAGTTGTGGAACGCAAAGAAGACGGCAAGGCACAGCCGGTCCAGAGACCGGTGTGCTACTTGAGCGAGGTGTTGTCAGCCTCCAAGCAGAACTACCCCCACTATCAAAAGTTGTGTTATGGTGTGCATTTCACCGTCAAGAAGCTGAAGCCGTACTTCCAAGAGCATCCAATCATGGTTGTTTGCACCGCACTGCTTGCGGAGATCATAGGCAGCAGAGATGCATCGGGCCGAGTGGCCAAGTGGGCCATCGAGCTGGCCCCCAACACCATCTTCTACCAACCTCACACCGCCATCAAAACCCAGGCGCTGGCCGACTTACTCGTCGACTGGGCCCAGTACCTGCCGCCAGCTCCAGACTCCACTCATTGGCGGATGCACTTCGATGGCTCGAAGATGCCCACCGGTCTAGGAGCCGGCATGGTCCTCACCTCTCCCAAAGGCGACAAGCTCGAATACGCGCTGCAAATCCACTTTGCCACCTCCAACAACGTGGCCGAGTACGAAGCACTCTTACACGGGCTCCGGCTTGCCAAGGAACTCGGCATTCGCCAGATCCTGTGCTACGGTGACTCCGACTTGGTGGTCCAGCAGTCGTCAGGCGACTAGGACGCCAAGGATGCAAACATGGCAAGCTACCGCTTCCTCGCCTAGCAACTCAGTGGATACTTTGAAGGGTGCGAGTTCCTCCATGTGCCGAGAAATGACAACGAGCAAGCTGATGCCTTGGCACGGATCGGCTCCACTCAGCAAGCAGTACCAGCCGGTGTCGCCTTGCAATGCCTCCTCAAGCCGTCTATCAGGCCGTCACCAGAATCAGACTCCATCTTCGTGCCGGCTCCCCCCGAGGCAGCCGTCTCGGGGACTTCACCAAGCGGCCTGGGGACTGCAGCAGTCGCACCCGGCCCGGGGACTCCACAACCCGGCCCGGGGGCTGCGGCAGCCGTCTCGGGGACTTCACCAAGCAGCCCGGGGACTGCGGCAGTCGCACCCGGCCCGGGGACTCCACAACCCGGCCCGGGGGCCGCAGCAGTCGGCCCGGGGACTTCAACAACACAGCAAGACGCCGTTGGCTCCACCCAACCGCCTCCCCTCCCAACCGCCCTCGTGCAAATAGCAGTTCTGGCAGTCGAAGAAATAGCAGCACCTTCATGGGCACAGCCCGTCCTCAACTTTCTGGTGAACAAGGAGCTGCCGACTGATGAAATCTTGGCCCGACAAGTGCAACATCGGGCAGGAGCATACACCATTGTTAACAGAAAACTTGTGAGGCGTAGTGTCACTGGCGTGTACCAGCGCTGCGTGGAGCCGGAGAAAGGCCAAGCAATCCTCAAAGATATCCACCAAGGCGAGTGTGGTCACCACGCGGCTTCAAGATCACTTGTTGCCAAAGCTTTCCGCCATGGTTTCTTCTGGCCAACTGCTCTAGAAGACGCCAAAGATTTGGTCCAGAAATGTAAGGGGTGTCAGAAGTTCCGCTCCAAGCCACATTCGCCGGCTTCTGCACTCAAGACCATCCCCATTGCCTGGCCCTTTGTCGTCTGGGGGCTGGACATGGTGGGACCATTCAAGACAGCGCGCGGCGGCATGACTCATCTACTTGTCGCCGTGGACAAGTTCACCAAGTGGATAGAAGCCAAACCAATCAAGAAGTTGAATGGTCCGACCGCGGTGACTTTCATCGCAGACATCATCACGCGGTATGGCATACCACACAGCATCATCACCAACAACGGCACAAACTTCGCCAAGGGCGCCTTGGCTCGTTTTTGCGCAACACAGGGCATCTGACTGGACTTAGCGTCCGTTGCCCATCCGCAGTCAAACGGCCAGGTGGAGCGAGCAAACGGCCTCATTTTGTCCGGCATCAAACCCCGACTGATCGAGCCTCTGGAGCGTTCAGCCGGCTGTTGGCTCGATGAGCTGCCGGCCGTCCTCTGGAGCCTGCATATAACTCCAAACAAGTCAACCGGCTTCACGCCCTTCTTCCTCGTCTACGGTGCCGACGCTGTCATCCCGACGGACATAGAATTCGACTCCCCTCGAGTCACCATGTACACTAAGGAGGAGGCAAAAGAAGCACGAGAAGACGGCATCGATCTGCTGGAAGAGGGCCGGCTGTTGGCACTCAGCCGGTCCGCCATCTACCAGCAGAGTCTACACCGATACTACAATCGGAAGGTCAAGCCAAGATCTTTCCAAGAGGGAGACCTTGTGCTCCGGCTGATCCAGCGAACAGCCGGCCAGCACAAGCTCTCGGCACCTTGGGAAGGCCCCTTCATCATCAGCAAAGTTTTGGGCAACGACTCCTACTACCTGATCGATGCTCAGAAGCCCAGAGCACGCAAGAGAGACGACTCCGGCAAGGAGACAGAGCAGCCGTGGAACGCAAACCTCCTTCGAAGATTTTACAGTTAATGCAGTATGTATCACGCTACCCTTTGTATTAAGTACGAAGATTCCGGGTTCCCCGAGAAGAACTCGGGGGCTACCCTCTTTTATCTGCGTAATAAGTATTACGCCTATAAATGTGTCATTTCATTATTCTGCTTGGCATCGGGTTCGACCAGTCGGCCCGGGGGGCTCGCCGCCTTGTACTATGTGGTGCTTCCTGCAGCCGGACAAGTAATACGTTGGCACCTCAACTTTCTCCTGCCAAAGCCACAGTTCGCAGAGCGACTGTCCGGTGGGCAGGGGTTAAAGGCAGAAAAGGTGTCCGCATGAAAAATGGCTAAGGACCCAAAGCATGCACATAATTCAGGCCGGCTTCCGCCTCGTTGACCGGCTGCGGAGCAGCCGTGCGGCCGGCTTCTACTTATCTTACTAATGCTCTAGTCGGCTAAGTACTTGCTCTCCCGAAGGTAGCTAAGTACTTGACCCAGTCGCAGTCCGCAGAGCGGCTGTTTGGCTGGCAAGACAGCAGCCAAGGGAGGGCGGCAAAGGAAAAAAGCCAAGGAGCAGAAAGTAAGGAAAGTTAGAGCTCGGCAAGAGCGCAACTTATGTAGAAGAATATCTGCATGTCAATAGCCCCTTGGCCAGCATTCAACAGAGTTTGAAATACACCCCGTGGGTGGAATTGTGCGAATTTAACAAAGTTTGTCGAGACTGATAAAATAGGAAAAATAAAAGTCGGCGGCCTAGGGAGCAGCAGAGGGGTCCGACTGGTTGGCGGAGTCGGTAGTGCCGATTGGTGGAGCAGACGGCTGGTCAGTCTCCGCTTGGTCGCCTCCAGCAGCAGTCGGCGCACTCGAGCGCGGCTCGTTGTTTGAGGCACGATCAAGCGGAGACTGGTCATCCGCCCCGACCTCCGGCGTATCTTCTTCGCTCTCCCCGTCCTCCTCGCCTTCCCCCTCGTCGCTGGAGTCGATCATCTCGGCCGAGTCTTCGTCGTCCTCCGGGTTCAGCTCGAACCACTCCGGCGGCGCCTCGGCACCGTCCTCAGCCAGCTCGGGAACAAAGATGTTGGTGTCGATGTACTCGGCGATCGCTGCTGCCCGTCTGGCAAGATCGCGCTCCACCGCCACCAGCTCCTCTTGGGCCTCCTGCCGAAACATGGTCAACTGGGCTAGACTTAGCCCAGGGTACCACGCCTTGATGAATTCCAAGGCCCGGCGGGCGCCAGCCCGGGCCGAGGAACCCTTCCAAGCCTCAAGTCGGCCGGCCGCCACCTCCAGCCAGTCGGCAGTCCGACTGGGAGTGCGCGGAGCCGGCATGTCCGGCCAAAGGGCGGAGATCGCTTGGGCCCCGACACGCTGAAGATGGCGCAGCATCCGATGAGCCGGCCGGAGGCGGGCCTGGATGCTGAGGAGCTGTTCGCTAAGAGTTCGGGGGGCGTTGGCAGCGATCTGCACGCCTTCCGCTCTCCATTCTCTACGATAAGCCTCAATAGCCTGGTTGGCGGCGTCAGAGTGGCCAGGAAAGAAGTCTGCTCAGGAAGAAAGCAAAGAAATCAGAAGTCAGAAGCCAGACGCCGGCTCGGTCAGCAACCGGCAGCTCAAAAAAAGAAAAAGAATAAAGCTTACCATCAACTATGTCTTCAATCCTGCCGAAACCGGATTTCAGCAGCGCTTCCCTGTCAGCCCAGGTGGAGCGTTCGGTCTCGAACTTGGCGAGGAGACTGGACTCTTTTACCTCCGCATCCTTCTGGGCCTTCTGGAGAAGCTCCGCCTGCTCCGTCAGTTGCTTGGCCAGTCGGTCACGCTCTTGGGCTAGCTCGTTGCACTCTGCCTCCTTGGCGCGCAACGCGGTGTTGGCCTCACCCAGCAGCTGCTGCAAAGTAGCGTTGGCCTCTACAAGAGCAGAAGAAGGAAAAAATATCAACCATCAACAAAAAAGAGGTACGGCTGCCAAGAAGATCAGGCCCGACTGCTCAGCAGTCGGCCCGAATCTCAGGGGCTACAGCCCGCGGGTGCGCTGGCGCGCCCCCGCAGAGAAAGAAAACGAAGACTTACTCCGGCTTTCCGACAAGTCGGCGGTCCGCTGCTCCAGCTCTCGGACGTTGGAGTTGAAGGTGATCGCGCGAAGGTTATGATAGTCCTATAATGAAGATAGCAGATAAAGTTAGCACTCGGAGCTTGCCAATTAAAGTTCCGAGCCGCCTGCTCAGCAGCCGGCCCGAAACTCGGGGGCTACACCCAGTGGGTGCGCTAGCGCGCCCCCACAGAGAGAATACAAGAATCAAAGACGAAGAAATAAAGGACGTACCCGAATGGCCGCTCGCGAATCCAAGAACGCACTGTTGCACTGTCGAAGAGCGGTGGCCTCAGCTCGGAGTTTGGCTTGGACGTCTAGGATCGCCTGGTTTAAGCCGCCGGTCCCGCCTCCACGCACCCACTCGGCGGGTGCGGGGCTGGTGGCTTCAGCATCTGGGACGGATGAGCTCGCAGCGCCGGCTTCTAGCGGTCCCGGCGCCGAAGCCGCCTTCGCGCCTCGACGGCGCGATGGTGTGCGGGCCTCAGGAATTGGGCCCGTCACTGCCTCGTTTCCGGCTGGCGGCACCGGCGGGGCAGCCGGCTGTCTGTCCCGCGCTCCTCCAGACAGCGGCGACAGAGGCACGACTACCTCCGGCATGACAACATCGCCGCCATCTCCCCCCATGACCGGCTGTTCGACGCCGGCTCCCCCAGTCGGCGACGTAAATTCTGGTGGTGGCGGCGCAAAGCTCAAGGGAGTGATGAGCAGCGGCGCCTGACAGCGCGCGGCTCCTTCACCCAGCCTCTTCTTCACGGCGTCTGCTTCAGCCTCCGCCAACCTCTTCAATGCGGCGGCTTCCGCCCTGTCCGCCTCCGCCCTCTCCATGCGGGCGGCTTCCTCCTCCTCGCGCGCCTCCCGCGCGTTCCGTTCCCGCGCCTCCCGGAGGTCGGCTGCTGGGTCGATTCGCCGGGTGGTGGTAGAGGTCTCCACCGACCCGATGATGGAGGCGGCGGCCGACCTCTCAAGGGAGAGCGGAGCCCTAAGTCAAGGAAAATAAAGCAAAGAAGCTCAGACGGAATCAACAACAAAAGAAGGCACAAGGAAAAGACACTTACCCCGACACCATAGGAGGCACCTTCTGAAGCTTCTGGAATTTGGTCGCCTTTACGGCGGCCTCCTTCCGCCTAGTCGCCGCGGCCGGGTTCTTGGCCTTCTTCGGCACGCTACCGAACAAGACGGCGCCTTGCTTGCGCTTGCGCGTACCGCCTCAAACAGCCGGCCCGGCAGAAGGGCCCATGTCCGCCCTGTCAGCGCCTCATGCATGGCACGGCTCGTCCTCCTCGTCATCATCATTGGGCCAAGTCTCAAGGCCGCCTCCTTCTTCGGGGCCGCCTGCTACGTCGCCGCTGCCCGCGGCGTCGTCTTCAAGGGCGGCCGCCCCCAAGTCAGGGTCGTCCACGTCGCTCACTTTCCGGTCCGGTTGATAGCCTTCACCCGGCCCCACCACGGCGGCCGCCGCCGGAGCAGGCAGCGGGTTGGCGCGGGAGAATGGCCGCTTGCCGAACCGCCAGGACCCTTTCGACAGCTTGAGGTCGGAGATCTCGTTCACCATACGGGCAACTTCGGCAGCAGGCATGTCCCTCGTGCACATCCGGCTCGGGTCGCGGTGCCCGCTCATCCGACAGATCAGATGAGGCCGGCCTTGGAAAGGGAGAACCCGGCGCTCGACAAAGGCGACCAGCAGGTCGGACGCCTTGAGGCCTTCCTCGCCCGTCAGCACTCGGAGCCGGTTGATGGCGGCGGTGGTGTTGGCCGACAAGCGTCTCGGCTTGTAGCCCTAGTTGGCCCGAGGCTCGGCCGGAGGGCCGGCTTCATAGGGCGGCAAGTTGATGAAGTCGATTGCCGGGTCGACGTTCTCCACGTAAAAATATGATTTTTGCCATAGTTTGACCGACTGTGACAGCTTGATGGCGGGGAAGGCATTCTCCCCCGACGGACGGCGCACCGCGATGAAGGCACCGCACTGGGCCGCCTTCTCCCTGGCGCAGGTGCCCAGTTTGGTGTAGAAGAAGGCTCCCCACAACTCGATGGTGGGGAGGATGCCAAGATAGCCCTCGCACAACGTGACGAAGGCGGACAGCAGCGTCACGGTGTTGGGCGTCAGATGATGCGGCTGAACATGGTAGAAGTCGAGGAAGGAACAGAGAAATCCACTCGCCGGCAGGCCGAAGCCGCGGAGGAAGTGCGAGCGGAAGATGACCCGCTCGCCTCCTTGCGGCGCCGGTGAAATCTCCCTCTCCGGCGGCACGCGCACCTTGACGAAGCCTGCGCCGAGCAACCGCCGTGTGGCACAAAGGAAGGCGAGGTGGTCCTCGAGCACGACCGAGCAATCCCAGTCTCCTCCCCTCTCGCGCGCCATGGGGACCGAGCTAGACGAAGAAATGGCGCTGCGGCGGAGGCGAGGGCCGCGGCGGAGCAAGAGGCTTGGGGTGAAGGGGACCGACGACGGCAAGCTGCGGCGGCGCCTCGGCGGAGCGCGGAGGTGCTGCGGCAGCAAGGAAAGGAGAAGAACGAAAATGGCGAAGGGAGAGGAGGGCGCGAGTGTTCCGTCGCTCCCCCTCCTCCCCCTACTTATAGCCCCTAGGCTACGAAGCCGAGGGGGCGGGGCGTGGGATCGTGGGATTAACTGCGCCCACGACCCCATGGCCCCACGGTTATCGCGCGGGTTACTGCGCGTAGTAACCCCGCACGGAATCGCGACCGTCTACCTCGGCCGCAGCAGATCCGCCCACGCGCCGAGGCCCAGTAGTGGTGGGCCTGGTCTGCTGCCACGTCCCATCACACGCGTGACTGGCGGGCCGGCCCGGCAAGCTGGCGCCGTATGGCGTGCTTGCTGCGGGCGGCGCGCCCAGAGGCTCGACCAGCCCGCCACCTGGTCCCCGCCTCAGCGTTTCGAAGTTATCAGACGAGGCCGCCTGGTCGCGACCGACCCCCAGCCGGCGGCGCACCAGGAGGCGGACGAGGTATTCGGCAAGAGCATTCGGAGAAGGAAGCTGCTGAGGCCTCTCGATTTATCGGCCGCGACGCCTCACCAGCTTCAGGGACTACTGTCGGAGTAATGGGCCACGGGTAGCCTGACCCGGGTCCCTGAGCACTTCAAGACATTGGGCCGGCTGCGCCCCTCAAGCATCAAGGATAAAGCGCCGCCTTCTGGTGGCCGGCTGGCTCACAAGGCCGGATGCCCGAGGACGGCCAAGCACTGGAAGACGGCCCCAAGATGGGCCGACTCCTAGCAGGCGGCCTCCAGAGAGGCCGGCTCCTAGAACAGGCGGCCCGCGACGCCCTCAAAGTCTACGCCCCCATTAAGAAGACAAGACAGGATGTGGCTACAGTATAGCCCATTCCCCCATATCCAGGGCACGGCGCGGCCACAGTGCTCCGTACAGGCAGAGATCTCCCCATGACGTGGCACTGTGGCCACCCCACCCTTGACGTCACTCCTGCCAGGCGAAGCCCTGTTCCCACGACGGCCTGTCGGTACGGCCTGCGGACGGCAGGCCCTACCAGGCAGCGAGAGACTGGAAGGCGGCAGAGCCTGACCAGTCGGACCGGTGGGAGGCCGGCCTCTAGCAAGTGGCCCCTCCTCCCTCAAAGTCCACGTGCCATTAAACCAGAAAAGACACGATGTGGCTACGGTGATTTCCCACCCGACGGCGGGACTGTAGCCTCGCCCCCACCCCCCCCCAACCAAGCACGCGTCATCTGCATTACGGCTACAGCAACAAGCAGCTGATGAGGGCCACAAGTGGCGGGAGTGGCTTGTCGACTCCGAGCCAGACCAGTCGGCGGGGCCCACCAGGCGGCGGGCCCCAGCAGCTGACAGAGAAGCCGGCGGCCAGGGATGCTGACCGCTAGACCCTACACCCGGCCAGATGACTATTGTACCCCTGGGGGGGTAGGACTATATAAACCCCCCAGGGCACCCATGCAAAGGGTTGGAACCTGTAAAACCTAGACTCATCCAGAGTGAGGAGAGGGACGGCCCTGCTCTCTTCTACCTCTGGCATACAGCTCAAGGAGCACCTTGTACTCACAAGTACCTTAGTGATCATGCGGCGACCCCGCAGAGCAGGACTAGGGGTGTTATCTCCTAGGAGAGCCCCGAACCTGGGTAAAGTACGCCGGCGTTCGTGTCTACGCCTCATCCCGCTTCCAGGCACCGGTGACGTTCTACTAGCCCCCCCATGATAAGCCATCCTTTGGCATATGTCGCATCCAACCCCCGACAAATATTATGGCTGAGATGTCTGATCAGGATACGTACAAGACTCCACCTAGAGTAGAAACTGCTCAGGAAAGGAACAACAGGCTGCAAAAGATTCACCGTCATTGGGCGAAGAAATGGTTCAACTATGAGAACGTCCGAAGGAAATACCAGATTCTGTTTGCATTCACTCCACCCTGGAATGATTGCATTGCAGAAGGCTGCCTTGGGCAGGATGATGAAAAAGTAAGGCCAGCACCACCTCCCAACGCTCATGCTGATTCCTTAAAAGCCATTGCCGATTTTCCCGAGGAGGTTGCAAAGAGAGAAAAGGCCAAGTCCAAGTGTGAGGCAAGACTCGCGAAGAAAAATCAAGTGGAACAGTGAAATGTTGAGTTGACTCAACAAGATGTGCTAGAAAAGAAGGAAAGGGCGTCTGCCCGAAAAGAAAAGAAGAAGAGAAAGTATGTTTCTCCTCGAGCTTTGAAGAAGAAGTCTGTTGCCAGTAAATCTAGGAAGGTTGCTTCTGCCTCATCCGATGATTCTTCCGATGATAATGCTGGCGAAGAAATTCCTATGTATGATCAAAGAGCGCTGCTTGATAAGCCGTACCAAACTCCATCTCCAGCAAAGATTTCGCCACCAGTGAGATCTTCACCAAGGCTTGCTCCCGTCCCCTCAGATAAACCTTCGGGTTCTGCTGCCCCAGTGGCGAAGAAAAGTTGATTACTGATGAAAAAGTTGCTGCTCCTGCCAAGAAGGCGAGGAAAATTGTTCCTGCTTCCACAAAGGAATATGATTTTGATCTTATATTTGACATCATTGAAGGTGCCTCCTATGATGCAAATCTAGCTGAGTTGAGCAGTTTGGGTCTGCCTGAAGATGTTACCAAGATGGTAGCAAAGCACTTCTCTGAGCTGAGAGAAATCACCAAAGAACTCAATCAAACTGTCGATGATAAGAAGCTTCTCGAGAAAATGAGAAGGGAAGCTAAATCTGAATCTGAAAGAAAAGACGTGAACAAGGGAATCCTTGAGATCACCAAAGCACTCACTGTCATGAGAAACAACAAGATTGATTGGCACTCCAAGCTAAAGATGGATGTGTCTCAGCTTTGTGATCGCAGAAACGATGAGATTAAGCGTCAAGAAGATATTGCTCGACGTAGAGTAAAAGAAGAGAAATGTTAGAGAGCTCAGGTAAGAGACAGCAAGCCGAAAGAAAACAAGGAACTTCATGTCCAATCCATATCAACTGATGTGCCTGTTGACTCTAGTGCCCCACTGCAACAGATTACACCATCCCCTCGCTCCGAGGAAGATACCGAGCATCAAACTGAGCCTGTGGTTGATATCATTCCTACCTCAGTCGAACAAGCAGCTGACGTGGTGGATATGTGATGTCTACTACACAACTTGTTCTTGTAGACTCGTGTTGGGCCTCCAAGCGCAGAGTTTTGTAGAACAGTAGCAATTTTCCCTCAAGTGGATGACCTAAGGTTTATCAATCCATGGGAGGCGTAGGATGAAGATGGTCTCTCTCAAACAACCCTGCAACCAAATAATAAAAAGTCTCTTGTGTCCCCAACACACCAAATACAATAGTAATTTGTATAGGTGCACTAGTTCGGCGAAGAGATGGTGATAAAAGTGTAATATGGATAGTAGATATAGGTTTTTGTAATAAGAACAATAAAAAACAGCAAGTTAGCAATTGATAAAATGGAGCACAAACGGTATTGCAATGCTTGAAAATGAGGCCTAGGGTCCGTACTTTCACTAGTGCAATCTCTCAACAGTGCTAATATAATTGGATCATATAACTATCCCTCAACGTGCGATGAAGAATCACTCCAAAGTTCCTATCTAGCGGAGAACATAAGAAGAAATTGTTTGTAGGGTACAAAACCACCTCAAAGCTATTATTTCCGATCAATCTATCCTAGAGTTCGTACTAAAATAACACTAAGCTATTCTTTCCGATCGATCTAACCAAGAGTTCATACTAAAATAACACCAAAGCAAATTCAGATTCATAATACTCAATCCAACACAAAGAACCTCAAAGAGTGCCCCAAGATTTCTACCGGAGAAACAAAATACGAGAACGTGCATCAACCCCTATGCATAGATTACCCCAATGTCACCTCGGGAATCCGCGAGTTGAGTGCCAAAACATATATCAAGTGAATCAATATAATACCCCATTGTCACCACGGGTATTCATATGCAAGACATATATCAAGTGCTCTCAAATCCATAAAAATATTCAATCCGATAAAAACAAAATCTCAAAGGGAAAACTCAATTCACAACAAGATAGTGAGGGAAAAACATCATATGATCCAACTATATTAACAAAGCCCGCGATACATCAAGATCGTGCCATCTCAAGAACACGAGAGAGAGAGAGATTAAACACATAGCTACCGGTACAAACCCTCAGCCCCGAGGGTGGACTACTCCCTCCTCATCATGGTGGCTGTCAGGATGATGAAGATGGCCACAGGTGATGATCTCCCCCTCCGGCAGGGTGCCGCAACAGGGTCTAGATTGGTTTTTCATGGCTACAGAGGCTTGCGGCGGCGGAACTTCTGATCTAGGGTTACCCCAAGGGTTTTTGGAATATTTGGGAATTTATAGGGTGAAGAGGTGGTGTGGGAGGCCACCGAGGTGGGCACAACCCACCAGGGCGCACCTGGGGCCCAGGCGCGCCCTGGTGGGTTGTGCTCTCCTCGAAGCTCCCCTCTGGTACTTCTTTGGCCCACCGGAAAAAATCTCCAAAAAGCAAAAAATAGCAACTGGCACTGGGCACTTGGACTCCGTTTGGTATTGATTTTCCAGAAAAAATCTCCAAAAAGTTTCGCTGTGTTTGGACTCCATTTGGTATTGATTTTCTGTGATGTAAAAAACAAGCAAAAAACAGCAACTGGCACTGGGCACTATGTCAATAGGTTAGTTCCAAAAAATGATATAAAGTTGCTATAAAAAGATTGTAAAACATCCAAGAATGATAATATAACAGCATGGAACAAGCAAAAATTATAGATACGTTGGAGACGTATCAATATGTATCTAGTCAACCCAGAAGAAGAGAATGTCGTGCCCGAGCAAAATGCTCCTGAAGAAAAAGTGGATGAAGAGATTGAGATGGAAAACGCAGTATCATCGCCTTTGAAAGAAATTCAAGCTGAACCCTTCGGATACACCAAGGAGGGTGAGAAGGTTGAGGGGGAGCAAGTTGCTTCTGAAGGAAATATCCCTCCGGTCTCCTCGTCTGGTGCCCCTACCCAGATGGAGGTTGATCCTGCTCCTGGTTCTTTGGCTTCACAGCCAGAACAGGAAGAAAATAAATTTGAAGAGCCCATGGCTCCCGAAGAGATAGACCAAGCAGTTGTACCACCAGTGTTGACATAGCAGGTTGAGCAAATTGTGACTCAACAGTCTAAAGAAGTTGTCAAGCAACCCATCATTGAAGACTCACCGAAAGAAAAGGCCCTAGTGCCTGAGACAGTGAAAGCCTCCGAAGGAGTTCCGGCGAAGGAAAATGAAGGCCAGACCAGTGCTCCCATGCCATCTGCTTCAGAAAAAGTTGTAAGGCCACTTGCTCCATTGAAGCCCACCGATGAGAATGCACCAACCTCTGAAGATGTTCAATCGATGGAAATTAGTGAGGTAGAACTTCAGAAAAATCCTTAGGAATCATTTCCGTTGTTCACAAGTGAGTATGGCCCCAATGGCCCCGCATTCAATTAATATCTTCACTCTTCGAAGCTTACATTCTTTGGGGTCAGCCCGTATGAAGGAGAAAGAATGTCTTTATCACCGAGGTTTTGGACTGAAGAACAAGCAGTCTATTACGCTCGGATCTTGTTTGGCAAGCACAAAATTTTCAATCATAAGATGTTAAACTTTGCCAAGCTCGAAGAAATGCCTTGCTTCCTTAATGCAATTGATCATATTGAACATGCTCTTCTGAAGGGGTTCATGCGCTTTAATCATGGTTGGAACAAGGAAGTTGTTCTTCAGTTCTATGCTACGCTTTACATCCCAGGAGAAATGGGAAATACCGCATCTTGGACGCTTGAGTGGATGACTGGCAGAGAGAGAATCAAATGCTCGGCAGATCATTTTCTGGCTTTGCTAAATTTGCCTCGATGTGAATTTGAGAACAACACAGAGCACAGACTGCATTTCTGGGAAGTGTCTGATGCACAACTTCACGTCCTGATGGATCCCACCATGGTGGGGGACGAATGCATTGATGTTGATTCGAAGAAGTTGGCTTATGACAACAAAGTGCTATTCCACATCCTATGCAATACTATCACGCCAACAAACAGGCCAAACTCCATCAAAGGCATCGTAGGAAATGCTCTTGTAGCAATATCTCAGGGAATCAAGTTTGACATTCTTGATCTTTTCATTTAAAACCTGGCATGTGCTGCAGATAGCCCTCAGTCATTGAAGCCCTATGCTCCATGGATAATGTTCGCAATCGAGCAGCTCACTAACGAGAAATTCTTCTGCGCCTATGAGCCGAAGGTATTCATGCCACCTGTTAGTGACACTTTACGCATTGTGAAGGATAATTGCAAAGGGAAGGAACCAGTTGATGTTGCTGCAAATGCTTCTGCGTCTGAAAATGCTCCGAAGATCAAGGAAGCCAGGATTGAAATCCCTCGCGATGAAAATCCGTCACTCTATGAGATTTGTATTCGCACGCAGTAGACTCTGGAAAGACACATCAAGATGGATAGGAAAGAAAAGGTGGATTTGATGACTGAGATGAATCTGATTCATAATCACACTCGTCAAATTCTTCTGGATGAGAAGGATGCAAGAAAGCGCTCATGGACCTTGTTGAGAAAGCATTACTCTCGCAAAGATTTAGCTAAGAAGGGTCTCTTCAAGGAATATGACTACCTGGACTTGCTTGCTGTCCCGCGCATCTGAAGACAAACTCCAGTGCTCCCACAGCGCTCTGCCTCAACCGATCTGCTGTTTGTCAATCATGATGATGAAATCGCAGATACTGCTGGTACTCGTGTCTACAAGCCAGATGCTCATCGCTCCAAGCCTTCTAAGGCCAAGGCTGCTACTCCTGCTTCTGCCTCGACCATTCCACATTCTTCTGACTCTGATTCTTCGAGTGGTTTTAATTCAGATTCAGAAGATTCTCCCTCAGAGTAATTCCTCGTGTGTCTTCTCATACCTTTTTGACACTTGTTGACAAAAAGGGGGAGAATTACATCGAGTGATAGTTTATCGGGGTTTGCAGGGTGTGTTTTCATTCGTCATTTGGTTTTCCCTTGAATAGTTTGCTTCTTGAACTTATCGCACTGCTATTGGTGTTGAAAAACTCGGTCGTCATGTAACGTTAATAACCCCCGCCTGTAATGTCATTTGCTTCACACTATTTTTCTCCAGGTACCATTGATTGTTTGTCCTGAGATTGATTATCATTGACAATTATTCATCTTACAAGGAAACATATCTGCTTATCGAAGAAGAGCAGAAAATCATCAAATGATGATACTATTTTGGAGAAACATACTATATCTATTTTGGATGGATATGCTCTGAGTATTATCTTTCTATATATAACCTTGCAGGATGAGAATGTCAATCTATGAACAAATGCCTTTCATGAAAGCTATCACTATGTCTGACGTAGTATTTTTCCTCGTAGATATCCTGTGTATCATCTAAATTGTAGGAAAAACTACTTCCGAAGCATATCCACTCTGAGCTATATATTCTTATGATTATCATGCTCTGATCATATCGAATATCGAACATGCAGGAAAAATACATCTCGTGTGGATTCAAACTGTGTTCTGAGAAAACCTTCATGATTTATCCTTGTCACAAATCACTCTTCGCTTATCTTATGTCTAACTTTCTTCGAAGATTTTGTGACAGGAATCAACTCAGACGCCGTTGAGTGCATTGTAAGAACTCATAGTCAAGATATGATCAATGACACTCATACGAAGAGCAATATCTCTTCCCACCTGATCCTTCATGATCCGAAGCATATCTTAAGGGGGAAAATGTTTTATCTTCGTATTTATCTCTCATCTTTCATTATTCCTCACATTACATACCATTCATTATCTATCATTCGATGTAATTTTTTTGGTCAACAATCATCCAAAAAGGGGGAGATTGTTGGTGCAATATCTGCCTACCTTGCGTTTTTGAGATTGTTAACGAAAACAGGTATGGACTGATTTGTTTGCTAGTGCACAAAGAGAGAAAAAGTCCATACACAACCGAAGAAAATGCTGTCTTCGGTGCTGAGTTCGAGGAACTTCACCGGATCACATCTTCGTTGCAGAGAAGAACGAGCTATATCTGTTGAAGAGATAGAGTCGAGAAGATTTATGTGAAGAAATCGACCCCTCGAAAATTTACTGCTGAAGCATAGCTTTTGGTTCAGTACTATCGTCTGAAGAAATTGACTACAGTGATGGAAGTCGAAGACAAAGTGAAGACGTAGTATTCATTTCGTTGTTCTTCTTTCATTCTTTCGAGTCATAGGACCTCCGTACTGTTAAGAGGGGTATAGGTTCTCAATGCTTAGATCGACTGTGATGCTTAGCCATAATCTATGAAAGATGCGAGAGAAATCTCTTTGTGTTCCGAGCAAATACTTGCTAGCAAGAGACTGTGATCTTCTTCGCTGCGAGAGATTTGTCTCGGACCAAGGAGTTAGCATTACTTGTTCCTCAAGTAATGTTACCGTTGCTCCAAAATTCCGACCATTGTGAACGTGTCGGTTGGCCATTGGCTGGACCTCGTGTCCAAAATGGTCATTTCCCATCAGGGAAGGTTGCGGCTATAAATAGCCACCCCGCTCCAACTTTGTCCGTTGGCTGCTCCGCTTGAGATTTCTGAGAAGATTGATTTGAACAACCCCTCTCTGAGTGATTTGAGTTTAAGATCCACCGAGAGAAAAACCAAGAGCCCAAACATAGACACTGGTTTAGCATCACAGTAGTTCTCAGTGAGAGTTCTTGTACCTATTACTCTTGAGAGCTGCATGATACGTCTCCAACGTATCTATAATTTTTTATTGTTCCATGCTGTTAAATTATCATTCTTGAATGTTTTACAATCATTTTATAGCAACTTTGTATCATTTTTTGGGACTAACCTATTGACATAGTGCCTATTGGGTACACACATAACAGGTAGGCCCACGAAGGGTTGAAATATCATAAAGCATGGGGTCCACACATCAGGTGGGTCCAGATAAAATTCATACAGACATACTATCCACTCGGACAAACAACATACCATCCACTCGGAAGACAGTCAACCACTCGGTCGTATGGCTCACTCGGAAGACAGTCAACCACTCGGTCGTATGGCTCACTCGGATATGCGAAGACCAACAATCGATAAGGCAGTCGAAGCATCATCTGACATTACGGCATCAATGCCCCACTTTGTAGCATAGGAGGTGAGGGGGTGGCGCACTCTATATAAGCCACCCCCACCACTAGACTAGGGGGCGCTCTCATTCTTCCTCTTTGGCTCTCTTGCCATTAGTCTCAGGACTTAGCTCAGGCATGGGGATCCGTTCTCCGCTCTCTCTCTCTCTCTCTCATTGTATTCTCCGGATACATACTCAGATAAACACAAAGCCTCTCTAGAGCACAAGATGTAGGGTTGTTATCTCCACCGCGAGAGGCCCGAACTCGCTAAAATACCGTGTCACCCATATGCATCTCGATAGATCATGCTCCTTTACCCTACCCCTCTCTATTGTCGGAATCATTCCCACGACGGTTGGCGCCCACCGTGGGGCATCACGTCTATCGAGACATCATGCAGATGGTTATTTCTTCAACCACCGGTGGCAGATCGATTCCCAAGGAAAACGGACATCCATCCAATTCAAGCACATGAATGACGACGTGAAAGCAGGAAACCAACCGCACCTCCACGCACGACCGCCGGCGGCGGCGTCGTCACGCACGGCTACCGGCGCCGCCCGCCTCGTCGTCGTCTCTGACCTCGGCACAGCCGAGTGGACCTTGTCTGCGACGTCGTCGTTGAGCCCGCACGTGCGGCCACTGGCGATGTTCGCCTCATCATCGTCACGCACGACCGCCGGCGTCATCGTCACGCACGGCCACCAGTGCCATTCGCCTCGTTGTCGACTTCGACCTCATGTTCTCAGCTGCTCGGCGGTGACCTCCGCAGTGGAGCAGAGGCCCGACGCGACGTAGGCGCGCAGCGCTCCTTCCTTCAGCGCCGGTCGCCGGCGACGGTCTCGGTGGTAGGGGTGCGCTACCGCGGTGACCTACGAAACAGCCTCGACCCGCAACCGATGGCCGTTCAGAATCGAAGGAATCAATGCCTCGTAAGTGCATGCATAACATGGGCTGTTTCCTCGATCAATTAACATGCAGGAAAAAGGGAAACGTAAGGATGTGGTGAAGAGATCTTCAACGCCGGATTAATTGGCTGCCCCATTAATTAGCCATTCAAACAAGGTGCGTTGATCCATTTTTTCCGCAGCCTCTAGCGCAAACTCAGCTTGCATTGACTTCAAGCCGGTCAAGCTACTCCGCTACTCGGAGTCTATACTCTGGTACACTCGGACAAGCACAAGTCTACTCTCGGACAGTTGCAACACTCGGGCACGCCTCGTTTCCATGGACACGTTCAGGCGACTAACGTACAGGCACTTGATCATTCGTGTGTTCCCACTCTGTCGGACGCCTCCTCTACGACATGCTCAACTCGGCCGCCCCGCGCGTCAGCCACCTGACTGTACACGTCTTCACGAACTTACCCACTCGATCGCCCCACGCGTCATCGCTCGGCTGGACGTGTCTTCATCACTCGGTTGTTCCAGGAGTCGCCACTCAGTTGGGCTCACCACTCGGCCGCCCCGCGCGGTGCCACTCGGTTGGACATGACCTCAACACTCGGCCGCCCGCGCGTCGTCACTCGGTTGAGCGTCACTTCACCAGACCACTCGGCTGCCCAGTGCGTCGCCACTCGGTTGGGCACATCTTCATCAATTTGCTCGACTCAGCTACCCTGCGCACCGTCACTCGGTTGGGAACATCTTCATCAACTTGTCTGACTCGGCCACCCCGTGTGTCGCCACTCAGATGGACCCGTCCTCTGCACTCGGACGCCCCATGCGTCGCCACTCTGCGGGACACGTCTACATCACTCGGATGCCCCGTGCGTCGCCACTCCGCTGGATGCGTCTACATCACTCGGACGCCCCGCGCGTCATCACTTGGTGGGGCACGTCCTTGCCACTCAGCCGCCCCGTGCGTCACCATTCGGTTGGGCTAGGCCTCACCCAGAATTTCCGCAGCAAATTGATCCGATCGATTGCCCATAGTTCCTTTCCGAAAGGACGTTTGTCAGTCCGACTGACCACCCTCCGTGGGGACCCGTGCACTCGGACACGTAAAACACCCGACTGAAGTCACCTTCAGGATCACTATGAGATGAGCTTGACACCCCTCCGCGGGTTAACTTGACCCTTCCACTAGGGATCAAGGTGCATGCCTCATAAACTTGGACTCGTAGATGGCCCGCGCTGGCGTTCCCCTGGGATAATGAGTGGCATCTCTCCGGAGAGTCAGACCACGTGAAGGCGTCGTCACTCGGGTTTTTATGGCATGTCCACACTCGGACCTCAAGTCTATCTCTTCCGAGAGACATATGAATGCCACCAAGTTTTGCTCGGCGATCAACAACATCCGATCATTCGGAGAACCTTTTAGTCCTTACCACTCAGTCGCCCCGCGCGTTGCCATTGGTTGGACACATCCTCATCACGCGGCCACCCCGCGCGTCGCCACTCGGTGAGACACATCTACATCAATCGGCCGCCCCAAGCGTCACCATCGATTGAACACATCTTCACCACTCGGCCACTCGCGCGCCTTCAGACAGCTAAGTCATTCTACATGCACTATATTCAGTTATTTCCGTGTTCCCGAGTATCCCGTAATTCACACATTACGTTCACTCGGAGGCCACGCCACCGAGTGTGCCTCTACGCTCGGTTGCTTATTTTCACATACTTGCTTTGTACTGATTATTTGACTCCCGAGTCCAACTTTCATTTTAATGCTTACATCACTCACGAACACCATGTGTTCTTCATTTCGAGTTTGCATCAGTCCTCGGGAGCTGCAACTCAGTCGGAACACTACACTTCCGTTTCATTTGAGTCCAGTACTCCAACACATCCAGTTAGATCCTTCACTTCCTCAAGTTCGATCGGATCCTTCGCTCTTTTAGACTCTTGTTGGTTCTGAACCAGCAAGCCCCTTGCACTCCCAGTGGGTGTCTATGGGTGTTATTTACACAAATCATTTCAGCACACATCAAATTTCCTCGAGAAAATTATTACGTTGGCTTGTGCTATTTTTCATACAAAAGATACGCGACCACTCGGCGGCTTTGTACGCCAACTTCACCACTTCTCAGTCTCAGTCACCGTATCAATCCAACGCACCGCAACACCGACCTTGCCGATCTGTTGATTTCAAACACATCCGGCCAACCCCTCCGTGGAGTCCTCTTCATCATGTCAACGACATAGGCCTCATCGTCTAGTTGAGCATGAGATGGATAAGTCCCTTTTATAATTAAACTGCACACTTCACTCCTTTGTGAGTTTGCCTCTTTTGAGCATCACTCGGAAGCTTCTCCTCATCTTTACCCGAGTCCGCCTTGATGAATTACAAATTATATATTCAAAACTATATTTCTCGTGTTCCGACATGTCCGTTGTCGAAGCCTGTAGTACGCTCGGGGGCTACGCCGCACTCGAGAGCTGCAGCTCATTCGGAATGATGCTCTCCTGAGTGGTCGAGTGCTTCATCACCAGTCAAATCCTTCACTTCAACAAGTGCATTCGATCCGCCACTTTGACAAGTTACATAATCACTCAGACACTTTGCGCGCCATCTTCGTTCCTACTCAAACTCAGTTGTCGCACCGGTCTTGTTGCGTCGCAACCACATTACACCAGCCTCATCGCTACATCAGCTTCAAAAGCATCTGGCTAACTCCTTCAAGGACCATTTTTGCCACTTGGCCAGACATGTAGCCCTTCACTCGACCGCCCCGCGCGTCGCCACTCGGTTGTGCACGTCTTCACAACTCGGCCGCCCTGCGCGTCGCCACTCGGTTGTGCACGTCTTCACCACTCGGCCGCCCCGCGCGTCGCCACTCTGTTGTGCACGTCTTCACCACTCGGCCGCCCCGCGCGTCGCCACTCGGTTGTGCACGTCTTCACCACTCAGCCGCCCCGCGCGTCATCACTCGGTTGAACACATCCTCGCCCCTCGGCCGCTCCACGCGTCACCATCAGTTGGACATGTCTTCACCACCACACCCCCAACACGGGAACGACTAAGTTACTCATATGATCAAACCTCATATAGCACTCTATAGCAAGCTTACCTCTTTCGAGCATCACTCGGGGGCTACGCACATCCGTGGGCCATGCCACCCTCAGGAGTTACGCCCATTTGATCAACCTGTTGATCACATCAGGAATATTTTTCTGACCATACATGCTCGGTCCGCCGAAGATCTATAAGGGTAGCACCGTCCACTCGGACGATCGCCCAAATCATTACCTAGAGTCATCTTCAGGACTGCAAAAGGGTGAAAATGATGCTCCTCTATGGATACACTTGGCCCTTATTCTAGGCTCCAAGGCGTCAGTTTCACAAACTTGGACTCAGAGATGGCATGTGCTGGTGCTCCCCCGGGATAATGAGTGGCCTCTCTCCGGAGAGTCAGCCCACACTTTAGCCTCGCCACTCGGGTTTCATGGCACGTCCACATCGGACCACTAGTCTATCTCCTCCGGGAGACATACGAGTGCCACCAAGTTTTTCCTTGCAGTCAACATACCCCGATCAGTCGGGAAGCACGTCCACTCGGACAAATACCCCTTTCATGCAAAAGGGTGAAAATGACGCTCCTCTACGGATACACTTGGCCCTTCTTCTAGGCCCCAAGGCGTCAGTTTCACAAACTTGGACTCAGAGATGACCTGCGCTGGCGTTCCCCTGGGATAGTGAGTGGCATCTCTCCAGAGAATCAGCCCACACGCCGGCGTCGTCACTCGGGTTTCATGGCATGTCCTCACTCGGACCTCTAGTCAATCTCTCCCGAGAGACATATGAATGCCACCAAGTTTTGCCAGCAATCGACCCAATCGGATCAACCAGAAAACGTATAGTCCAGAATCCGTGGAAGTTTTGTTCAAATCGTAGTTGACTAAAGCTTGACGACAGGCACCAAGTGCCCCCGCAGCTCGAGCCAGTTCAAGTTTGTAGTAAACTCGTTGTACTAAACCTCAGCTGATTCGGGGGTTAAACCTATGGGAGCGCCGTCAGTCGGTATGTTCCTCACCCGGCTTTCTACTCTTTCATAAAATACGCTCAATACCTAATGCTCACTCTTCGTCTCCAACCCGGTCCCAACCCGACTGTCTGGTTGGCAAGAGCAAAAGCTAACGGTCAATGTAAGAAGTACTACTGGAACGATTACTCCCTGGAGTGTCCAGCTTTTTTCTACAGTCGGCAGTTTCAAGGCCAAATTCATTCATCGTGCCAAGTGCACGAAGATTCGCTTGATTGATCCAGTTCTAGGTTGAATTTATTTACCTTGCCAAGTGCACGAAGATCAGTCCGACTGACTCAGCTCTAGGCTGAGCTTATTTACCATGCCATGCGCCTGAAGATCCATCCGATCGACTCAATTTCAGACTAAAAGATATTTACCGTGTCGACTGCATGGAGGTTTACCAGGAGACTTAAACCCTCTGCCAGACTCATCTAGTCTGACAGAGGCTCGGGGACTACACCCAGTGGGTGCACTCAGCGTGCCCCCACTGGAAGAGAACTCAGAAAGAAACATTTTGCTCGATGCAAGACCAGCTCCAGATCACTCAAGTACTACGCGACTTTTGAGTCGAGGAGAAACAAGCTAGAAGAATACCAGATCCTCAAGTACTACTCGACCTCCGAGACAGAGAGGAACAAGTTTGATCAGTACCAGCTAAGAAGATTTTTAGTTCTCTCAGACCCCCGCCGACTGCCCACAGTCGATGGCAGTCTCGGGGACTACACCCAGTGGGTGCACTCAGCGTGCCCGCACTGGAGTAATCTCCACTCGGTACGGCCTGACCAGTCCGAGTGATGAACAACAAACAAACAAGTTCTAAGGCTCCCGTCGGCTACCAAAAAAATTGCTATAACGTGAGTTTAACGCTCCTCCGTGGACCTGTTTTGAGTCTTCTTCTAGGACTCAAAGCGTGAAACTCACAAGTTTGGATCTAGAACCGACTCGTATTGACGTTCCTCCGGGATAAGAATGACATCTCTCCGAGAGAACAGTCCATGCATCAATCTTGTTGCCCGGATTTAATGACACACCCATACTCTGATCACGAGTTAACCTCTTCCGAGATATGAACGAATGTCACCAAGTTGCTCCTCGCGGGCACTTACCCCAGATCAGTCGGGAAGCGCCGTGCCAGAATCCATTGAGATTTTGTTCAAACCTTGGTTGTCTGAAAGCACGATGACGAGTACCGAGTATTTCCGTAATCACTCGGGCCAAATTCTGTCTTTCACAAACTCGTTCTAGAAAATCGCAACCGATTCGGGGGCTAATGTTGGGGACACACATAACAGGTAGGCCCATGAAGGGTCGAAATATCATAAAGCATGGGGTCCACACATCAGGTGGGTCCAGATAAATTTCATACAGACATACTATCCACTCGGACAAACAACGTACCATCCACTTGGAAGACAGTCAACCACTCAGTCGTATGGCTCACTCGGAAGACAGTCAACCACTCGGTCGTATGGCTCACTCGGATATGCGAAGACCAACAGTCGACAAGGCAGTCGAAGCATTATCTGATGTTACGGCATCAATGCCCCACTTTGTAACATAGGAGGTGAGGGGGTGGCGCACTCTATATAAGCCACCCCCCACCACTAGACTAGGGAGCGCTCTCATTCTTCCTCCTTGGCTCTCTTGCCATTAGTCTCAGGACTTAGCTCAGGCATGGGGATCCGTTCTCTGCTCTCTCTTTCTCCCTCATTGTAATCTCCGGATACATACTTA
Organism: Thinopyrum elongatum; assembly: GCA_011799875.1. Lineage (NCBI taxonomy): Eukaryota > Viridiplantae > Streptophyta > Magnoliopsida > Poales > Poaceae > Thinopyrum > Thinopyrum elongatum. The sequence continues at coordinate 105,841,512 of CM022298.1, forward strand.
GATAAACACAAAGCCTCTCCGAAGCACGAGACGTAGGGTTGTTATCTCCACCGCGAGAGGCCCAAACTCGGTAAAATACCGTGTCACCCATATGCATCTCGATAGATCATGCTCCTTTACCCTACCCCTCTCTATTTTCGGAATCGTTCCCATGACAGTGCCCAGTGCCAGTTGCTGTTTTTTGCTTGTTTTTTTACTTCACAGAAAATCAATACCAAACGAAGTCCAAACGCAGCGAAACTTTTTGGAGATTTTTTCTGGACTAGAAGACACCTTTTGGGCCAAAGAAGTACTAGAGGGGGGCTCCGAGGGGAGCACAACCCACCTGGGCACGCCAGGGGGCCCAGGCGCGCCCTGGTGGGTTGTGCCCATCTCGGCCGCCTCCCGCACTGCCTCTTTGCTCTATAAATACCCCGAAAATCCAAAAACCTTAGGGGAGTCGACGAAACACAATTCCAGCCGCCGCAAGTTCCAGAAACCACACATCCAATCTAGACACCATCACGAAGGGTGGGTTCATCATCCTCATTGGTGCCTCTCCGATGATGCGTGAGTAGTTCATTGTAGACCTTCGGGTCCGTAGATAGTAGCTAGATGGCTTCCTCTCTCTCTCTCTTTTGATTCTTAATACAATGGTCTCTTGGAGATCTATTTGATGTAACTCTTTTTGCGGTGTGTTTGTTGGGATCTGATGAACTTTGAGTTTATGATCAGATCTATCTTTTTATCCATGGAAGTTATTTGAGTCTCTTTGATCTCTTATATGCATGATTACTTATAGCCTTGTATTTCTTTTTTGAATCTTTGGTTTAGTTAGGCCGACTACATCGATTTTTCTTGCCATGGGAAGAGGTGCTTTGTGATGGGTTCGATCTTACGGTGCTCAATCCCAGTGACAGAAGGGGACATGACATGTATGTATTGTTGCTATTAAGGATAACAAGATGGGGTCTATTCCTACATGAATAGATCTTGTCTACATCGTGTCATCGTTCTTATTGCATTACTCCATTTCTCCATGAACTTAATACACTAGATGCATGCTGGATAGCGGTCGATGTGTGGAGTAATAGTAGTAGATGCAGGCAGGAGTCGGTCTACTAATCTTGGACGTGATGCCTATATAATGATCATTGCCTAGATATCATCATGATTATTTGAAGTTCTATCAATTGCCCAACAGTAATTTTTTACCCACCGTATGCTATTTTTCTCAAGAGAAGCCACTAGTGAAATCTACGGCCCCCGGGTCTAGTCTTTATCATATTTGCCTTTGAGGTCTATTTTTATTCGGTTTTATTTTTAGATCTATATTTCCAAAAACCCAAAAATACCTTGTTGCACTTTATTTTATTTCGTGTTTATTCGAGATATATTTATCCAATCTATTTTAATTAGTTTCCCGTCCACTCGCCAATTTCTAGCACCGTTGCCCGAAAGGGATTGACAACCCCTTTAACACGTCGGGTTGCAAGTATTTGTTCTTTGTGTGCAGGTACCGTTTACATAGTGTTGCATGGTTCTCCTACTGGTTCGATAACCTTGGTCTCATCACTGAGGGAAATACCTACCGTAGCTGTGCTGCATCATCCCTTCCTCTTTGGGGGAATACTGACGTAGTTCAAGCCGCAACAAAAGGAATTTCTGGCGCCGTTGCCGAGGAGATATCATCAACATCTATCAGGTTCCTAATCACAAATCTCATCTCCTTGCAATTTACATTATTTGCCATTTGCCTCTAGTTTTCCTCTCCCCCACTTCACAAAAAATTGCCGTTTTATTCGCCTTCTTTTTCGTTCGCCGTTTTCTCATCAGATCTGTTTTGGGAGCAATCTTGTTTGCGTAGTCTTGATGCCTCAAAGAAAATATTATGATGTTCCTTACCCCAATATTTTGCTTGAAATTGAGAAAAGTACTAAGGAATATATGACTACACAATTTGAGCACAATAAATATTTTACCGAGGAACTTAAGGAACACTCTGTTGTGCTGGAAGCTATAACAAAACAACTTGATGATATTAGTAGAGAAGTTTGTAATCTCCAATCTAAGTATGCTTTCGCTGAAAGTTTGCTAGGAAAAATATCCGATGCACAAGCAACCCTAGTAAATCAAATGGCCGCTAAACCAATCTCATTAGAAGATAAAAATGAAGAAGATCTTAAAATGATTGATGTTTCTTCTATTGATTATTTGTTTAGTAAGATTAAAATTGATGGTAAAGGGACTGAAGAAGAGTCAACTTTAGCTAGAAGGCATCCCAATAATTCGGAGGGTGGAAATCTTGTTGAGAAAATTGATAAAAGTGGGTTTGGAGAGGTCAAAACTTTAACTACTGATGTGCCCACTCTCTTGGATTACAAAGACTTTAATTATGATAGTTGTTCTTTGATTGATTGTATTTCTCTGTTGCAATCCATGATTAATTCACCCCATGCTTATGAGCAAAATAAAGCTTTTACTAAACATATTGTTGATGCCATGATGAAAGCCTTTGAAGAAAAGTTGGAATTAGAGATTTCAATTCCTAAAAAATTACATGATGAATGGGAACCTACTATCAAAGTCAAGATTAAAAATTATGAGTGCTTTGCTTTATGTGATTTGTGTGCTAGTGTTTCCACAATTCCGAAATCTTTATGTGATGTGCTTGGTCTTACCGATATTGAAGAATATTCTCTTAATTTGCACTTAGCAGATTCTACTATTAAAAAGCCTATGGGAAGAATTAATGATGTTCTTATTCTTGCAAATAGGAATTATGTGCCCATAGATTTTATTGTTCTTGATATTGATTGCAATCCGTCTTGTCCAATTATTCTTGGTAGACCGTTTTTACATACTATTGGTGCCATGATTGATATGAAAGAAGGCAATATTAAATTTCAATTTACACTAAGAAAGGGAATGGAACACTTCCATAGAACAATAATTAATCCACCATATGAATCAATCATGAGGGCATCTTATGGATCTAGAAATAAAGATGACAACACTTAGATCTTTGCATTATGCCTAGCTAGGGGCATAAAACGATAGCGCTTGTTGGGAGGCAACCCAATGAATAAAAATTATTTTTACCTTTTTATTTCTGTTCTTGAGTGTTTGCACAATTATGCCTCTGTTTTTATTGTGTTTTCATGTTTTAATTAGTGTTTGGGCCAGGCAAAGCCTTTGGGATCATGTTGGGTGATAGTTGATTTGATCTTGTTGTAAAACAGAAACTTTTGCGTCCAGTAAACTAATTTTGAAAATTCACAGAAGCGAAAAAAAATTCTGATTTTTTTTACACAAAATTTATATACAAATTGCCTACGATTTTATAATTTTTCATAATTGTTGGAGTTACAGAAGTATACGAAGTATTCAGATTGCTACAGACTGTTCTGTTTTTGACAGATTCTGTTTTCTTTGCATTGTGTGCTTATTTTGATGAATCTATAGACTTTATCGGGGGGTATGAGCCATAGTAAAGTTGGAACACAGTAGATATAATGCAAAAATAAAATATGAATGGGTTTGCAACAGTACTTAGAGTGGTGATTTGCTTTGTTATACTAACGGATCTCACGAAGGTTTTGTTAAGTTTTGTGTGATTGAAGTTTTCAAGTTTTGGGTGAGATCGCGATGGATGAAGGAATAAGGAGTAAGAAGAGCTTAAGCTTGGGGATGCTACTGCACCCCAAGGTAATATTCAAGGATGAACAAGCAACTAGGCTTGGGGATGCCCCGGGTGGCATCCCCTCTTTCTTCTAACGACCATCGGTATTTTACTTGGAGCTATATTTTTATTCGTCACATATCATGAGTTTTGCTTGGAGCATCTTGTATTATACGAGTCTTTGCTTGCTTTTATTTTTAGTTTAAGTCAAGTATCCTTGCTGAACACACCTATTTGAGAGAGCCAAAATTATGCTATGATTTGTTAGAATTGCTCTATGTGCTTCACTTAAATTTTTTGAGCTATGGAATTGCTCTAGTGCTTCACTTACATATTTTTTAGCACGGTGTGCTTTATTATTTTTGAAGAAATGCTCTCATGCTTCACTTAGATTTATTTGAGAGTTAGTAAATTTTTAAGAAATTCTCTCATGCTTCACTTATATTATTTTGAGAGAAGAAAATTTTAAGCTCATGTTCCTCACTTAAATTTATTTGAGCTATAAAAAGCAACACATTAAACTAGTCCCAAAGTGATAGATATTCAAGAGGGATATAATAAAAACTTTCATGAAGATCATTGGACAAAATAAACTTGATTCTTTGTAATAGTTTTGCGATATGATGATAGTGATATGTGAGTCATGTTGATGAGTAATTATGGTTTAGTAAGAATATTGATGTTATGGTTTGTGATTCCCTATGCAAGCACGAAAGGCAATAGTTATGCAATGAAATTACATCCTACTTTTCGTGCATTATTTGTTGTTAGTTATCCTTAATGCTCGCTTACGTGATTTTTTGTTTCTTGGTTGGATGCTTCTAAATCTTTTTGCTAGCCTTCACTTGTACTAAGTAGGAATACTACTTGTGCATCCAAAATCCTTAAACCAGTTTTGCCACATGAGTCCACTATACCTACCTATATGCGGTATTTCAATGCCGCTCTAAGCAAATCTGTATGTGTCATCTCTAATCTTCAAAATAAATTTCCCTTTTGTGTGCTCATACCGCTCATGAAACGGTAGGGGGTGGCTGATATTTTTCCATGCTAGATGTGTTATTCTCAAGATGAGTGTTTATTCACTTGTCATTGCACGAGAGTACGGCAAAGGTATTAGGGATGCCTAGTCTCGAAATGAAAAATGAATTTATTTTATGTTATCAAATAATAAATTCCTTGGAAAGTGTTAGTATGGAGGGCACCCGTGGATACGGCTAGCCATGGATTGTGAAAGAATGGTGGAAAAAGGAATAAACTTTATTTTCTGTTTGGGAACCGCCTATGATATATCTAGCATGGAAAGTATTGGGAACTACTCGATCATTTTCGTTGACAGGAAAAGCATGCCACCCAAAATGTTTTATCTCTATCTTTTTTTGCTTTGAGCTCTGGCACCTCTACAAATCCCTACATCCCTCTGCAAAGGGCCTTTCTATTTACTTTATGCAATTTTACTTTTACTTGAGTCTCCATCTTCTCTTATAAAGCACCAACTAAGGGGCACTATGATCGTACTTGAGCATTGAGTGTAGCTAATATGTGAGTGTGTTTCATGAATGGATCAATGATTGAGCATGATGGGCTAGGGATAACTTGCTTTAGTGTTGATATTTTGAAAGACATGGTTGCTTGTTGATATGCTTGAGTATTGAAATCTTCATGTCAAAACTAGACTATTGCTTTGAACCATATAAAAGTCCATATGTCCAAGCTACAAAAGAAAAGAATGTGATGAACATGTTAGGCAGCATTCCACATCAAAAATTCTGTTTTTATCATTTACCTACTCGAGGACGAGCAGGAATTAAGCTTGGGGATGCCGATACGTCTCCAACGTATATATAATTTTTTATTGTTCCATGCTGTTAAATTATCATTCTTGGATGTTTTACAATCATTTTATAGCAACTTTATATCATTTTTTGGGACTAACCTATTGACATAGTGCCCAGTGCCAGTTGCTATTTTTTGCTTGTTTTCTTACTTCACAGAAAATCAATACCAAACAGAGGCCAAACGCAACGAAACTTTTTGGAGATTTTTTCTGGACCAGAAGGCACCTGTTGGGCCAAAGAAGTACTAGAGGGGGCTCCGAGGGGAGCACAACCCACCTGGGCACGCCAGGGGGCCCAGGCGCGCCCTGGTGGGTTGTGCCCACCTTGGCCGCCTCCCGCACCGCCTCTTTGCGCTATAAATACCCCAAAAATCCAAAAACCCTAGGGGAGTCGACGAAACACAATTCCAGCCGCCGCAAGTTCCAGAAACCACAGATCCAATCTAGACACCATCACGGAGGGCGGGTTCATCATCCTCATTGGTGCCTCTCCGATGATGCGTGAGTAGTTCATTGTAGACCTTCGGGTCCGTACTTAGTAGCTAGATGGCTTCCTCTCTCTCTTTTGATTCTTAATACAATGGTCTCTTGGAGATCTATTTGATGTAACTCTTTTTGCGGTGTGTTTGTTGGGATCCGATGAACTTTGAGTTTATGATCAGATCTATCTTTTTATCCATGAAAGTTATTTGAGTCTCTTTGATCTCTTATATGCATGATTACTTATAGCCTCGTATTTCTTCTTCGAATCTTTGGTTTAGTTAGGCCGACTAGATCAATTTTTCTTGCCATGGGAAGAGGTGCTTTGTGATGGGTTCGATCTTACGGTGCTCAATCCCAATGACAGAAAGGGACATGACACATATGTATCATTGCTATTAAGGATAACAAGATGCGATCTATTCCTACATGAATAGATCTTGTCTACATCATGTCATCGTTCTTATTGCATTACTCCGTTTCTCCATGAACTTAATACACTAGATGCATGCTGGATAGCGGTCGATGTGTGGAGTAATAGTAGTAGATGCAGGCAGGAGCCGGTCTACTAATCTTGGACGTGATGCCTATATAATAAGCATTGCCTAGATATCGTCATGATTATTTGAAGTTCCATCAATTGCCCAACAGTAATTTGTTTACCCACCGTATGCTATTTTTCTTGAGAGAAGCCACTAGTGAAATCTACGCCCCCCGGGTCTATTCTTTATCATATTTGCCTTTGAGGTCTATTTTTATTCGCTTTTATTTTCAGATCTATATTTCCAAAAACCCAAAAATACCTTGCTGCACTCTATTTTATTTCGCGTTTATTCAAGATATATTTATCCAATCTATTTTAATTAGTCTCCCGTCCACTCGCCAATTTCTGGCACCGTTGCCCGAAAGGGATTGACAACCCTTTTAACACGTCGGGTTGCAAGTATTTGTTCTTTGTGTGCAGGTACCATTTACATAGTGTTGCGTGGTTCTCCTAATGGTTCGATAACCTTGGTCTCATCACTGAGGGAAATGCCTACCGTAGCTGTGCTGCATCATCCCTTCCTCTTTGGGGAAATACTGACGTAGTTCAAGCCGCATCACTGCACACTCTCTAGACGGATAGGTTTGGCTTCGAGTGTTGAAGAGTTGTTGTCTTCACCGAGCCTGATCTTCAGCAACCAAGAGTGATTGTGGTTTGCAAAGGTTGACCGAAGGCTTGGAGATCGCCGACAAGGATCTACCACGAGTGAAATCAAGCTGAGTCTTATCAGCTCTGCGTTGAAGGAGAATAGGGTGAAGAGAGTTTATCTTCCGTGTTAAGTCACAGCCCCTCCAACCAAACGTAGCCCTTTTGGCAAAAGGGTGAACTGGTCTACCAAATCTCTCTGTCGCCATCGAGCACCACTGGTTATTTCTACTCTACTGCATTTCCAACAGCAGTTATTATTCGTGCTATGTGCCGATAGAATACTTGATCAATTTGTTCTGTTGCCTCCATCCTGTGTATCTGCGTTAATCCTCGTTCAAGTACTCTTTCGTTACCATACTGTATTTCTTGTTCTTTTGAGACATCAATCCTTAGTTTTTATTCAGTCCCGATCAAGTTGTGTCTCATTCTGCTACATCTGTTTGCATGCTAGGTTACTCGCATCGTAGTTAAACCTGTGATATATCAAGTTCGCACTATTGTCAATGCTTTTATCGATGAATATGCTTCTGACGAAGAAGATTGATTCGTTCCATTTCCTTCAATACTCTATTCCGCTGCTGTGATTGGGTTCCATTCAAAACATTCGCAAGAATTTTTGAATCTCCCATTAAAACCCCCTCTGGTCGATATACTCTCGGTCCTACCATACTTATTGCAAAAATTTATTAGCCATCAAAGCAAAGTACTAATACGCATGCTCCTAGGGGGGTAGATTGGTAGGAAAAAACCATCGCTCGTCCCCGACCGCCACTCATAAGGAAGACAATCAAAAAAATAAATCATGCTCCGACTTCATCACATAACGGTTCACCATACGTGCATGCTTCGGGAATCACAAACTTTAACCCAAGTCTTTCTACCAATCCACAATTACTCACTAGCATGACTCTAATATCACCATCTTTATATCTCAAAACAAATGCAAGGAATCAAACTTCTCATATTATTCAATGCTCTTATATGAAAGTTTTTATTATATCCCTCTTGGATGCCCATCATATTAGGACTAAATTCATAACCTAAGAAAATTACCATGCCATTTAAAGACTCTCAAAATAATATAAGTGAAGCATGACAGTTCATCAATTTCTATAAAATAAAACCACCGCCGTGCTCAAAAAAGATATAAGTGAAGCACTAGAGCAAACTGCCTAGCTCAAAAGATATAAGTGAAGCACATAGAGTATTCTAATAAATTCACGATTAATGTGTGTCCCTCTCAAAAGGTGTGTACAGCAAGGATGATTGTGGCAAACTAAAAAGCAAAGACTCATATCATACAAGACACTCCAAGCAAAACACATATCATGTGGTGAATAAAAATATAGCCTCAAGTAAATTTACCGATGGATTGAAGACAAAAGAGGGGATGCCATCCGGGGCATCCCCAAGCTTAGTTGCTTGGTTGTCCTTGAATATTACCTTGGGGTACCTTGGGCATCCCCAAGCTTAGGCTCTTGCCACTCCTTATTCCGTTGTCCATCAAAACTTTACCCAAAACTTGAAAACTTCACAACACAAAACTCAACAGAAAACTCGTAAGATCCGTTAGTATAATAAAACAAATCACCACTTTAGGTACTGTTGTGAACTCATTCTAAATTTATATTGGTGTTATATCTACTGTATTCCAACTTCTCCATGGTTCATACCCTCCGATACTACCCATAGATTCATCAAAACTAGTGGCTGGGGCGCGCCCCGGGCACGCCTCCTGAGGCGTCATTCTGCACACTAAACATGTTGAAGGATTTGTTAACATTTATGGATGACATTGTGTGTGGCTTAGCGAGAAGAGCAGCGTTGCAGGTGAGCAACAATGGCATGTTAGTGATTAAAAATACAAGGCATGGTAATAATGCTGCAGGATAATGAGTCGGTTTCAGCATGGAGTATAGTGTTGTAAACTTGTGATTGATAGTGACATCCTAACCGGAGTACCAGTACTGCTCAACCAAATGACATCTATGTTAAAGGACATGGGAATATTCATACATACAGAAGACTTGATTGAACTATGCTTTTTATCATCCTCAAAAGTCGTCAATTTATTCAGAAAGCTCGCAAAGATTTTTCACTCGGTATACATCAAGTTTATGTGCAACATCCGAGTTTCCGATGAAGCCTGATAAGTAAATCTAGCGACTGGGTAATATGAAGAAATATGTTTCACTTGCTTCCTAAAAAATGGAACAGAAAATTACATAACTTGCATGAAGAGACCAATGCATAGAACAAGCAGTTCTAGTCCAATTTGAAGCCAGGGTGTTTTTGGCCAAAGCCACAATGAAAATAATCTAATATCTCTAAATAAAACTCAAATTGGTACCAAATCGTCCAGATCTCAGGAATGGATATACATCGTCAGTCACGCCAGCTTGCTGCTGGTCCTAAAATTGCAAGCAAGCAAAGCTTAGTGATAGTTACAAGATCAGCAAAGAAATTCAAATAGAACTGATCAACTTTTGGCATCATCAAGTGAGGATTATAAAGAACAAATCACTCATGTAAGATCACTAAAACCCGTATAGGCAGAGTCTTACAACAGATAGCCATCGCAAAGTTTATGGATAAAAGAAGACATGCCTTGCATTGGGACTTACAGTATCATAAGTGCTCCACACGTCATTAGGACATAAAAATCTCTCAAACCAACACATTTTTGCTGTGGAATTGATGTGAAAACCTGAAACATTGCAACCAACATCTTTTTCATTATCCTGAATCACTGGGTCACTTTTGCTGACTGTATGATGGGATACAAGTTTCCAGTTCAGAAATTTATGTAAAAAAATTGCAGAAAACTATCCAGTTTTCTCGTCGTATGTGACATCAGTATCATCAACACAAGTTAATTGAATTTCACATAGGTTGCAAATTACCATTTAAGGTCTATAGATGGCAGCTCCTTGCGCAGACGGTACGACACATGGATCACCACGGCGGCCCGGCTTCCTTTTCCCAACAATATCCATCTGAGTACAAACAGAGCACAACCGCATCATTATCTCATACACCGATGTCAAATAGATTGGCAAGCAGAACAGATCACAAATAAGTATACAGGTAATTAAAAATATACTTTAAACTAAAACAACTACTTCCAGTTCTAAAGCTTGGTGAATCACTGCGGCTCCGGCTATGTTTCTAAACATTTGTGGCTTCAGTGTAATGCAAGTGTAATGTATGAGTTCATACTGGCACTTGCAATATAGATGACAAAACCCATGGAAAAACTATCTATATACTGCTCTATTTTGTCAAAGAGAAAAAAGAGTGAAATCTTAGTATGCAAGCAGCCAAACTCTTTTAGTTTTGAGAAAGCTAACAATGACGAATTCCGAGATAATTACCCAATCAGATGAGTTGAAGCTCTATCGGTGCCTGTGGCATCAACCCAAGAGTCAGCGCAGAATACATTCCGACCTCCAATGAGAATAGCAACCTGATTGGACAAAATGCAATATTAGTTTAGCCTGTATCGCTTGATATTTACAAAATGGATTGATGTCTACTACACAACTTGTTCTTGTAGACTCGTGTTGGGCCTCCAAGAGCAGAGTTTTGTAGGACAGTAGCAAATTTCCCTCAAGTGGATGACCAAAGGTTTATCAATCCGTGGGAGGCGTAGGATGAAGATGGTCTCTCTCACACAACCCTGCAACCAAATAATAAAAAGTCTCTTGTGTCCCCAACACACCAAATACAATGGTAATTTGTATAGGTGCACTAGTTCGGCGAAGAGATGGTGATACAAGTGTAGTAATGATAGTAGATATTGATTTTTGTAATAGGAACAATAAAAAACAGCAAGGTAGCAATTGATAAAACGGAGCACAAATGGTATTGCAATGCTTGAAAACAAGGCCTAGGGTCCGTACTTTCGCTAGTGCAATCTCTCAACAATGCTAATCTAATTGGATCATATAACCATCCCTCAAAGTGCGATGAAGAATCACTCCAAAGTTCTTATCTAGCGGAGAACATAAGAAGAAATTGTTTGTAGCTATTCTTTCCTATCGATCTATCCAAGAGTTCGTACTAAAATAACACCAAGTTATTCTTTCCGATCGATCTATCAAGAGTTCATACTAAAATAACACCAAAGCAAATTCAAATTCATAATACTCAATCAAACACAAAGAACCTCAAAGAGTGCCCCAAGATTTATACCAGAGAAACAAAAGACAAGAACGTGCATCAACCCCTATGCATAGATTACCCCAATGTCACCTCGGGAATCCGCGAGTTGAGTGCCAAAACATATCTCAAGTGAATCAATATAATACCCCATTGTCACCACGGGTATTCATATGCAAGACATATATCAAGTGCTATCAAATCCATAAAAGTATTCAATCTGATAAAAACGAAATCTCAAAGGGAAAATTCAATTCATCACAACAAGATAGAGAGGGGAAAACACCATATGATCCAACTTTATTAACAAAGCCCGCGATACATCAAGATCGTGCCATCTCAAGAACACGAGAGAGAAAGAGATTAAACACATAGCTACTGGTACAAACCCTCAGCCCCGAGGGTGGACTACTCCCTCCTCATCATGGTGGCTATAGGGATGATGAAGATGGCCTCCGGTGATGATCTCCCCCTCCGGCAGGGTGCCGGAACGGGATCTAGATTGGTTTTTTGTGGCTACAGAGGCTTGCGGCGGCGGAACTTCTGATCTAGGGTTTCCCCGAGGGTTTTTGGAATATTTGGGAATTTATAGGGCGAAGAGGCGGTGCGGGAGGCCACCGAGGTGGGCACAACCCACCTGGGCGCGCCTGGGCCCCCAGGGGCGCCCTGGTGGGTTGTGCTCCCCTCGGAGCTCCCCTCTGGTACTTCTTTGGCCCATCGAGTGTCTTCTGGTCCAGAAAAAATCTCCAAAAAGTTTCGCTGCGTTTGGACTCCGTTTGGTATTGATTTTCTACGATGTAAAAAACAAGCAAAAAACAACAACTGGCACTAGGCACTATGTCAATAGGTTAGTCCCAAAAAATGATATAAAGTTGCTATAAAATGATTGTAAAACATCCAAGAATGATAATATAACAGCATGGAACAAGCAAAAATTATAGATACGTTGGAGACGTATCAGCATCCCCAAGCTTAATTCCTACTCATCCTCGAGTAGGTAAATGATAAAACAGAATTTTTGATGTGGAATGCTGCCTAACATGTTCATCACATATTCTTTTCTTTTGTAGCATGGACATATGGACTTTTATAAGGTTCAAAGCAATAGTCTAGTTTTGACATGGAGATTTCAATACTCAAGCATATCAACAAGCAATCATGTCTTTCAAAATATCAACACTAAAGAAAGCTACCCCTAGCCCATCATGCTCAATCATTGATCCATTCATGAAACACACTCGCATATTAGCTACATCCAAAGCTCAAGTACGATCATAGTGCCCTTTAGTTGGTGCTTTATAAGAGAAGATGGACACTCAAATAAAAATAAAAATTGCATAAAGTAAATAGATAGGCCCTTCGCAGAGGGAAGTAGGGATTTGTAGAGGTGCCAGAGCTCAAAGCTTAAATTGAGAGATAAAATTTTTGAGAGGAATACTTTTCCCGTCAACGAAAATGATCGAGTAATTCCCAACACTTTCCATACTAGATATATCATAGGCGGTTCCCAAACAGAAAACAAAGTTTATTCCTTTTTCCACCATTCTTTCACAATCCATGGCTAGCCGTATCCACGGGTGCCCTCCATACCAACACTTTCCAAGGAATTTATTATTTGACAACATAAAGTAAATTCATTTTTCATTTCGGGACTGGGCATCCATAATACCTTTGCCGTACTCTCGTGCAATGACAAGTGAATAAACACTCATCTTGAGAATAACACATCTAGCATGGAAAATATTGGCCACCCCCTGCCGCTTCATGAGCGGTACGAGCACACAAAAAGGAAATCATTTTGAAAATTTAGAGATGGCACATACAAATTTGCTTAGAACGGCATGGAAATACCGCATATAGGTAGGTATGGTGGACTCATTTGGCACAACTTGTTTTAAGGAGTTTGGATGCACAAGTAGTATTCCCACTTTATACAAATGGAGGCTAGCAAATAGATTGAGAAGTAACCAACCAAGAAACGAAAATTCACATAAACGAGCATTGAGCATAACTAACATCGAATAATGCACCACAAGTAGGATGTAATTTCATTGCATAACTATTGACTTTCATGCTTGCATAGGGAATCACAAACCTTAACACCAATATTCTTACTAAAGCATAATTACTCACCAACATGACTCACATATTATTATCTCCATATCGCAAAACTATTGCAAGGAATCAAACTTATCATATCCAATGATCTACATGAAAGTTTTTATTATATCCCTCTTGAATATCTATCACTTTGGGACTAAATTTATATATTACCATTGCTACTAACAAGCTCTCAAATAAATTTAAGTGAAGCACGAGAGCAAAAGACAAACTACTCCAAAAAGATATAAGTGAAGATCAAGCGAGTAGTTAAGTAAATGGAAAGCTATGTGAGGACTCTCTCTTGTTTAAAAGTTTCAGATCTAAGTATTTTATTAAAACTGCAACCAAAAACAAAATTAAATGAAATTCTAAGAATAGCACATATCATGTGAAGAAGCTAAAACTTAGGCTCAACCGAGGCTAACCGATAATTGTTGATGGAGAAAGGTGGGATGCCTACCGGGGCATCCCCAAGCTTAGATGCTTGAGACTTCTTGGATTATTAACTTGGGATTCCTTGGGCATCCCCAAGCTTGAGCTTTTGTGTCTCCTTAATTCCTTTTATATCACGGTTTCCCTAAATCTTAAAAACTTCATCCACACAAAACTCAACAAGAACTCGTGAGATAAGTTAGTATAAATCAATGCAAAAACCTGATCATTCTATACTATAGCAAATCACTAAAATTATTATTCAACATTGCATACTAAATGCCTCTGCATATTCAATACTCCTATCCTCAAATAGAATCATTAAACAAGCAAACATATGCAAACAATGCGAACATAACAGCAATCTGTCTAAACAGGACAGTCTGTAAAGAGTGCAATTGTACTCATACTTACCTAACTCCAAAAATTCTGAAAATTTACCACACTGTATAAAATTTATCAGAGCTTATTGTGCAAAAAGTTTCAGCATTTTATAACATTCTGACTTATCTGGATAATTATTTCAACAGTGATAAACTTTCTGTTTTGAAACAGCAACTCATATATTTGCAAAATAAGCATGGTGATGGCTATCCTTGCCACTTTTATTGAAATAAAAGATGAAAAACATTATTCTAAATAACAGCAAGCAAATCCTAATAAAATAAAATGACTCTCCAAGAAAAACTCATATCATGTGACGAATGAAAATATAGCTCCAAGTGAGGTTACCGATAATGTTGAAGACGAAAGAGGGGATGCCTTCCGGGGCATCCCCAAGCTTAGTTGCTTGGATCTTCCTTGAATATTGCCTAAGGGGTGACTTGGGCATCCCCAAGCTTAGGGTCTTGTCACTCCTTATTCTCCTCATATCGATATCGCACCCAAAACTTGAAAACTTCAATCACACAAAACTTAACGGAACTTCGTGAGATGGGTTAGTATGATAAAGACAAATCATTCACTTTGGTACTGTCAAAGACAATATTCATAATTTTTATCACACAAATACTACTGTACTCTACAATTTCCACAATTTATATTGAGCAATATAAGCCATAGAAACTAGATAACAAGCAAACTATGCATTGAAAACAGAATCTGTCAAAAACAGAACAGTACGTAAAGATCTGAATTAAGGTCATACTTATGTAACTCAAGAAATTCTGAAATATTAGTACAACGTAGAAAATTTTCATACGCATCAACTATAAAAAAATTCAGAATTTTTCCACGTTCCAGTAAAGGACAGGAATTTCTGCACTGGACGCAAAAGTTTCTGTTTTTGCACAGAATCAAGTCAACTATCATCCACACTATCTCAAAGGCTTTACTTGGCACTTTATTGAAACAAAAGCTATAAAAAATATCACTACAGTATTCTAATCATGTGAATACACAAAAACAGTAGGCAAAAGTGTTGGGTTGTCTCCCAACAAGCGCTTTTCTTTAATGCCTTTTAGCTAGGCATGATGATTTCAATGATGCTCGCATAAAAGATAAGAATTGAAACATAAAGGGAGCATCATGAAGCATATGACTAGCACATTTAATCCTAACCCACTTCCTATGCATAGGGATTTTGTGAGCAAACAACTTATGGGAACAAGAATCAACTAGCATAGGAAGGCAAAACAAGTGCAACTTCAAAACTTTCAACATAAAGAGAGGAAAGTTGATATTATTGCAATATGTGGAAGCATGTGTTCCTCTCTCATAATAATTTTCAGAAGCATCCTGAATGAATTCAATAATATAACTATCACACAAAGCATTATTTTCATGATCAATAAGCATAGAAATTTTATTACTCTCCACATAAGCAAATTTATTCTCATTCATAGTGGTGGGAGCAAACTCAACAAAATAACTATCATGTGATTGGAAATTAAAATCAAGATGACAAGTTTCATGGTTATCATTATTCAATATAGTATACATGTCATCACCATAATCATCATAGGTAGCAACTTTGTTGTCATAATCAATTGGAACCTCTTCCAAAATAGTGGATTCATCACTAAATAAAGTCATGACCTCTCCAAATCCACTTTCATAATTATGAAAATAAGACTCAACACCCTCCAAAATAGTGGGATCATTACTTCCTAGAGTTGACACTCTTCCAAACCCACTTTCATCATTATAATCATCATAACTAGGAGGCATGCTTTCATCATAATAAATTTTCTCATCAAAACTTGGGGGAGTAAAAATATCATCTTCATCAAATATAGCATCCCCAAGCTTGTAACTTTGCATATCATTAGCATCATGGATATTCAAAGAGTTCATACCAACAACATTGCAATCATGCTCATCATTGAAAGATTTATTGTCAAACATTTTATAGAATTCTTCATCTATTAATTGAGCACAATTTTCCTTTCAATCATTTTCACGAAAGACATTATAAAGATAAAAAATATGATGCAACCTCAATTCCATTTTTTTGTAGTTTTATTTTTTTATAAACCAAACAAGAAACTAAAAGATTCAATTGCAAGATCTAAAGATATACCTTCAAGCACTCACCTCCCCAGCAACGGCGCTAGAAAAGAGCTTGATGTCTACTACACAACTTGTTCTTGTATACTCGTGTTGGGCCTCCAAGCGCAGAGTTTTGTAGGACAGTAGCAAATTTCCCTCAAGTGGATGGCCTAAGGTTTATCAATCCGTGGGAGGCGTTGGATGAAGATGGTCTCTCTCAAACAACCCTGCAACCAAATAATAAAAAGTCTCTTGTGTCCCCAACACACCAAATACAATGGTAATTTATATAGGTGCACTAGTTCAGCAAAGAGATGGTGATATAAGTGTAGTAATGATAGTAGATATTGATTTTTGTAATAGGAACAATAAAAAACAGCAAGGTAGCAATTGATAAAACGGAGCACAAATGGTATTGCAATGCTTGAAAACAAGGCCTAGGGTCCATACTTTCGCTAGTGCAATCTCTCAACAATGCTAATACAATTGGATCATATAACCATCCCTCAAACTGCGATGAAGAATCACTCCAAAGTTCTTATCTAGCGGAGAATATAAGAAGAAATTGTTTGTAGCTATTCTTTCCGGTCGATCTATCCAAGAGTTCGTACTAAAATAACACCAAGTTATTCTTTCCGATCGATCTATCAAGAGTTCGTACTAAAATAACACCAAAGCAAATTCAAATTCATAATACTCAATCCAACACAAAGAACCTCAAAGAGTGCCGCAAGATTTCTACCGGAGAAACAAAAGACGAGAACGTGCATCAATGCATAGATTACCCCAATGTCACCTCGGGAATCCGCTAATTGAGTGCCAAAACATATCTCAAGCGAATCAATATAATACCCCATTGTCACCACGGGTATTCATACGCAAGACATATATCAAGTTCTCTCAAATCCATAAAAGTATTCAATCCGATAAAAATGAAATCTCAAAGGGAAAACTCAATTTATCACAACAAGATAGAGAGGGGAAAACACCATATGATCCAACTATATTAACAAAGCCCGCGATACATCAAGATCGTGCCATCTCAAGAACACGAGAAAGAAATAATAAACACATAGCTACTGGTACAAACCCTCAGCCCCGAGGGTGGACTAGTCCCTCCTCATCATGGTGGCAATAGGGATGATGAAGATGGCCTTCGGTGATGATCTCCCCCTCCGGCAGGGTGCCGGAACAGGGTCTAGAATGGTTTTTGTGGCTACAGAGACTTGCAGGGGTGGAACTTCTGATCTAGGGTTCCCCCAAGGGTTTTTGGAATATTTGGGAATTTATAGGGCGAAGAGGCGGTGCGGGAGGCCACCGAGGTGGGCACAACCCACCAGGGCGCGCCTGGGCCCCCAAGCGCACCCTGGTTGGTTGTGCTCCCCTCGGAGCTCCCCTCTAGTACTTCTTTGGCCCACCGGGTGTCTTTTGGTCCAGAAAAAATCTCCAAAAAGTTTCGCTGCGTTTGGACTCCGTTTGGTATTGATTTTTTGCGATGTAAAAAACAAGCAAAAAACAGCAACTGGCACTGGGCACTATGTCAATAGGTTAGTCCCAAAAAATGATATAAAGTTGCTATAAAATGATTGTAAAACATCCAAGAATGATAATATAACAGCATGGAACAAGCAAAAATTATAGATACGTTGGAGACGTATCATGGATGTCTGGAATAGTAGAATAAATATATTCTATTTAGCTCAACATCATGGCGGCGTGCCACTTGGACTTGCCTTGCAATTAGCATGATCACTTGAGAAGGTCACAAGGCTCTGTGTAAAAATTCAGGACAACAATGAACAATATCTGTGCATATTTAAGAAATACTACCTTAGGGTCAACATTATGCAGTGCCCCCAATCTTCAGAAGTACCCTTTTGCATTTCGTATTCGAGAGAGGAAGTCAATCTGGAATAAGGAACCATGGCAGTAGTGTCGCCAGTGTCGGAAGAAGGGTACCTACAAGGATAAACATCAGCTCGTCTCTAGACTCTCTGGCCATTAGATCCCTAGATTAATGACAACAAAGATGTACAAAGGGGCCACCTCTGGTTGTTGTGCTGCTGCTCTTGCCGCGGTTTCATGAGTGAGAGAAAGAGAGTATGCATCTATTAGTTAGTAACCTAATTTGCTTTCATCAAAGAAAGTATCTTAACACATCACTATTAACTCTTGGGTCCGTCAAGAAAGGGTTGCGTACATGTCCTGCAGGGCTGGAGGTAAACTTCTACTATTAGTCACAGAAATTGTAAAAGATGCTTGCTGCAAACTGTAACACCCAAAAAATTTCAACCATGATTTTATTAAGTAAAAATTGGCCAGAAATAAAATTTTAAATTATATTGGGTGTTTTATTAATTTTAGGGTATTTTCTGCCCTCTGTTTTTCAAAAAATTTCCCTCCATATAGAAATTTTTGGAAATAATATTGTGGCTTTGGTAGTTTTATTAAAACATTTAATTTATACTTTAATAATAGTAAGAATTATTTTCAGAATAAAATTTGCTCCAAAACAATTCTTTAAATAGCATTTTCAGCCGTTACATGCCTCTGTTGCACTACAACTATTTTAAATAAATCTTTTAAATTTCCACAAAAAATAGGAGAGGTCATGTGATGCCCACCTATCACTTTTATGCAAAAACCCAACTTGGTCTTTTGTAAATTTTGAGTGAAACAACCTCTATTCATTTCTGGTCCAGATCCAATTTTGAACTACAACCCTAATTTTTCTTGCCCAATTAATTCTGAAAATTTTCCCACCTGTAGTCCTTCCAACCAAACACTTAAATCCACAAGATCAGCTCCAATTTCCTCTTTTTATTGCAAAAGATGATTCCCAGCATTTTCTGTCCAGAATTGAAATTTCCCAAAACTTGCACTAGCAAGTTTTGCATTTTGCCAAAACAACTTCACCACTATCTTTACCTTCCAATGAGACACCACTCTGCCAAATATCACCTTCATAGGAGTCGTCTAAATGGCCCTAGCATTCTGTCGAGCACAATATGAGCATGGCAGAATTTGACAAGCTTTTGAACTGACATATGACAGTAGCTCCTTTGGCGAAATAAGCATGTCCCTCATCTCTAGCATTCACTCTAGCACCGCTCTGAAAATTTTCATCTTCAGAAAATCTTTCAAAACCCTCCTGGCATTTCATCAAACAGGTCGTGCGCGTGCCCCAGAGCGCGCGTATTGCACTGCCGACGCCCGAGCTCCTGCCGCTCCCCGCAGCCGCTCTCCTGCTTGTTGTGATCCACTATGAGCTTCTCCAGGAAGCCCCGTACCCCGCCGACTCCCCTCCCTGGCTCCTAGCACCACCCACCGCCGGCCAGCATCGCCACCGCCTCCCACCCGTCGCTGTCAGGCACCGCCTAGGACGCGTGGTACGCCCTTGAGCTGCCAGCGCCTCCCCGGACGGTGGCCTCCCCTGGAAGCACCCACACCGCACCCACTGACCACGCTCGGCCCCAACCACCGCCATCAATGGCCTCCCACAGCCATCGCCGCTGTCATTTCTCCGGGCACGGCACCGCCCCAGAGACCACCAGCATGCCCCCTCCTTAAATGCTACCCATCTGAGCCGCCACCGTCCATCACCGACCTCCTACCGGCCTCGCTGACCCTGGCCGCCGCCCACACCCACTTCACCGGCGCAGTAGTGGCCGCCGCCACCATGGCTTCCTCTGGAAGCCACGGAACCGCCTCGCCTGTGCTATAAAACCCCACCCCGAGGCTGCCTATCCATCAAGCATCTCCCCTCTCCTCTCTAGAAACCACCTCCAGCAACCAAGCGACCAGATACGGTCGTCTTCTCCAACGCCGGCCGTGGCACACGCCACCACTGTTGAGTTGGTTCCGGCGCAACCACAACCTCTCCTCCGCCAATTCTTCCTCACTAGCTCGCTCTTGACCCCACGAACCTAAACCCCCTATCAATTTCACTCGGGAGCCGCCGTAGGCGAAAGTTCCATCCTGCCCGACCTCCACCATCCGCTACGAAGCTCGCCACCGGCAACTGCGTTCATCCCGAAGACCGAGACGGGTACCCAGAGGATCGCCTTGATCCCCTGAGCACGAACGTGTGCTCGGATTCCCAAGAGGTGTCGCCTATCTCCGGCAATCGTCGCCGGTGAACCGCTATTGCCGTCGGAGGAGAGAACACGCGTGTGGGCGGCTGGTCAAACCTGACCAGTGGGCCAGGCGGGCCCATTGTCAGTGACCCGTGACCGCGCAGCGCGGTTAAGTGGAGGCAGGTTCCTCGGAAACCGTCTTCGCGTGAGGGAAACGTATTTCCCGCATACGTCTACGACGTCGTCAACCTGCCGCGTGGCCGAGCGGCTGGGCTCGGCCCAGTGGTGCAGTACAGCTAAACAACGCTCAGGGCGCACTGCTACTCCTTTCTATTTTCCATTTCCAGTAGTTTTCAAATATATCCACAGGATCCATTTCTAATCCAAAATTGATGATTCAAATTCCTGCAGTCTTATAAAATCATTCTCTATTTATCTAGATTAGGTGAACATTTTTAGTAAGCTTTATCTCCACTGGACATTTTAAATAGTTCATTTCCTTAATTATCTCAACTTAGAAATTCCCTAGGAAAATCATCTCAACTCCAAACCAATTGATTCTTTTTCTGGTATTCCTTATTTTGCCTCTAGTTTATTTTAATATTTATTTCAAAAATATTTGAAACAATTTTTAGCACTGTTTTGGTTTTATGTGGTAATTTTAATATTTTTGAAAATAGGAAATGGAGGGGAGATAAATAATTCAAACTTTTGGAGTGCACCCAATATTTCTGCATGCTCAAGGCAAGCATCTTGAACACTTGATATGGTGATTGCATGGTTGAATTATTTGCAAGAATGATTACATCATGAGTATGTTGAATTAGAATAAATTTTGAATATAGCTAGTTATGCATGCATGATTCCTTGATGATATTGCATCTTCATGAAGCATGAATAAAGATGGTTACTTTCACATGTCACATATGTCTATGTGATCCGGACTAATCTGCAGGAAAGAATCAGTCATGAGAAAAGTGACCGTGAGACTGAAAACTCGTTGTGACGAGAATGATCAGTGTGGGCATGTTGGAGCATGCAAGGGTTGTGGCCCTGTTTGGTATTGCTGTTGAAGGAATACTTTGTTGTGCTAACCACTGCAGGAAATATTTGAGCCTCCTGAGTCGACCGTAGATCGAGTCTTGTTCCGGTAACCCCCATACTTGATTCGTGCTGCCACTTGTCCCTGCCACAGGCGGGGTATGGTTTAGTAAGTAGTTAACCCCTTTCCGTGCACACACCACATAGAGGGCTACGATGAGGGTTTCCACGATCATGGACTAAATCCTGTCATCGGGTCAGGGGGCATGGGTGTTTCCGGTTGTGTCCGAGAGGGGGGCACCCCTTGGAATCCGCGCGTATTAATAGTGATCCCATGCTACTCGAGATTGTTGTCTCCCCGACTTAGAGTTTTTCTGAAACGATGCTTTGGGTGATTCCTGGCATCCGGACGGTTAATCTGGTGTGTGTTGGTCAGGTGTGTTTTTAACCCAAAGACCGTAATGGGAATTAGTCAGTGTCACGGCACTGATTAAAGAAATCCTTTACTCGTGGGTAAAGAGTACACCCTCTGCAGAGTTTAAACCTATTCGAATAGCCGTGTCCGCGGTTAAGGACTACAGTCTGGGTTGGTCAAGTGTCGGTCTTCGGAGGAAAATAATTAAATTGAGTCTGAATTATTTTGCAGGATAATTATTGTCACCCTGATGCTACCATGAATATTTTTGCTATGCATATTAATATTATTGTGGTTATGCATATTATTGTGGACTAACCCGTTTCTCTTATTTTATTCTCCTGAGTGTCTCAGGGGCTGGCTAGACTACCCCGGGCATTCGGTTTTATTTTCAAGACCTCTTCGTGGCGTCCCTCGAGTTCTCAGGCGGTCTATCACGCCACTACTCTTGTGGACACCCGATTGGCATTTCTTTTCAAGACCGACCGTGGCGTCACTTTTGACAACTGACTGGCATTTCTTTTCAAGACCTCTTCGTGGCGTCGCTTGGATTCTCGGATGGTCCAGTCTCGCCCGAATTTCCTTTTAGACACCCGATTGGCATTTCTTTTCAAGACCTCTTCGTGGCGTCCCTCGAGTTCTCAGGCGGTCCTATCACGCCACTACTCTTGTGGATACCCGATTGGCATTTCTTTTCAAGACCTACCGTGGTGTCACTTTAGACATCCGACCGGCATTTCCCTTATTTTATTTTCCTTTAGCTTTCCTTGTTTATCACTAACATTTTTTTATATACTCATTTATTTGTACATGCTAATATGTTATCATGCCATGTTTTAATTCCTGTCAGCATGCATCTAATATAGTCCAGCATGAGCATACACATATATCTGCTGCATTCGGTATATCTTTTGTTCATAATGTTTGCGAGTACATTCAAACGTACTCACAGGCTTGTCGCTGGCTATTTACTTGGCCAGGTCAGGAGTTCTACGAGGAGTACCACAGCGACGTCCGTGCGGAGCCTAGGATGGCAGCCACGCGGGATAGGAATTATCCGGGTCAGCTGTTCCTGTGGGAATGGAGCCCCATCGACGTTGGAGAACCACGAGTCAATTCCGTCATCCACCACCAGATATCAGTGTTGTATCATTGGACCTTTATGGTCTTGTATTCAATTCTTGTAATAGCTTGGTATTCTGTAACAAGGACGTGTCCACCAGTAACAGTAATCCCGGGCTGGTGATGACACGAGGGGTTAATTTCTGGGATATTGTGTCCCCGAAATCCGGCCCCGACACAAACAAATCATTCAAATAAACTATTTTGTTGCTATTACCTATCAGTTTAAACAACTTCAGTGGCACAACAAACATGCCATGAGATTGATTACTAACTTGGCAGTCCTAACTTTGAGTCCATTCAGGAAAGGTTGCATAGATGTGGAGACACGAACTGGAAACCATGGAGAGGAGAAGAAACACAAGATCAACAACCCATTAGCTCATGGACATTTTATCAAACACAACATGCACAAGGTAGGGATGACTCAAATCACCTGAATACCCAAGGGATCGGAAGTAGTATTAGCAGGTGGGACCAGCCGAGCAGCGGCGCCGCAGGCCATGGGACGACAGGAGTGGGAAGCAGGTCTTGTGTGCCTTCTATCTTTCCCCACCAAAATACACAGGGTGACTTCCCAAGAATGTCTAATGACACAAGCACTGCCCTTGAAGTAAGACAGTAACTACCAAACCACCGGACTTGTATGATTGAAACGCATATATAGAGTAACTAAAGCACGTCAATATATCAAATTATCCCAGGAACTACTGAATTATGCATGTGTCCACATCTGCGTGCAGGCTTAGATATATACAGCTAACCATGCGTAGGTCGTGCATAGAGACACACAAGCAAATGATTATGAAGCCTTAAACAGCGGCATTAGAACTTTAGAACACCTAATAAGATCTAGTAAAATTGAATCTGCCATCTCTAACTATACAGATACAGTGCACAATTTATGACAAGTATCAGCATCAATATCCACATTATGATCCTATCATGCGCAAATTGTCTGAACATGAATAGAATCCATGGTCTGAGCATGAAAATAGTTTGCCAATCATTAGAAGCATTCTGCAATTGACTTACTGGATGGTAGACAACAACCCTTCCAAACTGAAAGATTTATATGATCGTGTCCAATGCAGGGACAAGCAAATTAAACAGTACACATACTGCACGAAGAGTACTCCCCGGCAAGGCAGCGTCTTTCCCTTGTTTTATCTCTCAGTACCTGGCAACAAGGCCGTCCAACAATAATTTTGCTAAGTTGCTCCCTACATCTTGGTATTATTAGTCTAAATATTCTGATTCCAAAGGATGGTTCCTAACTACAGATCTTTTAATAAATTTTAAACAACAGTATCTTTTTAATTTTGGTTCTGTCTAGGATGATGAAATTCAATTTTGTTCTACTGCAGATTAGTTTAAACATCTTCGGCTGCGTACGAAGGCGAGCTCGCCGTGCCGCGGGTGCACACTGTATGCAGTCCGGCATGGACACCTTCAGTTCTGAATTTTTCCCTTGCAAGAGAATGTGGAGCATGGTTTTGTTGCAGCTGGCCTCTTCCTTCATCCTCCGTTGGGTGGTGCCAAGGGTCAGATCAACAAATATGAGAGGTAAGATGTGTAATATTCACTACTATTCTTCATGCATGTGTTGCTTTTCTCATTTTGCAACCAGCAGATAATACCATGGCAGTTTGTTTAGCTCAATTACTAAGATGATATACATAATAGTTTGAGAAAGTTCAGCACGATATAAAATTGAATTAGGGGCATCTCAAATGACAAGTTATCTTTCTCTCATGTCCCATTGACATCTTAAAAGGAATCACCAAAGTAGTTATATCATTCTTTTGGTTCTATTGCAGGTTCTTGAAAAATGTCAATTCTTCAGAGCTGTCCAGGAGAAAGAAAGGGATTGGGCTCACTTGGTAGGGAAAGATGGCCTGCACGCCTGCCATGGTGCTCCTCCGTCACACCCGCAGCCTGCACAAACCAACCGCACGGATCAGATCGAGAAATCCAGAAGAAGAAGAGGGGAGGAGGATGGAGGGCGTAAGTACCTTTGGTGTCTACGTGCTGCAACCCGTCGCCGGCGTCGAGGGCCACCACATCAGCAAGCACCAAGAGAAGGCCGCCGCCGTCGTCGCCCCATCCCCATCCATCCATGGGTGGGTGTGGGGCTAGGGTTTCGCCCCCATCCATCCATGGGTCGGGTCAGACCTCCATGGCCGACCACGAGGACCAGGTGGACAAGGGTGCGGCGATGCCGCTGCGGATCTGGGTGCCCCCTCACCTTGTCGCACGATACGGGGCCTTCCCTCCCTTGGAATAGAGTTGGGATCGAGGTAGAAGGTGAAGGGCTGGAGCGGTGGCGCTAGGGGAGGAGGAGGCCACCGGCAGTCGGATTGGGGCGGCAGCGGGGTTGGGGTTCAGTTAGGCACTGCTGCCTGCTGCGGCTGCTGCTCCCCTCTGCCCATCGACGATGACGAGAAGCCGTTCTCGTTTCTGGGGAGAGGAGGGGAGTGGAGGGGAGAGAAGGCTGCGTGTGGCAATTCTGGAGTGACCCCCCGATCTCCTTTTCCCTTTCGCCCAATTGCTAGTTCGCTACCGTGTTTTACTTTTCTCGTACCTGTGATGACGTGGCTATCGCGGGGAGACGCCCTTGATGCGTATCTTAATGTGTTTGATAAGCAAACAACACACAGAAAACAGAATCTGTCAAAAACAGAACAGTCTGTAGTAATATGGAAATTTCGTATACTTCTGTAACTCCAAAAATTCTGAAAAATTAGGACAACCTAGGAAATTTGTATATCAATCTTGTTTCAAAAATTCAGATCAAAAGTATGTTTATGTGATTTTCTAAATTTCTGGCAATGAGCGCAAAAGTTTCTGTTTTTCAGCAAGATCAAATCAACTATCACCATAGACCATCCCAAAGGTCTTACTTGGCTCAAACACTAATTAAAACACCAAAACAAAATTACTACAGAGGTAATCATGTGTATTTATTGAAAAACAGGATAAAAAAAAACATAAAAAAAAATTGGGTTGCCTCCCAACAAGCGTTATTGTTTAACGCCCCTAGCTAGGCATGATGATTTCAATGATGCTCACATAAAAGATAAGAATTGAAACATAATGGGAGCATCATGAAGCATATGACTAGCACATTTAAGTCTAACCCACTTCCTATGCATAGGGATTTTGTGAGCAAACAATTTATGGGAACAAGAATCAACTAGCATAGGGAGGCAAAACAAGCAAAACTTCAAGATTTTCAACACATAGAGAGGAAACTTGATATTAGTGAGACATGTAAAAGCATATGTTCCTCTCTCATAATAATTTTCAGTAGCATCCTGAATGAATTCAACTATATAACTATCACATAAATCATTCTTTTCATGATCCACAAGCATAAAAATTTTATTACTCTCCACAGAAGCAAATTTCTTCTCATTCATAGTAGTGGGAGCAAACTCAACAAAATAACTATCATGTGAGGCATAATCCAATTGAAAATCAAAATCATGATGACAAGTTTCATGTATATCATTATTCTTTATAGCATACATGTCATCACAATAATCATCATAGATAGCAACTTTGTTCTCATAATTAATTGAACGCTCTTCTGAAATAGTGGATTCATCATTAAATAAAGTCATGACCTCTCCAAATCCACTTTTATCAATATTGTAAAAAGATTCAACACCCTCCAAAATAGTGGGATCAAAACTACCTTGAGTTGACACTCTTCCAAACCCACTTTCGTCAATATAATCATCATAAATAGGAGGCATGCTATCATCATAATAAATTTATTCATCAAAACTTGGGAGACTAAAAATATCATCTTCATCAAACATAGCATCCCCAAGCTTATGGCTTTGCATATCATTAGCATCATGGATATTCAAAGAATTCATACTAACAACATTGCAATCATGCTCATCATTCAAAGGTTTAGTGCCAAACATTTTATTGACTTCTTCTTCTAACACTTTGGCACAATTTTTCGATCCATCGTTTTCAAGAAAGACATTATAAAGATGAATTATATGTGGCAACCTCAATTCCATTTTTTTTGTAGTTTTCTTTTGTAAACCAAACTAGTGATAAACCAATAAACTAAAAGATTCAATTGCAAGATCTAAAGATATACCTTCAAGCACTCACTGCCCCGGCAATGGCGCTAGAAAAGAGCTTGATTTCTACTATGCAGCCTTCTTCTTGCAGACTCATGTTGGGCCTCCAAGCGCAGAGTTTTGTAGGACAGTAGCAATTTTCCCTCAAGTGGATGACCTAAGGTTTATCAATAGGTGGGAGGCGTACGATGAAGATGGTCTCCCTCAAACAACCCTGCAACCAAATAACAAAGAGTCTCTTGTGTCCCCAACACACCCAATACAATGGTAAATTGTATAGGTGCACTAGTTAGGTGAAAAAATGGTGATACAAGTGTAATATGGATAGTAGATATAGGTTTTTGTAATCTAAAAATATAAAAACAGCAAGGTAACTAGTAACAAAAGTGAGGAAAAACGGTATTGCAATGCTTGAAAACAAGGCCTAGGGTTCATACTTTCACTAGTGCAATCTCTCAACAATGAAAACATAATTGGATCATATAACAATCCCTCAACATGCAACAAAGAATCACTCCAAAGTTTCTATCGGAGAACGTAGGACGAAAACGTGCATCAACCCCTATGCATAGATTACCCCAATGTCACCTCGGGAATCCGCGAGTTGAGTGCCAAAACATACATCAAGTGAATCAATATAATACCCCATTGTCACCACGGGTATCCATATGCAAGACATACATCAAGTTTTCTCAAATCCAATATTCAATCAAACATAATGAAACCTCAAAGTGCAAGACTCAATTCATCACAAGAAAGTAGAGAGAGAAGAATATCATAAGATCCAAATATATTAACAAAGCTCGCGGTACATCAAGATCGTGCCAAATCAAGAACACGAGAGAGAGAGAGAGAGAGAGAGAGATCAAACACATAGCTACTAGTACATACCCTCAGCCCCGAGGGTGAACTACTCCCTCCTCGTCATGGAGACCGCCGGGATGATGAAGATGGCCTCCGGTGATGATTTCCCCCTCCGGCAGGGTGCCGGAACGGGGTCCCGGTTGGTTTTTCGTGGCTACAGAGGCTTGCGGCGGCGGAACTTCTTATCTAGGGTTCTTTTCGGGGGTTTTGGTATTTATAGAAATTTTTGGCGTCGGTCTCACGTCTAGGAGGTGCCTGAGGGGCCCACAAGCCGGGAGCTAGCGCCCTGGGGGTAGGGCGCGGCCCCTGGCTTGTGGCCTTCTCGGTCACCTCCTGGTCCAGCTCCGGTGCTTCGGGGGTCTCTTTTGGTCCATAAAAATCACCGTAAATTTTCAGCCCATTCCGAGAACTTTTATTTCTGCACAAAAAACGACACCACGGTAGTTCTGCTGAAAACAGCGTCAGTCCGGATTAGTTCTAATTAATAAAATCATACCAAAACCATATAAAATTGTTGCAAACATGGCATGAATACTTCATAAATTATAGATACGTTGGAGACGTATCACTGCTAACAAGGCAACAGGGCGCTCCCTGATGCCTTGTGGGTCCCACAGCAGGCCTCTGGTGCCCTCCTTCTGCTATACGAAGCATTTTTTCCTAGAAAAAATAGGAGGAAGTCTTTCGGGACGAAGCACCGTCGTCTCGAGGCGTAACCTGGGCAGGAGCATTTTTGCTCTCCGGCGGAGCGATTCCGCCGGGATACTTCCCTCCGGGAGGGGGAAATCGAAGCCATCAACATAACCAGTGATCCTCTTATCATGGGAGGACCAATCTTCATCAACATCTTCACAACACCATCTCCTCTCGAACCCTAGTTCATCTCTTGTATTCAATCTTTGTCCCAGAACCTCAGATTGGTACCTGTGGGTTACTAGTAGTGTTGATTACATCTTGTAGTTGATGCTAGTTGGTTTATTTGGTGGAAGATTACATATTCAGATCTTAAGCATATTCAATACACCTCTGATCTTGAACATGAACATGATTTGTGAGTAGTTACTTTTATTCTTGAGGACATGGGAGAAGTCTTGTTATAAGTAATAATGTGAAGTTGGTATTCGTTCTATATTTTGATGATATGTAGGTTGTTCTTCCTTTAGTGGTGTCCTGTGAACATCGACTACATGACACTTCACCATACTTTGGCCTAAGGGAAGGCATTCAGGAGTAATAATTAAATGATGTGTTGCGAGAGTGACAGAAGTTTAAACCCTAGTTTATGCGTTATTTTGTAAGGGTCTGATTTGGATCCATATGTTTCATGTTATGGTTAGATTTATTTTTAATTATTCTTTCGTAGTTGCGGATGCTTGCGAGAGGGGGTAACCATAAGAAGGTTTCTTGTTCAAGTAAGAACAACACCCTAGCATCGATCCACCCACATAACAAATTATCAAAGTAGTGAACGCGAATCAACTAAACATGATGAACGTGACTAGATGAGAATTCCTATGTGTCCTCGAGAACGCTTTGCTCATTATAAGAAGGATTGGGCCACCTTGTTGCACTCTTGTTACTATTGTCACTTGTTACTTGTTATGAAGTATCTTACTATCAAACTACTTGTTACCGCTACTTTCAGTACTTGCAGAAAATACCTTGCTGAAAATCGCTTATCATTTTCTTCTGCTCCTCGTTGGGTTTGACACTCTTACTTATTGAAAGGACTATAATTGATCCCCTATACTTATGGGTCATCATGCATATAGGTGACGCATCAAAGTTGTGCATTGAGTATTTAAATAGCACACTACACTTTAATACATATATTTGGGTCACATGCAGGTGGGGGTGGTGTTCTGACCCTCCTTCACATGGTTTTCGATGATGCACCCATAACTAGGGCCCGGGCGGTCTACGGCGTTGACCGATAGCGAGAGGGGGTTGACCATGATTAATTACTCTTAGTTTGTACTATGTTAGTTTGTGGTGACATGCCAGACCAAGTTTGAGAGCATGCATTCACAAGATTTCTTCTCGCCGGCTCGAAGTTGGGGACTAACAGTCTAAGTTCTGAACCTTCCTGCGGGACTGTCCGGTTTGTGAGGTAGTTGTCACATCAAAGTTGTGTATTAGCCTAGTAGGTATTTAAATATGACACCACCCTTTGATACATATACATGCGCCACATGCAGGTGGGGGTAGTGTTTTGACCCTCCCTCGCGTTGTTTTCAACGATGCGCCCATCCGTGGGCCCTGCGTGGTCTACGACGTTGACTGGCAGCAAGAGGGGGTCGACCATGCTGAATTCCTCTTTGGTTTGTGTTAGGGTAGGTCATGGTGACATGTCTGACCATGTTTGAGCGCATGTGTTCACAAGATTCCCTTCTTTCGGCTCGAAGTGAGGGATCAACTCTTTATGTCATGAACCTTTCTACCGGACTGTCCCGTAGGATTTTCTCATTGTCCTGTAACTACTTGTAACACAGATAAATAGGATAGCGCAGATGGAATCACCTCTTTTGAAGAAAAGCTAGGGGTAGACGTTTCTGGTCTTACCGAACAAAAGATCCATCAAATCGCATTAAGGCTCATAACAACTTATCTTTTTGCATGTGATCCTAATATGGGTACACTAGGGGTGTGAAGAGTATAGGGTAATACCCTACCCCACAACTTTAAAGTTGAAAATGGTGGTAATTAATTAATAGAGAGATCACGAAATTGGGGCATCGAAAGGGCGATGAAAAATAGCCAGATAGAATGGGTGAGAAAAAAGGAAAAAAAATAAAATGCAATGAGTAAATATAAATGAAACGCATCACATTAAAATTATTTTTTGCACATTTTTTTGGAAAAATAGGCCACGTGCAAGCCAAGTGCCGTTTATCGGGGTGCTCGGCTTACAGGTAGCTCCGTCCCAAACGCTCTGCACTCTTCGTGATCGCAACGCGGCAACGATCATTGCCGAGCCCTAGATGTAAGCGGGTGCCTTTTTGGGCTATGCCGAGTTTTGTAAGCAAGCCGGCTTCTAGCATCGACCCACGACGATGCACGAGAGATAAGCCAGCCGCGCGCGCGTCGATGAGCTCACGCAGCTGCGTCACGGCGATGACACGCCCCGACGTCGGCTCGCGCTCAGGGACACACATCGATCTACCTTGGCGGGGCCCGCCCCGGACCGCCGTAGCTCCACGTTCCGCGCCGCTTCCTCCTCCGTCGCTCTCGCAGTCTCGCTCGCCTTTCTCCAACTTTCCCCCCCAACTTCTCACCGCGCGCCGGCCGGCCGCACCAATAAAAACTTGAGCCGTGCGCGGTGAGTACGCCCTACTCTCTAGGCCCTCGAGTAGCTCGCAAGCTAGCATGGCATCTTGTGGCGGCACGGGCGATAACGGCGGGCGGTCACCGCCGGCGGTGGTCTACGACGACCTGGTGGAGGTGCGCGAGCACGCGGTGACGCTGCAGACCATGCTGCAGGGGTCGCCAAGAGTGCCGGACATGGACGCGAGGGAGCTCGTGAAGAGGATGATGGCCAAGCTCTCCAGCGCTATGTCGGTGTTGGGCACCACCAGCGGCGGCGTGGAGGCGTCTTCCGGGACAGTTCGGGGACCAGGTGGGAGTAAGAAGAGATCAGGCACGGCGTCCGGGCCGCACCGCCGGAGCACCTCCAGGAGAAGGTGATCAAAGAAAGCCTAGCTATAGCTCGTTTTCACTAGAAAACACACACCACAGTATGCATGCGGTTTAACAAATAATTATCGCCTCCAACTATCTATTTTGCAAATTGTACTATTAATTTGGCGGCCTAGTGGGGGAACTTTAAGCGCCAATGATCAGTGGACGAAAAGTATAGGCTGCTTATGATGACCTGACCAAGTTCGTTGTTGTTTTTGTCAAAAGTAGATACTGCTAAGATTACTTGGGCATGCATGCATGCATGGGTCTATCAAATCATATATACCGTAGTTGTTAATTAATCATGTCTGTTATGCATGGCAGGTTGAAGAACCCTTTCATCAACATGGTCACTGCTAGGACGCTCAACGATGGCAAGACATGGAGGAAGTATGGCCAAAAAAAGATTCATGCCTCTACTAACCCGAGGTACATATATGTATTTGTGTATGTGCTTGTCATATACTCCCTCCGTCCCAAAATAACCACAACACTTATTTTAGGACGGGGTAAGTATGTGAATTCGGTTGTGCTGCAAATTAATTTGCAAGAAAAGAAAAAAACTGAGGTAGTATGAAAGTGAGGTCTCTGCATGCATAACCGAAAAGGAAACAACACAATGTCTTTTTTTTTGGTGGGATCACTGTGTTGATTTGTTGAAGTATAATTGAAGAGTGATTATTGAAGCATTAGTTCAAGCTGGCCAAGGACACTTGCCAACTGGTTAATTAACTAGTTGAGCTTTGTTAACGTTATCCATTGAGGGAAGTTGAGCTTTTTGATTGATCAAATGCATATGGTGCTTCTCTACATATAGCACTAGTTGTTGTGTTGTATACTATATTGGGGGTATTTGCTAAGCCTCTCTAAGTCTCTAGTAGAGTTGTAGCTAATTTGCATATGCACAATGGCACATCCAGGAGCTACTACAGGTGCTCTCATAAGCCAGACCAAGGCTGCCAGGCCACGAGGCAGGTCCAGGAATCCGACTCCAACCCGTCGGAGTACCTCATCAGCTACTACGGCCAGCACACCTGCAAGGACCCCTCCACGTTCCGATCACTCATCATACAAGGCGCCGCCGACGCTGCCCCGCCTGCAGACTGCACAAACCTCATCAGCTTCACGTCAATCAATGGCGGGGCTGCGAGCACGAGCACGAGCACGAGCACGAGCGCTTCTGCCCATCGTCTCGTGAAAGAAGCGGTTGATCTTCATCCGATGCTTTCCTCCCGCTTCTCCAACTACAGCTCCTCACCGCCGGTGCTGGAGGGTGCGTCCAGCGGCTCACCGTCGCCGGCTGGCCACGGGAAGTTCATGCAGTACGCCGGCGGGCAGCTCGTCGACGTTATTGGCCGGAGGACCTCGCCGTTGACCGTGGGATCAGCTCCGGCGGAGTACTGGCCAGTCGTGGGCGTCGCCGGCGTCAACATGGATGCTGGCGCGGGCATGAACAGCTTCCCTTCCTCGCCGAGCAGCCTCGGGTTCATGTCGGGCTCGTTAGGGGGGTCATTTGGCAATAACATTTACGACGACGACCTGTTCGGCTTCGATTCCTGACCAAGGTCGTGTACCCATGCAATATACGGCCCAATTTGCATGCATGGGGTAGTAGTAATATTTTATTATGAAGGTATATTGTGTATGCATGTATATTGCGCATGTGGATAGAAGGTAATATGTTTGTATTGGATGTCATTTGTAAACATATACTAGTACTAGGGAGTATGTAAGTTTTCCAGTACGACCTTGAAATATGGGTTTATGTTAAATTTCGTTTAACTTATATTAGAATGTTTTATCACCTTGCACAATAAGAAAATGTACTCAATTCTCTCTTGTCCAAAATAAAAGCTTTGCAATTTTTATTGTTAAACCAAGTGGCAAGCCTCGTAATCTATCTCAGACTCTCAGTCAACAACTTTAATGGTGAAATCAATATGACTTCTCTATTATTGGGAAAAGACAACAATTATTTTCGAGGAACCTCAACAAGCAGGAGCACTTGAGACTACCCATAGTGGGGAGTAACTTAGACTACCTCTATAGTGGTGACTAACATACGTATGTGTGGTGTTATGCAACACTTTATTTATGACCTTATTTATGACAAAAAAAGCAATGATATTCGTATGTACCAGTTTACAAAAAAGTTATGCACTAGTTCAATCTTATTTCCATGTTTTGCTCTTAGGTGGTCATTCCCACTCTCACCATGTGATTTTTTATATAAAGTAGTACATAAGAGTAAGATTTCTGTAACAAAAATCGGACCAAAAGCATTACAAATTTACAATTTTTGGAGATGAAAGCTTCATCTCAGCAAGATTTAGAATGCACATGGTTTGACAGTACAACCCTGTTTGTAGCAATCCTTCATAGCCTTTCAATTAAGTTACTAGTATATGCCTTTGTTTATTAGATGATGCATGTCACTAAGCTAACCCTTGAAACCAAGACACTGCCACACAAGGATCTGCGTCGATGCTTAGTTGGACCAATGGATATCCACGTTGGCCCTAACGACAACGAAAGTTGAAAAATGTTTTCTTTGCTTCTAGATTTATTGTCATGCCAACTTTCCAAGTCTTTCACTCCAAAGACTTTGGCTATGACACATGTATAGTACTTTAAAAACTAGTGCAATTGGCTCAACCTTTTGGCACATGGCGCCAACCATTTTCATATAGAAAACGAAAGCAAAACCTCATGCATGCACTTGTTCTCCAGGTGATAAGCTCACACTAGTAGAAAAACGACCTTATGTTCACCTCATTAGTCCCGGTTCAATTACGGACCGACACTAATGTGACCATTAGTGCCGGTTCCAACGGCTAGGGGGGCGGCACTCATTAGTCCCGGTTCGTGTTGAACCTCTAGTACCGGTTCGTGTTGAACCTCTAGTACCGGTTCGTGACACGAACCGGGACTAAAGAGGTGGTGGCAGGCTGGTGTCAGGATGGGGCCCCACCAACACCTTTAGTCCCGGTTCGTGGCACGAACCGGGACTAGAGGCTAACCTTTAGTCCCGGTTTGTATCACCAACCGGGACTATAGATCATCCTATATAAACCCTTCGTCGAGCCCGAGCTATCTGTTCTTTCCCTTTCCTCTCCTCTCTGTTCTTCCCCTTTGCTCGAGCTCATCCTTCATTTTGCCCAAAAATTGTCAAGATTTGAAGGCCCCCCATCCATCCAAGTGATCACAAAGGTTAGCAACTTTGTCCTTTCATCTCTCATTGCTAGATTAGCTCTTGCAATGCTCTATAAGTATAGTGATTTTTGGGTTTTAGTTTGGGAGTAATTATATGTGGTAGTTTATTTGATTTATATGCAATTTGAGCTCAAATTAACTCTTAGTTTGCATATGTAGGTGTGGTTTACTTAGTTCCTTCCCGTCCCCGTCCTAACCACCGTCGATCGCCCGCACCGTCCCGTCGCCGGCACCACCTTGGTGAGCCTCTTGTTCTTATGTTTTTTATATAAAAAAATCATGTTTGTGTGATTTAGATATATAGTTACTTGTATAATTTTCTTACTCGTACGTTGTTTGTTATACATAGTGGCATGGTTTTGATATCTGTCCCCGTCGGCCCTCGTTCGCTTTATGATTCGGATGTGGTATATTCTCTTTTATAACTATTTGTTGCATTTCGTGTTTATGACAAATTATGCCCATCAAGTTGACATAGATATTTTTATCTAGGAGGTATGTGATCCGGAAATTCCAACCGACCCTCTTGTCGAGAGGTTAAATTTAGTTGAAAAAGAAAACGAGTATTTGAAAGAAAAATTGAAAAGAATTGAAGAAGAGAAGATGAAACTGGAGTTGTATGTTGCCGATGTCGTCGATGATCACAAGATCAAGATGGAGAAAATGCGTTTGAAGATTAGAAAGATTAGAAAATATGCCATTGATAGTGAGGCTTGGTATCATTATGCTGTTGGATCAATTGTTACCTTAGTTGCGATCTTGATCGCATTTGTTGTTGCATTTAAATGCTTTAGTTAGAGAGTTTGTATGTTGTTTTATGAGAATAAGTGTGTATAAACTTTATGTATGAACTTGTATTAATTTGGTCTTTTCGGTGCTGTGTAATGAAGATGAGCTGGCAATGGATGTACGATGACCGATGCTCTCCCCAGTTCATTAATGGCGTGCGTACTTTTCTGCTTGCGGCTGAGGCAAACAAGCGGGCGGATGGTTTTATGTGTTGTCCATGTGCTGGCTGTAAGAATGATCAGAATTACTTTAAGTCAAGAACCATTCACGTCCACCTGTTTGAGTCCGGTTTCATGCCCCACTATAATGTTTGGACCAAGCACGGAGAAAGAGGGGTTATGATGGAAGACAATGAAGAAGAAGAGGACGACGACAGCTATCCTGGCCATGGGTTCCCTGAATACGATGGTACAATAATGGGGGAAGAAGCTGAGCTGGCAATACGGGAAGAAACTGAAGAAGAGGCATCAGATGAGCCCGCTGATGATCTTGGTCGGGCCATTGCTGATGCAAAGAGAAACTGCGCAAGTGAAAAGGAGAGGCTGAAGTTGCAGCGCATGTTAGAGGATCACAAGAAACCGTTGTACCCAAATTACGAAGCTGACAAGAAAAAGCTGGGCACCACACTAGAATTCCTGCAATGGAAGGCAGAGAATGGTGTATCTGACAAGGGATTTGGAAAGTTGCTGATAATGTTAAAGAAGATGCTTCCAAAGGACAACGAATTGCCCGACAGTACGTATGAAGCAAATAAGACTGTCTGCCCTCTAGGATTAGAGGTGCAGAAGATACATGCATGCCCTAATGACTGCATCCTCTACCATGGCGAGTACGAGGATTTGAATGCATGCCCGGTATGCGGTGCATTGCGCTATAAGATCAGCCGCGATGACCATGGTGATGTCGAGGGCGAGCGCCCCAGGAAGAAGATTCCTGCAAAGGTGATGTGGTATGCTCCTATAATACCACGGTTGAAATGTTTGTTCCAAAACAAAGAGCATGCCAAGTTGATGCGATGGCACAAAGAAGACCGTAAGAAAGACGGGAAGTTGAGAGTACCCGCTGAGAGGTCGCAGTGGAGAAAAATCAAGAGGAAGTGGAGGGACATTGCAGATGACGCAAGGAACGTATGGTTTGGTCTAAGCGCAGATGGCATTAATCCTTTTGGGGAGCAGAGCAGCAATCATAGCACCTGACCTGTGACTCTATGTATGTATAACCTTCCTCCTTAGTTGTGCATGAAGCGGAAGTACATTATGAAGCCAGTGCTCATCCAAGGCCCTAAGCAACTCGGCAACGACATTGATGTGTACCTAAAGCCATTAGTTGAAGAACTCTTACAGCTGTGGAATGAAAAAGGTGTACGTGCGTGGGATGAGGACAATCAGGAAGAATTTGACCTACATGCGTTGCTGTTTGTGGTCATCAATGATTGGCCTGCTCTCAGTAACCTTTCGGGACAGACAAACA
Source organism: Thinopyrum elongatum (assembly GCA_011799875.1). NCBI lineage: Eukaryota > Viridiplantae > Streptophyta > Magnoliopsida > Poales > Poaceae > Thinopyrum > Thinopyrum elongatum. Next base: position 105,878,642 of record CM022298.1, read on the forward strand.
AGGGATACCGCGCATGCATGCATTGTTTGGATGATACCGACAGTATATATTTGGATAATTGTAAGAAGAATGTGTACCTGGGACAACGTCGATTTCTTCCGAGCAGGCATCCCGTAAGAAAGAAAGGCAAGCATTTCAAAGGTGAGGCAGATCACCGGACGAAGCCTCGCCACCATACTGGTGATGATGTACATGATATGGTCAAGGATTTAAAGGTAATCTTTGGAAAGGGTCCTGGTGGACAATCTGTTCCGAATGACGCTAACGGACGCGCACCCATGTGGAAGAAGAAATCTACATTTTGGGACCTACCCTATTGGAAAGACCTAGAGGTCCGCTCTGCAATCGACGTGATGCACGTGACGAAGAATCTTTGTGTGACCCTGCTTGGCTTCTTTGGCGTGTATGGGAAGACGAAAGATACACCGGAGGCACGGGAGGACCAGCAACATATGCACGGAAAAGACGGCATACATCAGGGTCATGCCAGCTACGCTCTTACCAAAGAAGAGAAGGAAATCTTCTTTGAATGCCTGCTCAGTATGAAGGTCCCGTTTGGCTTCTCGTCGAATATAAAGGGAATAATAAATATGGCAGAGAAAAAGTTCCAGAACCTAAAGTCTCATGACTGCCACGTGATTATGACGCAACTGCTTCTGGTTGCATTGAGGGGGCTTCTACCGGAAAACGTTCGATTAGCCATTGTGAAGCTATGTGCATTGCTCAATGCAATCTCTCAGAAGGTAATCGATCCAGAAATCATACCAAGGTTAGAGAATAATTTGGTGCAATGTCTTGTCAGTTTCGAATTGGTGTTCCCACCATCCTTATTCAATATCATGACATATGTCCTAGTTCACCTATGCGAAGAGATTACCGTTCTGGGTCCTGTATTTCTATACAATATGTTCCCCTTTGAGAGGTTCATGGGAGTCTTAAAGAAATATGTTCATAACCGTGCTAGGCCAGAAGGAAGCATCTCTAAGGGCCATGAAAATGAGGAGGTCATTGAGTTTTGTGTTGACTTTATTCCTGACCTTAAGCCGATTGGTGTTCCTGAATCGCAGCATAAGGGCAGACTGGGTGGAAATGGCACGCTAGGACCGAAAGCAATAATATGTATGGACGGGCATTCTCTCACTCAAGCACACTACACAGTTCTACAAAATTCCGCCTTGGTGGCTCCGTATATCGAGGAACACAAGAATATTCTACGCTCCAAACACCCGGAGCAGTCTGACGATTGGATTACACGTGAACAAACGGGGACTTTCGCCGGTTGGTTGCAGACACGTGCCATGCATGACGATGCTGTTGAAGATGACATGTACTTGCTGTCCCAGTTACCATCTTCGAATATAATGACTTTCAAAGGGTACGAGATAAATGGGAATACATTTTACACGATCGCCCTAGATAAAAAGAGCACTAACCAAAACAGTGGTGTCCGCTTTGATGCAGCAACCAAGAGGGGAAAGGACCCATATTATGGTTACATAGAGGAGATATGGGAACTTGACTATGGACGTGGTTTGAAGGTCCCTTTGTTTCAGTGCAAATGGGTCAATATGACACGAGGCGGGGTAACCGAAGACCCGCAGTGCGGAATGACAACAGTGGATCTCAACAATCTTGCGTACGCAGATGAACCATTCGTCCTAGCCAATGATGTGGCGCAGGTTTTTTATGTGAAGGACATGTCTACCAAGCCGAGAAAAAGAAAAGATAAGGAAGCCAATACATCATACAATGAGCCAAAGCACCACATAGTTCTTTCAGGGAAAAGAAACATCGTGGGAGTGGATGATAAGACAGACATGTCAGAAGATTATGAAAAGTTTCATGAAATTGCTCCCTTCACAGTGAATATTGACCCGAGCATCCAGTTAAATGATGAAAATTGTCCATGGTTACGGCGCAAAGGGACACACGCGAAGAAAAAGTTTTACACTCAAAGATCCCACTCTGGGATGTGACCGGCTTCACTGTCATCACTTTCTTCTCTAGTGAGTTTCCGGACTTATATATCTGGAAATTCCCACTTTGGACAAACCGGAGGGAATCTTTGTAATAGTTAGGATGCTTATGTGTTTTGGCATTTGAAACGTGTACTTATGTGCTTCGGACAAACGTCATCAATTTTAACCCTTTCTGACTTCATTTGCTATTTTTCATGCATTTACTGATTTTTTTGAGATAAATGACCCTGAAATTGAAAAGCACTACAAATGAACTCTGTAAAGGTTGAAAGTTGGCATGGTATCATTATTTCACCCACATAGCATGTGCTAAAAAGTTGAGAGGGTTACGGCAAAAACTGGATGCACTTCGTGTACAAAATGGATAATCTCTTTCGAACTATCAGGGTTTCAGACGAAAACTCATCTGTTACAAAGGCATTTCATTTTTTTAAACTTATTTCAACTCCAGACTTTTTGTGCGTTCAGTATGCACCATTCAAAGCCACGTCATCAATTTTCAACCCTTTCTGACTTCATTTTGCTATTTTTCATGCATTTACTGATTTTTTTGAGATAAATGACCCTGAAATTGAAAAGCACAACAAATGAACTCTCAAAAGGTTGAAAGTTGGCATGGTATCATAATTTCACCATATAGCATGTGCTAAAAAGTTGAGAGGGTTACGGCAAAAACTGGATGCACTTCGTGTACAAAATGGACAATCTCTTTCGAAGTATCAGGGTTTCGGACGAAAACTCATCTGTTACAAAGGCATTTTATTTTTTTAAACTTATTTCAACTCCAGACTTTTTGTGCATTCAGTATGCACCATTCAAAGCCACGTCATCAATTTTCAACTCTTTCTGACTTCATTTGCTATTTTTCATGCATTTACTGATTTTTTTAAGCTAAATGACCCTGAAATTGAAAAGCACTGCAAAATGAACTCTGAAAAGGTTGAAAGTTGGCATGGTATAATAATTTCACCCATATAGCATGTGCTAAAAAATTGAGAGGGTTACGGCAGAAACTGGATGCACTTCGTGTACAAAATGGACAATCTCTTTCGAAGTATCGGAGTTTCGGATGAAAACTCATCTATTACAAAGGTATTTCTTTTTTAAAATAACCTAAGAATTACCAAATTGAATATAATGATAAAACACACTAATATTAAACAACAGAAAAAAGAATCACTGAAAAATCTGTTTTTAAAGTAAAGTTATTCACAAACTAGTGATTCACACAAAATTCAAATAATTCAAATTTAAACTATCCAAATTTGAAAACTACAAGCACTAAAAGAAAGTTTATAATTTTTTTTACCTAAAGCAAAAAGATTCACAAAGAAACTCTAAATAAAGCAAAAAACAACTCAGAAACAAAAAAAAATAAAGCAGAAAACAAAAAATAAAATAAATAAAACCCGCCTACTGGGCCGCCACGGCCTGCATACGACTAGAAACCCAACCTCTAGTTGGGCCAGGATGCAGGCCCGTACGGCCCAGTAGGCCCCACAGGGCAGCACAATTTCAATAGGCCCACAAAGGCCTGCTTAGAGAGGAGCTCGACAAGGTAGCCGCGGCGGGGCTTATAAACCGGTGCGAGCTCCTCTCAACTAGCGAGATGGGACTAAACATTGGACACGGGAAGCACACGCCTTTAGTCGCGGTTGGTGGCTCCAACCGCGACTAAAGACACCCCTTTAGTCGCGGTTGGATGCTCCAACCGCGACTAAAGGGGTGTCTTTAGTCGCGGTTGGAGCCACCAACCGCGACTAAAGGCCTGCGCTTCCCGCCGCTTCGGCTGGCCAAAGTGACCTTTAGTCCCTGTTGGTGGCTCCAACCGGGACTAAAGGTCCCCGCATATATATAGAGCACTTGAAATTTTTTCAGTTTCCCTCTGCTTTCTTCCACTCTTCGACAACTACACAAAGGAGATCGCCGCCCCCGACGCCGTCGCCGCCCACGACGCGTCGCCCACGCCGTCGTGGCCCCCGTCGCGCCGCCCCTCTCCTCGACCTCGTGCTCCGTCGCCGTCGCAGTTGCCGTCGCCCCGCTGTGAGCCCCTGTCGCCATGGCCGCCCCTCCCATCAAGCCCGCACACACACACACACATGCACGAACACACACACACACACACACACACACACACACACACACATATTCTTATTTTCTGTTTTTCTATTTTTTTAGTTTTTTATACTTTTAGTTATAGAAATGTTATATGAATGTTAGATGAATGTTTTTTATTTTTTATACTTTTAGTTATATAGAAATGTTAGATATATAAATGTTAGATGAATGTTTTTAGTTTTTATACTTTATTTATATAGAAATGTTAGATATATAATGTTAGATGAATGTTTTAGTTTTTTATACTTTTAGTTATATAGAAATGTTAGATGAATGTTTTTAGTTTTTATACTTTTAGTTATATAGAAATGTTAGATATATAAATGTTAGATGAATGTTTTTAGTTTTTTATACTTTTAGTTAATAGAAATGCTAAATATTAAATGTTAGATGAATATTTTTTAGTTTTTTATACTTTTAATTATGTATTTGCAAATCAAGTGAAAAAGAATTACAAAAATCACAATCAACCATTTAAAAAAGTTAAATTTGCATAGATCAAATTTGCAAAATTAAATTTTCACTAGATGTTTGTGATATACATTTTTTTCACTAGATGATAGAGTATAGAAACAGTTACGGAATTTTGACGTATGAGGAATTTTTACATTTTGATCCATTATGTATAGAAATTAGTATATATATATGTATGAATATAATGTATAGAAAAAAGTTGATGAATTTTGACATTTGATCCAATGTATAACAATTAGTATTTGCAAAAGTTACATATTTTAATGTTGTATTTGCAAAAGTTTGTTATGTATTTGCAACTAATTAGTATATGTATGTACAGTACACAATAGATTCTCTTATAGTCTTAATAAGGGATTTATCAAGAATGCCCCCATTATGGATATGCACAAGTTGATTCAATTTTTTTCTGATCTCATCTACGTACCCTTCTATATGTCACGTTGTCTTGTATGTCAAAGTATTGAAGAAATCCATGGCTTCATCATTAGCCGGAAGTAACGGGCGCATGATGGTACGACGCTCTCCAAAGTTATTTTGGAACGGAGTCCAAGTTGTTTTGGAACGGAGTCTAGGACTCCGTTCCAAAACAACTTTGGAGAGCTTCGTACCATCATGCGCCCGTTACTTCCGGCTAATGATGAAGCCATGGTTTTCTTGAATCCTTTGACACTAGACAACGCGACATATAGAAGGGTAGATGAGATCAGGAAAAATATGGATAATTTTCTGCACATCCAGAATGGCGCCATTTTGTTAAATCCCTTAAAGGTTAAGAGAATCCGTTATGATTCTGAATCCTGTTCCTAGCCAGGGACTAAAGGTTCCTCGTATATAAGAAATCACAATCCAAGCATTTAAAAAATGTTACATTTGCATAGAATTTGTTCTCGACGTCAACGATGCCCGGCCCGCATCCTTGTCGTCGACCCGTTCGCGACGACGTCCTGCTTCAGAGGCGCCATGTCCGGGACTGGGCTCCGTCGGGCTGGCACTGGGAGGTGCTACCTTCAGGGGCGTGCATCTTGGTGAGGAACCCGGGTCCCGTCGTCGACCCGGAGCTTCTTTGGTGACGGGCGCGTGGGCCACATTCGGTGCGGAGGCTGGCGTCCCCCGCGGAGGTGGTACGTCACCGTGTCAGGGAGGAGGACGAGCACGTCCGTCGCTACATGGTTGCGTTGGACGTCAGGTTCTCCAATACCTGGCAGATTCTTCAGGGATCTCACCCGAGCTATGATCCTGTGATGGTTCCTTCTCTTTGGGTGTCCATCGCGAGTGAACTAGATTATTCGATACTATTCTATCTGTATTAGCTAGTGATGTATTCGAGATAATATTCGAGACGATGTATTCGAGATTATATTATTCGATAATATTCGAGACGATGTATTCGAGATTATATTCGATGATGCATATTAATTATCTGGATTATTCGAGATGCATGTTATCTACTATGATTAAGTTTTTCCTTATTGATTGCATTCATGCATTCTAATTTGAATACTAAATTATTTTATCTTTCTTCTGGATTAGTTAAATAAAAGCTATGGACAATACAGCCAGAGAAGGAGAAGAGACTCTGTTCGACATCATACGCTCCCCGAGCCCAGATGGGAATGAAGAAGATGACGGCTCGCAATATCTGAACCCTACCGGTGAGGGTATGATGTTTGATGAAGACGAACGAATAGATGAAGTCCAGAACAATGATGACGAAGGAAATGTTGTTCTTCAAATGACAAAGACTGGCGAGGTATATTTATATAAGCAGGCATCTAGTGATCATCACATGTTTTAATTGATTTGTGTATATATTAACGAATTGATCTTTCTTCTTTTAGCCCTCCGGATCGAGCAAATCTTCTACAAGCAGCAGGACAGTTCGAGGCCCGGCTAAAAAGTTGAAGGATGGCGTAAAGTACAACATCGATGCCATCAAACCTAATGGCGAACCGCGCGAACCTAAGAAGAATGTGAACAAGTTCAGTCGTCAATGCGGAGTTATTGTTAGGGACCAAATCCTGATCTCCATTCAAGAATGGAAAAAGCCAGCAAAGGAAGATCCAGATGTTACTTTTGTCGACCAAAGAGCAAAAGATCGGCTTTGGGAATCACTCATGTCATATTTCACCCTACCAGATCATTTGAAAGATGCAGATCTGCAGAAAGTCAAGAACTGTGCTCTTAAGAAGATGGCAATAGCATTCAACAACCACAAGAAAACTATATGGGCCGCGTACGTGAAAGGAGGAAAGCAGACTCCAGAATTCAAGGGAACACTGGAGAAGGCAAGAGCTCACTGGGACGCTTTCGTGAACTTCAAGGAATCGGAAGTAGCTTAGAAACGGTCGAGAAAAAACAAGATTAATGCCGCAAAAAAGCAGTGGCACCATAAGCTGGGGCCAGGTGGCTACGAGATGCCCGGCCTAAGTGGGATCTCGCTGAGCAAGAGATGATGGATGCAGGGGTCACTCCAGTTACATTGAGCTGGCCCCCCAGGTCCAGGACTTGGTTCTATGCGCATGGGGGGACATTGGACCCAAAGACAGACGAGGTTTTGGAGCGGGCAAGTCTTAAAGGAGCCGATGTCAGTTTACTTGTTGCAATAGAAGAGGCTCAAACGGGGGTGTTCAAGCCCAACAGAGAGAACGACGAGCTTACGCGCGCCCTGAAGAATCCTGAACACCCGAGAAGAACACGAGGCAAAGGCGTTGTTCCGTGGTTTGAGGGGTTTGCGAACTGGAACGCCGACTACAGAAGCCGTGCGAGAGAGAAGCAGCAAGAGGAGTAGAAGAGGAAGCTGGAGGAGTAGGAGAGGAAGCAGGAAGCAGATCACCTTCGTGGCCTAGAATCAAAGCACGCGGAGTTGGCACTCGCTTTCCAGCGGCAGCAGCAGCAGATCGACTCACTTAGCCAAGAAAGGGGGTCTCAGCAGCGGCAGCAGCTAGCGGATCTAGCATTGGATAGCACCGTCCCATCCATGCCGAGAAGCAGCGTGGGTTCCGCCCCGGGCGATGATGCACTGCTGAATAGATACCCTGTGGATGATATCATAGATACGACAACTTGTGAGCTACACTTTAAAATGAAGAACATATCCATGCAGGTGGCGGACGGCGTTGCTTATACAAATCCCCCTGAAGCAACCTTCCATTGCAATCTGATTCTAGCTGGCTATGCTCGTGTCGGGGTTGATGAAGTGGTGGCACAATATTCGGGGCTAGAGCTTGACATTCCTGGAGGTGATGACGAGCGCACACTGGGAGAGGCCATACATCATATCATTCTATGGAGAAAGGATTGCATCGTCTTTCCAAGGCCACCGACACCGTGTCAGCCGGCTCCTCCTCCAAGTCCGCCACCGCGTCAGCAGACTCCCGCTCCTCCAAGTCAGCCACCGCGTCAGCAGACTCCTGCTCCTCCAAGTCCGCCACCGCATCAGCCCACTCCTCCTCCTCCAAGTCCGGCACCGCGTCACCCGACTCTTCCTCCTCCAAGTCCGGCACCGCGTCAGCCGACTCCTCCTCCAAGTCAGGCACCGCGTCAGCCGTCTCCGCCGCCTCAGCGGGCTCCACCGCCTAAGCAACAACGGAAGAGAGGCACCACAGCTACGGCGGCTAGTGGTACAACATGAGGCAAGAAATACAAATTTGGTCCAAGCCTCAAACCTCTTCCGAGGTTGCCTTACCACCTGACTGACGAGGAAAACGAAGCCGAAGTGCAAGCCCAAGTGAAGGCCCATTTTGGACCGAAACCACCCCCGCCGCCAGAGGAGAAAGTACCTGAGCATGTCATTCAGCACTTTATTCGTATGGCTGAACCACCAGCTCCCAAGCATAGGGACTCAGACTATGAGCGCCAAATCAAGAAGTCATATCAAGCACAAAAAAAGGAGTCGAGCTCGAGCTCGAGCCAAGCAGCTGTCAAAAAAAGCGGGAAAACTGTTCCCCAGCTGGGAGAACAGGCGGTGCAATCGATCCCCCTGCTCATTGTACCAACACATGTGAGTACCGGCGCCGATTAGTTGGTAATAACCGACGATCATAGAAGGCAGGCTGAAGAGGCCGGTGTCACTGTAGAACAATTCCTAGGCATCGAGCCCATGTAAACGTTTAAAGAGGAGGAACTAAAACGGAAATATGCCCACGGCGAACCTCTGGTCAAGCCTAAGGAGATCAAGCGTCTATCAACGAGAATGTATGAATTGCATCAATGGTACATGGGAGAAGTAAAGACTACCGATCGAGAGTCCCTCATGATGAGAGTCAAGGCAGAGCATTACTTCCATGAAAAGGCTCTGTGGGTTGAGTTTCAAGAACTGTTTTAGTTATTCAATCAAGACGCACTCGACAAATCTATCGTCAGTTGCTATTGTCTGTAAATGATTTCTTTCTGTAATTTAAGTCTCTAACTAGCTGTAGTGCTCATTCATTAACTGTAAGTATCCTCACTATATTCTTTTCTGTGGTATTATGCAGAATGAAGATGTATGAAATGAAAAAAGCTGGACGCTATGGCATTGGGTTCATTGATCCAAATACCATTAATCAAGAGACATGGTCACGTGATTATGATCGACCATACACAGAGAAAAGCTTGTTAGAGTTCTTGGTGCGACTAAATACCCAACCAGAAATACTACTTCCTTACAACTTCGGGTGAGTCACACTGTCTTATACTACAAATTCTGTTTTTACTTACTAGATGTTAATAAGTGTAGTTGATGAGTTATGCACATGCCCGCTTAATTATACAAACGTGTGCGCATGCAGTTTTCACTGGATCCTGCTAATCATTGAAGTTGACGAGGGAAGAGTTCAAGTACTGGACTCACTACTTAAAGACGTTAATGACTACGCAATCGTGAAGGGGATGGTCGACAGGTAATTTCAATCATTATCGAACTATATGTCGGCCTCTTTAGTTTGTCGTTTCCTGATATCAACTAATTAATAACTCCTTTATTCATTTTTTTTTGCCGGCGGGCAGTGCTTGGGAAAAGTTCATCAGACAGGTTGAAGGCCCATGGAAACAAAAGCTGAAATGGGTGCGACCCAAGTTAATTAATTAAGTAGCTAGTACTAGCTAGCTACCATCTCTTTAATTTTAGTTTCAATACCATTATCATGCTTGATTAATTATTATCTGATTGAATTCTATTCTCGTAAAGGCCCTTAAGCAGGCGCTGGGAACTGATTTATGTGCATACTACGTTTACGAGAACATTCACATGATGACGTCCGAAAGGAGCAGAACTGATAGAGAGCAATGGGTACGTTTGCCAGAACACTATTCACAATTTTTACATCATTATCTAATATATATACACACAACTAATACATGCATATTGATCTCTTTCTTTAAAGATGAAGGAGATGCGGGATAAGCTCCTACCAGAGAATCGTGTACGAGCAATTCAAAAGGAAATAACGGAATTTTTGCTCGACCAGGTCATAGATCCCAACGAAGAATACTATTACAAGCTGTAATGCCTCCATGTAATGATCTGCAAATTGTAGGAGAAATTGTATATACCAAATTATATATATATACATGTGTATGATGGTCGTGTGAGAAATTCGATGATATATATATATGATCGGTTCTACGAGAAATTCTATTTATATATATGCATAACATGTACAATATGCAGTAGCGTAAAATATGTTTGAAATAAAAAAGAATTAAATGGAAAACACAAAACTAAAAGGAAAAATAATTCATAAACCCCTAAACTTTTTAGTCCCGGTTGGTGTGGTGTAACCAACCGGGACTAAAGGCCCCCAGCCCCCCGGCGCGGACTCGTGCCACGTGGTGGGTCTTTGGTCCCGGTTCGTGTTGAACCGGGACTAAAGAGGGGGGGCTTTAGTCCCCACACTTTAGTGCCGGTTGCCGGTTGCAGAACCGGCACTAAAGGTCCTTACGAACTGGGACAATAGCCCGATTCTGCACTAGTGTCAGGGAAATAGAAGCAAATAACATGTGTACATTCTTCAACATCTTTTTTTCTATCTTACGTTCCTGGAAAAACCGAAGCAATGAAAACTGCTTATCTGGTCACCACGAGTGGTCTCAAGTTCTCATCAAGTCAGTCCAGTTACATCCAATTCTTATCTGATTACTTTACATCTGGAAAAGTTGAGTGCTCTTTTTCTCCCTTGGCGTATATTCCAGATATGCTACCAAGAAAAAGTTGAGCTAAGCTTCAGCACCAAAGACTAAAATCTAAAGAAGATGGTACTTTCAGTTCATGGAGAAATTTCAACTATATATACCTCCGAACATTCCCTGTCTTAGCTAGTGCTGGTGGATCTAGCTTTCTGCTTTTGTGCATGTGAATCTGCCTTTCTGATTCGGTTCATTAGCTGTCCTTAAACTAAACTACTATAATCAAGTAACTCACTGTCACGTACGTGCACTAATTAAAGCTGTCATAATACGACAAATGTTTACTTCCAATTCGCATGGGGAAATGTCTTAGCCTTCCTTTCACTAAATCTATCAGCTCGGATATAGCTTGTTTATCCGGAAAAAAAAAGGGTTGTCGTGCTTGTCATCCGCAAAAAAATAAAAAAAGTGTTGTCGTACTTGTTTATCCACAAATCGCAAGTGGCACTTACTTTTTAGGTTGAAGATTTTACGTGCGGATCAAAATCACCTGCCACACAAGTAGAATCTAACCGGTGATCCTGTCTTGGTAAATGAATTCTTCCTTGATCGGTTCATAGACTCCCATCAAAGGGGAAAAGATTGCCTCCAAGATGTGGCAGCGTGCTTCTTAGGTAGGTACGAACACTGTTCTTAGGTAGTTTTTTTCTTGTTGAGTAAGGTCATACGAGTATAGAATTGGTGTCAGAACACTACTAGTCCGTAGTCCCTATATGAGATGTTTTTCCTAAAGCAGTAGACTTGCACATCACTGCATGTGCCTGGCTATGGTATCATATTCTGTCTGGATCGTGATACAAGTGATATTCACACTAATCAAGTGTGAGACAATTTCTAACCGATCCCTTATAACTGGTTCGAGGAGTAGAAAATCGTTTTTACTCCTCTAACCGGCACCTAGCCGATCCATTATCTACCGTAAGGGAGTAAAAATTTTACTCCGGCCCCAATTTTTTTTCCTAAATATACTCCGTCTGAAGGCGCCAAGTATAATTTTTCTTCACGCAAAGACCTCCTTGTGGCCGGCCGGCGACTCACGTGAAGCTCCCATGGCCTCGTCAGCGACCTCGCCGGTGACCCCTGCCCGTAACACTACTGCTACGGCCACTGCGTGCTGCTGATGCTGCCCGTCGCTGCTACGTGCTGCTATTGCTCGCCGCCGGTGCGTGCTACTGCTGTTGCTGCTCCTCCTCGTTGCGTGCTGCTTCTCGCCGCCGATGGTACGTGCTTCTGCTGCTCGCCGCCGGTGCGTGCTGCTGCTACCGTCCGCCACTGGTGCATGTTGCTCGCCGCTGCTCCTCCCGCTGCGTGTTGCTACTGCTACTGCTCCCCGATGTTCTCCCGTTGCGTGCTGCTGCTCGCCGCCGCCTGTGCGTGTTGCTGTTGCTCGCCGCTGCAGGTGTGTGGTGCTGCTGCTCGCCGTCGGTGCGTGTTGCTGTCGTTGCTGCTCCTCCACGTTGCGTGTTGCTGCTGCTCGCCGTCGGTGCGTGTTGCTGCCGTTGCTGCTCCTCCCCGTTGCGTGTTGCTACTGCTCGCCGCTGCTGCTGCTGCGTGCTTCTGCTGCTCGCCGCCGCTGCTGTGTGCTTCTGCTGCTCACCGCCGGTGTGTGCTACTGCTACCGTTCGCCACTGGTGCGTCTTGCTCGCCGTTGCTGCTCCCGCTGCGTGCTGCTACTGCTGCTGCTCGCCACTGGACCTTCCGCTGCCTGCTGCTACTACTGCTGCTCGCCACCGCCGGTGTGTGCTGCTACTGCTCGCCGTCGCCGATTTGTGCTGTTGCTGCTCCTCGCCGTTGCGTGCTTCTTCTGCTCGCCGCCGGCGTGGTCACCATGGTTGCCACTCGCCGCGGAGATGCATAGCAAGTGTTTGACGAAATGTATGAGCCAAATTTAAATTTACTCCATTATATTAGGGGATTGGTGTTCGGCCAAAACTTAGTGGAGTAAATATACTCCACTAAGGTTTACTTCAAGGTTTACTCCTCTATTTTTTAAGGGGTCGGTTAGAAATGTCCTTAGGCATACTTCTTACTGGAAGGGTTGGGCGCGCTTTGTTGCACCATTGGTGATGTTGAGTTTCTTAAAAAGAAAATCACTCTATTTCAAAATATAAGGTGTATTACTTTTTGAAAAGGCAAACCTTTTAAGCTTGATCAAATTTGTAGAGAAATATATCAAAATTCATAATATCAAATCGGTATTTGTAAATTCATCATGAAATGAATTTCCATACTTTTTTGTTTAATATTGTGGATGTTGATATTTTTGCTCTGAACTTGGTCAAAGTTAAAGAAATTTGACTTTCTAAAAAATTAATACCCCTTATATTTTCAAACTGATGAATATTTAGTTTGGCTGGTGGGGAGATGATAGAGTATGTTTTTTTTATAATGCTTTGATTTAGTGGGCCTTTCATGGTGTGATTCTGTGTAGTCCGCTAACCAAACTAATATTTATGTGGGGAAATTTCTATGTCAGTGGTTGCATATACTATATTGGTGCTACAATATCACATGGTGGCATTTCTTTTTTCTAGGTGGTGGGAAAGTGCGCGGGATTGATATGTTTTTATAGGCCAGTTGCTGCTGATTTCTTTGAAAAAATGTTGGCCCGGTCAAAACTGTAAACCAAATCCAAAATTGAATACCTCAATTAAATGAAATAGTTTCAAAATTAGGGAACAATAGTGAATTAAAAGAATTGAATGGGAGATTTTAAGAAATTGTTGACCCGGTGAAAATCGGATGACCCAGTTCTAAATTGAATACCTCAATTAACTGTGAGGCCTTAAAAATTAGGAAGCATAGCGTATAGTATAAAATAATTGAATGAGAGAGATTTGAGAAATCATTGACCCGGTCAAAATCAGATGACCCAATTCTATTTGAAGACATCAATTGAATGTGGGCTCTTTAAAACTAGGGAGCTTAGTGTTATAGAGGATTTGTACAAGCGGCTATTAGTGATTTTACAGGGAGAAAAGTCTATGTTAAACCTTGAGTTCATAGAGTTGCGTGACATGAAACTCTAAATAGGAAATAAGTAACTTATTGTTCTCGATCAATTCAGGTCGAAGACCTGTTTGGCCTAGCAAGAAACGGTCGATCCCAACCGGGATGATTCGTTACTCTCCCTGACTACTGGGCCCACATGTCTCTCTCTCTCTCTCACGCACATATGCATCGGGGAAGACAACGTCAAAGATGCACATCTCCGTGGCTTATGAGGCTTGAGATTCTTTCACCATAGCACATGTGCGGCGGTGATTTGGCGTGGAGTACAATCACGAAGTAGGCTGGGAGCAGGAAGCCAATGCCGACCTTGCTCAAGTAGAGCATGTCGCCATTGGTGCGTATGGGGTGGTAGTCATGGTATAGAGCAAGGAGTAACCCATCCGCGGAGGTGTGGCCGACGGTACGCATGGAGAGCGTGAGAAGATCGAAGGTGGTGGTACGTAGCACGTCGACGAGCTCTGTGAAGCCGAGGTTGTTGGAGAAGAATCGGCCCTCTAAGGATTTGAAAGGACCTCAACAAACAATACCATGGTATGTCCATAACTGCAAATAGGAACGACATGGAATATAAATGAAAACAACAATACAAACTATCGAACAACTTAGAGATAAATATTTAACTCTAGAAAATGCCCGGTAAAAGCACTCGGCGTTGATGATCTTTACGTCTGAGCATGGTAATCAACGATGTCATGAAACTTAGCAAATACGAGACCTTACAAAATCTAGCACACACTACAACCAAATATAGTTAATATGATTAGATAGGTGCCAAAGGAAGTAAAAATACAATACGATTGGAAAGCCAAACAAGATGGCACCTTGCCACCATTTACATGCAAATCATATTCCAGGCACAGGATGGTGAATAGCAATGGGCCAGCCCATTTGCGGTAAGGCAGCAGTCTTGTAATTTGTTTCTCGGTTCTTTCCCTTTTCTCTGCCGGTTTTGTTTGTATTGGGTTTAGGGTAGATTTTTTCCTTTTTAATTTTTTCCTGTTTTTCTTTTTCTCTATTCAAATTTTCCCCTATCTTCTATGTTTTTAATTTTTATTGTAAAATTTTCTTATAACATGGGGATACTTTTCTAAAACAAATTCATGATTCTAAAAAAACATTATGTACCTTTTTTTTAATAAACATCATATTATTTTTGTACATAAACCATGATATGTTTTTAAAATACAGGATGAACATCTTTCAAATAAACGAAGATCATTTCTGCACCGATGAGTATTTTATTAAATTGTGATTGAATATATTTTTAATCTGCGAACATTGTTGAAATTAGTCATTAATATAAAAATTTGCACAAGAATATATTAACCATCTTGGGCAATCCCTCGTAATGGACTGCGTCCCATTGTAACGTGTGCGTGCATGTTACCAGGAAACCCTATTTTTCGCACATTGCACGAAATAATCTGGGCCTCGCATGGGGGCAGGCTCATTGTCGTTTTATTATTTACAGAAATTATAAAAATATTCGTATTTTTCTAAAAGAAATGTTCATATTCTCAGAAAATGTTACTGTTTTCCTATTTTGTTCAGAAATATAATAAATAGTGCGGAAATCAAAACAAGTTTAGAATTTTAAAAATGTTCCTGTTGTTCCAAAAAATAGAATTTTTATAAAAGCTCATTTTTTCAAAAAAATTCATATATTAAAAAATTGTGCGTTCTTTTAAAAAAAATCATAATTTCAAAAAAAATCCCTTTTTATAAAAACCATAAATTTAAAGTGTTTGCATTTTCAAAAAATGTTGGGAACTTTAAAAAATTGATCAAAACTAAAAAAAATGTTCACACTTTCCAAAACAGTTCAAAATTGTGTTCGCACTGTTTAGAAAATATTTGGTTTTTAAAAAATTATTTCCTTTTATGAAATTGTTCACAATTTTCAAAGAAATGTTTGGAAATTGTCAATAGTGTTCGGATCTGCTACAGAATTTAGTTCTTAGTATTTTGCGTATTCTTTTGTCACTTATACTTGTGAGGTGAACTGGCTAGCAATACCCGTACACAAACCTGTGGTCAGGAGTTTGATTCCTGGTGGAGGCACTTCTTAGTTTTTTGAATTTTTACATCGAGCAGTACTTTTTCATAGGATACTTCATGCAATACTAGTACAGGTTGCGCTGGCCGCAACTCTCCCCAACGGGCCGGCCCAGTCGAGGGCTCTGCATTTGCGTTGCCACCCTACTTGTCAAAAAAAAAACTATTTGTCGAAAAATGTGACATATCGGAGCTCCCCGCGTTGCCACCCTATAACAATGTTTTGGCACCCTGCCCTTTATTTAGATGTTGGGGCAAGGCAAGCCCAAGGAAAGTCTAGGTTGGCGCTCCATCTCGGCCGGCATCCTGCTCTCGAGAGGGTGTGGTCCTTGAGCGAACTAGTCATGTGATGTGTTGCACCAATGCAGGGGCATTTGGTGAGGAGCTACGGTCCGGTGGTTGACAAGCCACTGATCGGAGGCGATTGGACTGGAGTGCTTTCATCAAATGATGCATGCGCGCTGAGCGAAATTCATATTTGACACATAAAAATGTGAAGCAATCGCACAAGGCATCGCTCCCATGGGCTAGAGCTATGTATCGATCGGTTCTATTCGGTTTCCATCGCTCACCATTTGTTCCCTTGATTTTATTTCTGTTTTTATTTGTGTTTTTCTTCTAGTTTGTTTTTTTACTTTTGATATCATAATTTCGTATTGGTTTTCTTCCACATTTTTTATTTTAACACTATTCACAGATAGAAATATTCATGAATTTTAAAAATATCCACTAAAATTTTGAAATTTATTAACAATTCCAAAAATTCTCACTAAATTTAAATATGTTTACAAAATTTTAAAATATTTATTGTAGTTGAAACACATATTTAAAAATGTTCACAATTTTTTGAAACATTGTATTAATTAAATGTAGCTTTTTAAAATACAAAATCAAGAAACGGATTGAAAAATCATAAAACCGAAAGAAAACCAAATAAATTCGATAGAATGGTGATGTTAAAACTAGCGAGCGACGCAATTTGGCCATCACATATAGCGGTCACTTTATGCGTCATCTTCTAAACAACTATACGATACCCCGCGTGTTGCCGTGGAATTGTATATGTAGTTTGTGTTGGAAATATGAGCAATTTACCATATGATTTTATTAATAGAAACAGTAGATAAAACATGACTATTATAGTATGGATGAAACTAGTCAAGTAATCTAGCAGAGTGGAGGCAAAAAGCATCTGCACATGTGAACTAGAACAGAACATCTGTACAACAGAGGCTAGAACAAGAAAGGTAATACGGGGTTAACCCAGTGTAGGCCGATCTTTTACGATTGGAGTGGATTCCCTCGAAGAACACGATGAACACAGGAAAGAACAGAGAGAAATCACAAGGGGAAACACTCAAGAACAAGTCCAATCACATATCCACTAGACAATCAAACACACAAGATCCACAAGGTACATGAACAACAAAAGGAAAGATACAAGGTAAAGTTCATCTCCATGAGGAGGTCTTGATGATATCCTAGACGGATCTTCCCGTGAGGGGCCTTGATGATATCCCGTAGGATCTTCTCACATGGAGGCCTTGAACTCCATGGGAGTGCTGGTCTCTCTCTCTCTCTCTCTCAAGAGAAGGAGTGGTACAAGGAGCAAAGCTCACCTAAGAATGAGCTATCACTTTGCTAACCCTAGAAAGGAGGTGGATGTGGTCTATTTATAGTCTTAGCCACGGAGGGGTAAGTGGGAGAGGGATACAAGGCCAAAGGCCCGTGGCCGCACACAGGCAGGTACCGGACGTCCGGTCGGTGTCGGACGTCCGACGGCTCGTGGGGGACCGGTCGTCCGGCGCGCGTCGGAAGTCCGACGTTTCTTCTCTCGACAGGTGGCACGGGAAGTCCGGTTCGGTCGGTCGTCCGGTGGCTGTAGTGAGTCGGGCGTCCGGTGTCACGTCGGTCGTCCGGCCGCTGTAGCGTCTTCGTTTGCGGTTCTTTTGGCTGAGTGGAGGGTGTGTTGGACGTCCGGTGGACGCCGGTCGTCCGGGCGCTGTAGAGTGTCGGACGTCTGGTGGCACGTCGGTCGTCCGGCCGCTGTAGACTGCGCAACTCCGTCTTCTTCTGTCTTCGCTTCCACGCTTCCCTCGCGGATGGTGTAGGTGTTCCTTGGCGCTTGCACTCCTCCTCGTCATCTGTGAAGCTCCGGCAATACCTATGCATGCACACGAGAGGAATGTCAAGTAGTATACCATCCTCGAAGGGGTCAAGTGAACACGCATAAAGGAGATGATTCACCTTTGTGTATGTGAAGTAGAGGTCGCACGTGTCACTCTCTGAATGGGCTCTTGACATGGTGATGTCCGTAGGATGCTCCGCATCATCTCCCCCTCTTGGGAAAGATCCGGCCTCGGATCGAAAACCAAATCACCATGGGAAAGAGATGGCTTCGCCGTGTAGAGGTGGACGATCACCAAGTACTCGTCATCTTCAAGCTCGGAATGGGCACTCTCCAATGTCGCACCGTCTCGTGATTCCTTCAAAAGGAGCAATGGCAACAAACACTTGGAAAAACAAATGTGGTTAGCGTTAGTGCAAAACCAAGCATTCAAGAGGTAAGTCACCCAACAAGTGTCGTCATCATGCATAGCATAAGGTCTGACAAAGAATTGTGACATGGCATGTAAGCACATCAATCGAGCACAAGCAAAGACATCATGTGGAAAAGGATGCAATTGTGAGGTAGTGATGCAAATATGTGTGACAAGAGAAGAAGCATCTACCTCAAGTTCATAGCAAGCATGCATAAAGTGCTCAACAAATGGTCTATGGTAAGCATATGAATTATTCACAACACCAAATAAAATGAAGTGTCTAAACACATGGGTCAAGTGCAAGACAATCCAAGCATAACGTGCATAGGGTGTAGGGAATATAGTGTGGCACTCAACACAATAGAAAGAGCAATTGTTCATCATGTGTGAGGCAATCAAGTCAATCATGTGACAAGCAATGGACATGGCATATGTGAAGAAACGACATTGTTGCAAACAAGCATATGATAGGAGCAAGTAATTCAAGAATTGGATGCAACACACAAGGTATATATGTCATGAGGCATGGCAATGATAAGTCGAAGCAAGATCTCTAGCATGTGTGCATTATGTCAAGGTGCAAGCAACACATGAAGTAGGATCCACAATATTCATGCTCATGATTTGGGGGTTCTCAAAAGATAAGGATATCACCTTGAAAGCATGTCCTTGTGCGTCCTTCACAATGCCAAAACACAAGCAAGTGCGATGTAGAATCGTCGTGGTAGAAGGTGGTTCGCTCTCAAGAGCTCGGATTGTCAACTCACGTGAGGTGGAAGTTGACACGAAGTCCAAGTTTCCTACACATGCACACAACAAAACAAAGAACGTATGCACATGGTAGATAAACACATCATCCATCATGATGGTTCTCTTCTCTTGCACATAACCATTAGAAGCACAAGTGCATGAATAATATGATGCAACAATGGCTATATTCATGGCACTAGGTATATGGTGCAAAGAGGTAAGACAAGCATGCTTCACAAGGAGTTTGTCAAAAGCTCCAAATATATGCGTGAATGCTATGGGGGCAATCTCATTAGCAAGACTAAAAGCATTGTTGCACGCAATACATGTCAAATCATCTAGCATGAGAGAGGCAACACATGGAGATATATGATAAGAAGCAATAACAATCATGTGCAAAGCATGTAGATGGTTGTCATCAACCGCATGAAATGAGCAAGTATGAATCATCAGTGATGCAACAAGGCAAGCAATCATAGTAATCAAGTCGTGCAAACTAGTGGAGCGAAGATGCAACACACTAGAGGAAATCATGGCAATCATGTCATGTGTGCAAATAATAGGCATAGATAATGCACATGACATATCGCAAGCACGAACACAAAGCAAGATCATTGTATCATCATAGGGATGGGTCACAAATGGAACATGGCAATAACAAGCAATATCTCCACCAAGCTTGCAAATACACATACAAGTACGAGAATCAATCATCATGTGTAATGCAAAGCATGGGTCACAAAGGCATGGCAAATGCATAGGAATGAGCATATCATGCAAAGTGAACATGGCAAGATGGACATAGAATATGTAATGGACAATAACCCATAACCATGTGAGGGCCATGTAGAAGAAATGCGTGAAGTTGTTGCGCAATGGGAACGGAGTGAAATACAATTCACGTGATCCCAAGTCATCGTTGCTCTCTAGAGCTCGTTTTGTCAACTCATGGGATTGTGAGGTTGACAAGTATTCATGGGTACCTACACAAATGAGACACAAACCAAAGAAATTGTGTGTGTGATAAATGTACAAATCATCCATCATGATGTGTATGTGCACGTGTGAGTTAGCACAAGATAAACATCGCTCAAAAAAAAATTGAAGCATGGTATAAGAACATGTCATCCATCATGAATGAATAGTTGTTATGTATAACACGATGGGGACACAAATTAGAGCAAGTATGTGGCACAACAATAGCACTTTTATTCATGGGGAGCATATTGTGCACATAATTATTGGGATCATGCAATGGATGGGATGGATCAAAATCTCCTAACATGTATGAGGAAACTATGGGGGTCTCCTCATGAGCAATAGCGGAAACATCATATGGATAAAATGGAAAACATCCAAAACAATGCATATCCGAAGCTAGGTGGTCATGGCATGGCATATGAGATAATGATGTAAAGGGAGCATATCAATATCATCGCAAGAAAAACAAATGCCAATAACCATGGGCTTGTCATCTATGCCATATGTGCAAATTGGGTTTATTTTAATAGCATATGCATAGTTACTACGAAGAGATTGCAAATTGGACATATTGTTGATCTCATGCATAGCATATGACAAGTCAAGCGGATTGTCAAACATGATGTGACCAAGAGAATTATCACAAGAAATCCTATGTAACATGGCATCACAACTAATAGACTCCACATGGCAATCATCAAACTCATCATAAATGGGTAAATCATCGCATGGGGAAATCATACTAGCATGAAGCATGGTACTAGGTGGATCAACATCATGCAAGAAATCAATGTCAAGAATGTCCACTAGTGGGACTAGAGCATCACCGTCACCTATGTTACCTTTTTCATTCCACTCAAGTGGTGTAGGTGAGGTGTGAAAGACCAAATGGTGGTCATCTTCATCGTGATAGAACCATGTGGGGGGTGCATCATATTCCACCATGGCCATCGTCTTGTCCATAGGAAGGACGAAGTCGTCGAGAAGCGGCGCGTCATCATCTACGGGACCTAGCACCAAATGAGAAGACACAATAGAGGTAGAGGTCAAGTTGTTAGAAATACAAATGTCCTCACATGACCTATCAACTATCACAATCTCTCTATGTGGTGGCTCACTCACTCCCTCAAGGTAGGTGCACTCAAACTCACATATGGTGGAGTTACTCATCTCACTCAAGTGGTGGGGGTTGTGGCTCTCCTTGCATGGGAATTGGGGCAACACATCATATATGGGGCTGGTGGTGAAGTCACTCTCACTCTCAATATGGTGGCAAAAATTACTCAAGTCATCATACGTCGCCGTGGTCGAAGGGAAAATCCCATGCTCAACCATCTCGTCATCGTCGCCGTGGATGAAGGCCGAAGATGGCACATCATCACTCTCCTCCATGACCAAAGGGAAAATCCCAGGCTCGATCAGCTCGTCACCGTCGCCGTGGATGAAGGCCGAAGATGGCACATCATCACTCTCGCCTCCTAAGATGGAAGCATCATCCTTGCTCGCTACCTTGTCGCTCGCCTCCAAAGCATGTTCCTTGAGAGACTCCATAGTCGTAGTCGTCGCCGCACCGTCTTGAAAAAGAGTCGAGGTAGACTCAGCATCATCAATGCCACAAAGAGGGATGGCGGTGAAGTCAAACTTGGGAGCGTCGTCTTGGAGCTCGTCGGGCTTGGACATCTTGGTGGTACTATCCTCATGCTCGCCGTCTTGGAGCTTGGTCTTCGAGAAGTGTGCTTGGGGTGGAGAAGCTTTGGCCTTCATGAGTTTTTGTTCCGCCTTGAGAGCACCAATGTAGTTGTCGTCGAGGGACTTGTAGTTCTCGAGGAAGATAGTCTTGGAGATGTCATTGTGCAATCCCATCATGAAGTGGAACTTCATTGAAATGGGGTCGTCCATGCCGGCTCATCGCAAGGCATTCTTCATCTCCTTGAAGTACGCGTCGATGGACTTGGATCCTTGGATGGTGTTCTCCAATTGGCGTAGAAGTTGTTCAGTGTAGGTGGGAGGCACGAACTCTCGCCGCAAAGCTCTCTTCGTCTTGGGCCAACTCATGTCGTAGCTCTCCGAAGGTGTGTGAAGCCACCATGTCGACGTGTAGTCGTGGAAGTTCGTTGTGGCTCACTTCACTTGATCTTTGGGAGGAACTTGATGTAGCTTGAGATAGTCGTCCATCAAGCGCTCCCACTCGAGATACTCCTCGGGTTCTTGAGTCCCATAGAAAGGAATCTTGTGGTCGGTGTCGAGGTCGTAGTAGCTCGTGGAAGTCGTGGACTTGAGCTTGGGGAGCTTCTCATGAGAGTAGTCTTGGGGTGCTTGTTGGCGAAGATGCTGTATGTCCGTAGGCGAAGATGCCTTGAAGTCGCTTGGCGAAGATGCCAAGGGAGATGGTGAAGTCGTTGAGCGGTTGTTGGTGTAGAGCTCTTGACTTTCACGTTCTCGTCGGTGGTGGTGTCGATGCTGATGTGATCTTGCCGGAGATGGTAGCTCAGAAGAATGTGCTCTTGAGCGTCTTCTCGAGGATGAGGAAGACCGCTTGTAGGACTTGATGAGGGCTTTGATCTCCTCCATTTGAGCATCCATCTTGGGGTCCAAGTTGTTTTTCATGGCACCAAACTCGTCGTTGTTGTTGTAGACCGAAGGTGGTGTGCTTTGCCTATCCATCACAAGACTCGAGTAGAGGTGAGTAGGAAATAAGATAAACAATACCAAGTTACCTTTTCCCAAAGTTGAGGATGTATCCCGTTTCACTCAATGTGAAATGAAAGAATAGTGGAATTGGTACCGGACTTGTTCACTCACACCTATCAAGTAAAGCTTATGGAGTAGCTTGGTGAGGATAGTGGCACAAAAATTTGATGCAAAATGTTAGCAAGAGTCAATAATGTTGAAAGAGATTCACAAATTCGCAAGTGAAACAAGTAGACCAATAGCAATGAATGGCACACGAAAACGCACAGACGGATAGATACATGGGGTCATGCAACCAAGGAATGAGCACAAAATATGGAGTCCACGGAAAACGCTCGTGTTGCACAACTCAAGAGAGACGCTAGCACGATTGCTCAATAGACGGATATGACACTTGTGCACAACCTATAAGATGCAAAATGTATCAACTTTCTATCCCAAGTATGCTATGTATGTATGGTTCCCGGTGTTTCTCACACGACGATCCAAGATGATCAATGATGGTATATGATATACAATGTGGCGATGCTATGGCTATTGCTTACAAGCTCTTTGTTCGCTTCGCTCTTTTTCTTTGCTTAAAAACTTATTCTTTTTTTTGGTATGGCCACTATGCGAAATGCACAAACCAAGATAGCAATTGTGTATATGCGGGAACAATCTTGTGACACAAGGGATGGTACTATGATACCAAGATGATACCAATATGATGTGGTATGTATGCAATGGAAGGGGTGATCACTAGTGTGCACAAGTAACATTGCCGGCAATACTCAATGGCTAGTCTCGATAGGCAAGTGACGCAAAATGGGCTAGGGGTGGCAAGAATGAATGTACAATGATGGGTTACCACGATACCATGGTGATATAGAGGTTAGCGTTCTTGCGTATGGTTAGGGTGTCAAAATGGTGAAGGTGGTCGATGCCGAATCCTTGGCGAAGTTGAGCGGCGGTGTTGTCGATGTCGAACCGTTCCTAATTAGCGGAAACACCTTAGGAAACGGAAAAACCACAACTCAAAATCTCCAAAGGCAAATGTCAAATGGTGGTAGCGGAATGCGGTGGTGGTTTCGGAGTTCGCAATGCGAAAGTGGAGATGATGGGTTATGCGAGTTGGAGTTGAAGTCACCGTCCCTAAGTAGCCAAAACACCTTAGGAGACACAACACACAACTCAAACAAGCTCAAACAAAATTGGGTTAAGTTGGGGTGGTGAAAGTGTATGGTGGGCAAGGTTATGCGGAAGTTATGGTGGTGGTTGATGAAGAAGTAACCATCCCTAAGTAGCCGAAACACCTTAGGAGACTTGAATAACTACTCAAGCAACCACTAGTGCTATGGGCAACAAAAAGGGTTAGGTTGCGGAAGTCGGTGGTGGTATAGCGGATGATGTGGTGAAGGCCCTAGGCAAAGATGCCAAAGTTCCAAAATTTTGATGAAGTCAAATGATGTTGGTAGTATTTTTATGGAAAGGGGGATGTCAAGAGCTTCAAAACGAGCTAAAGAAAGTCAAAATTTGAGTCCGGATGAATTAGTTATGGCCGAAACAAAAATCAGTCGAAGTTGATATCTACAGGTGTCGGACGGCTGAGAGTTGTCCGAAGTCCGATGGCTGGAGCGTGGACGAACGTCCGGAAGTGGTCGGAAGTCCGAGGTTTCAGCTCTGGATGGGGGGTCGGATTTCCGGTAAGTACCGGTCGTCCGGTGGTTCCGGGGGCTCCAGACGTCCGAGAAAACGTCGGTCGTCCGGTGGGTCGGGGTCAACGCGAAATTTCAGATCCGGGACGCGATTTTGGGCGGAAAATGATGATTTCGGGGTCAAAATTGAGGAGATTTCGTGGATGGAAAGTGGGGAAACTTGTGGAGATGCTAGATCCACTCGAAACCAAGCAAATCCATGGATCAAATCCAATAAAACATCATCAAACCAACAAATCACAAAAAAATTGGGGGCTATTTTTGGTGGGGATTTTCGAATTTAGGACGAAATCACACAAAACAAGGCTAGAAAACGGTGGGAGGGACTCCAAATACGTGATCAACGTGGCTCATGATACCATATGATACGGGGCTAACCCGGTGTAGGCTGATCTTTCACGATTGGAGTGGATTCCCTCGAAGAACACGATGAACACGGGAAAGAACTGAGAGAAATCACAAGGCAAAACACTCAAGGACAAGTCCAATCACACATCCACTAGACAATCAAATACACAAGATCCACAAGGTACATGAACAACAAAAGGAAAGATACAAGGTAAAGTTCATCTCCATGAGGAGGTCTTGATGATATCCTAGACGGATCTTCCCGTGAGGGGCCTTGATGATATCCCGTAGGATCCTCTCACATGGAGGCCTTGAACTCCATGGGAGTGGTGGTCTCTCTCTCTCTCTCTCTCTCAAGAGGAGGAGTGGTACAAGGAGCAATGCTCACCTAAGAATGAGCTATCACTTTGCTAACCCTAGAAAGGAGGTGGAGGTGGTCTATTTATAGTCTTAGCCACGAAGGGGTAAGTGGGAGAGGGATACAAGGCCAAAGGCCCGCGGCTGGGCACAGGCAGGTACCGGACGTCCGATCGGTGTCGGACGTCCGACGGCTCATGGGGGACCGGTCGTCCGGCGTGCGTCGGAAGTTCAACGTTTCTTCTCTGGACAGGTGGCACCGGAAGTCCGGTAGCGGTCGGTCGTCCGGTGACTGTAGTGAGTCGGACGTCCGGTGTCACGTCGGTCGTCCGGCCACTGTAGCATCTTCGTCTGCGGTTCTTCTGGCTGGGTGGAGGGTGTGTCGGACGTCCGGCGGACGCCGGTCGTCCGGGCGCTGTAGAGTGTCGGACGTCCGGTGGCACGTCGGTCGTCCAGCCGCTGTAGACTCCGCAGCTCCGTCTTCTTCCGTCTTCGCTTCCACGCTTTCCTCGCGGATGGTGCAGGTGTTCCTTGGCGCTTGCACTCCTCCTCGTCATCTGTGTTTGCCGACAATACCTATGCATACACACGAGAGGAATGTCAAGTAGTATACCATCCTCGAAGGGGTCAAGTGAACACGCATAAAGGAGATGATTCACCTTTGTGTATGTGAAGTAGAGGTCGCACGTGTCACTCTCCGAATGGGCTCTTGACATGGTGATGTTCGTAGGATGCTCCGCATCAAAAGGCTAGAGGAAGAAACTGAGGGAAGAACTTAAACAAAGAGAACACGAAGACGTACGGAGCAACAGCAGAAGCACTGGTCTTGGGGTCGGTGTCCTTGCCAGCCATGTCGTCGAAGAGGTTGTCGATGTCGGGGAAGAAGTCGTCGTTGGGGAAGTGGTCGTCGGTGTCCGGAGCGTCCGTGATGAACCGGTCAGTAGTCACGTAAGGCGCTCCTCAAAAACCTTATCACCCTTCTCCCATACAGGACTCAAAGAGGTGGGGTTTCGGAGGCCTACTGTCCCGACCAGCGATGCACGCCGCAAGCCGGGATGGGGAAGATCGTAGCAGTAGCTCAGTGCTCAGGAACTTGGTGGCGAAAGAAAGATGATGTTCTGATGTGTCTCTCTGGAGAGGAGCGACCTTTCTTTTATAGGCACAGGAGAAGAAGGCGAACTGGCTGCGATGGAAGGTGAAGCAAAAGAGGGAGACGAAGCGAACAGCCGAAGAGGTGCGCCGTTCGGATTCAATCTCCACTACAGCAAAACGTTTCAGCTTCCGTGTGACCGTTCGTATACCTGTCGTGTCGGGCAAAAATTTAGACATCGGCTCGGCTCATTCCCGCAGCGCGGCGCATCGTGGCGAGGCAGGCGGCAGAGAAGGAGCGCGCTTGAATGTCCCTCTTGTTCACATGCTCATACATGTGGGGAAATAACCTCCCTTATAAAGAGGTACAACTCCTACCAAACTAGCAATGTGGGACTAAACTTTAGTAGCACCCCTTGCCTTGCACGAATGTGCTAAGTGGACCTCTAGGATTTATTAGAAATTTCTGAAACTGCTATTGGGCTGTCCCAAATTAGACTAAATTCCAGCAGTTTGTGTGATACTAATTCAATCCTTACAATTTAATCGACGTGAGAAATTTCTTCAAAAGTACAAAAAATCTTTACATAAAAAATTGTGCATGTCATAATTTAGATGAAATGTGATTTAAAATCTACTCAAAATGCTCTAATGCATGTTGCGTGATAGTGAAGTCTCAAGCATAGATCGGGTGGATGCTAGTGGATCAAGCTAGTGAATCTAACATTGACAGCAATTTTAATGATTTGGAAGCACATATATTGAAATAATTAGAAGTAGTATGGATTATATAGGATACACATGTGAGGGTCGTATAGGAGGACTCCCGGGGTTCTACCCGAGGGAAAGAAGGTCTCTCCATTTGCAGATGATTTTGCGAAATCACTAGTTAAGGGGTACCTCCGCCGAGGTCACTTTGGACCGCGCCCTAGCGCGACAAGTGTTGTGACGTTGTGCATCGGGAGGCTTTTCCGCTGCGCTCTGACACATAGTGTAATATGACCACGCCTATTTCCTGGTTTCCAGTTTTCCCGGTTCAGGTTTTCCCTATTATACTTTACTCCTTAAACCTTTTAGTTTTCTTAACTTACCTTTTCATATTCCTCGGTTTGTGTTTCTCCTTCTCCCTCGCGCTGCTGTCACGTCGTCTCACTTGTTTGCTCCACCTTTGTTGCCATGCAACACTCCTCCCTCTCTTTGAGGGGTGTTGTTGGGTGGCACCAGACGGTCAAGCGCAACACGCCCGCCTTGCTCGGTTAGACGATGGATGAAGATGAAGACCCCCTACTCTTGGTTGAGCGATCATGATCCTGAAGTCGAGTTCCTTACTGTGTGAGTGTGTGTGCGCGCGCTCTTGTGGTGTTGTTCTGTGTTTGTTGGTCTTATCTTCTCTCCCATAGAAGTTGGGGGTCTACTATCCTCAGTCTGAGCTTTGTTAAATGTGTTCTTCTTCTTCATCAATGAAATGCAACGCCGTTGCTTTTCGTAAAAAAAATCCAACAATTGACGACTGGTGCATGCAACACAAACAAGATCTGGTCGTTGTTGGACACAAGAGTCAAGAGCAATAACCTAAACTGTTTGCATGACTAGGTACAAACCCATTTCTAATCTTTGTTTTACTTTTGTACTCTCTCCTTGCCAAATTGTAGTGTATATAAAATTTGGTCAAAGTTAAACTTATAAGACCAACTTAATTTTCATATTCTTTTCATATAGTTTTGGCCCAAATAGAAAAATTTATGAACATTTACGATACCAAATCAACTCTGCTAGATTCATCAAGAAATATATTTTCATATAGTATGTATTTGGTATTCTTAGTGTTCATATTCTTTTCTATAATTCTGGTCCAAGTTTAAAAGTTTGACTTTGACCAAATTTTACATGGACTATAATATGACAAAGTGGGAGTATCGTCTGGTACAATCATTGTGCATGTTTTATCATCTACTCCTAAAAGAGGAGTCTGCGGTCGTGATGGTCGGTTTGGTTGTCGCTTCGTTTCGTTCCTTCGCCTTGTTCCCGTCCCACGTCTCTGTATTCACGTAGGGAAAAAGGAAACTTATCTCACCTTCCTTTCCTATTTGTTCTCTACCAAATCAAAGATAGAGCCCCTGCTAGAGAAAACAAATGCCCCACCCCTTTTATGACTCCCGAGCGAGGGTATCCTGCTCACGCACACGCCGCCGCCGCCATCCTTCCCCTAGCAGACCTCCCTCCACAGCCGACATCCCTCCCCTATGGAGATCTACTCCGAAAGGAGGAGTCTGCGGTCGTGATGGTCGGTTTGGTTGTCGCTTCGTTTCGTTCCTTTGCCTCATTCCCGTCCCACGTCTTTGTATTCTCGCAGGAAAAAAGGAAACTTATCTCACCTTCCTTTCCTATTTGTTCTCTACTAAATCAACGATAGAGCCCCCGCTAGAGAAAACAAATCCCCACCCCTTTTATGACTCCCGAGCGAGGGTATCCTGCTCGCGCGCACGCTGCCGCCGCCATCCTTCCCCTAGCAGACCTCCCTCCACAGCCGACATCCCTCCCCTATGAAGATCTACCCCTAAAGGAGTCTGCGGTCATGATGGTCGATTTGGTTGTCGCTTCATTTCGTTCCTTCGCCTCGTTCCCGTCCCACGTCTCTGTATTCACGCGGGAAAAAAGGAAACTTATCTCACCTTCCATTCCTATTTGTTCTCTACCAAATCAACGATAGAGCCCCCGCTAGACAAAACAAATGCCCCACCCCTTTTATGACTCCCGAGCGAGGGTATCCTGCTTGCACGCACGCCGCCGCCGCCATCCTTCCCCTAGCAGACCTCCCTCCACAGCCGACATCCCTCCCCTATGGAGACCAACGTGCAGTTGTGCGTTGGGACCGGCACTATCGTTGCCAAGCCGGAGATCAAGAAGCTCCAGTCCAGCATCTTTGTAGGTAAGTTGTATTTGTTTAACCTACTGACACCTGCATATTTGATATGAAATGCAGGAAGGGCCACAACTAATTGATATTCTCATAATGCTACCATAATGCTATGCTTTCTCATCTGTACTGGTAATTGTTCAGGCATAGATGCATTATGGTCATGGGAGAACAATACTGGTATGAATTGATTACCCTCCTGGTCAGTACTATTTTATTCTATGTATTCAGTTGCCTGCAAAATAATTCTATAATAGACATCTAACTGCATGTTGTTGTGTGACCTGCACCTAAACCGAGAACAGAAACAACAAACTGCTTGAAACTCGGCATCTTTATATTTGCCCTCATTTGTTGAGGTTCAGTTTCACAAATTAGACACACTATGAGCCTGATAGCGTTTTTCTTTTAGTTTAGGCACCCATACAACCTGGAGAAACTGCATCATTTGTGCATCGGAACATCTAAGGTCTAAACAGATGTACTGTTGATTCTGCTACATGCAGCAACCTGATGAACGCCCTCAAGGTAATGAATGTTTTTAGGAGCCATCTTGTTTCTTGATTTTGGTTATTTGACCGATGCTAGACATTGGTCACTTGATGACACACACACACGCACGCACGCACGCAGGCGCGCGCGCGTGCGCAGTACTTGTAGGCGAGTTCAGCATGACATTCCTGACCATATGTTGGTTTATGTATTTCATTATTAGTTAGCCTACCATATCCCAAGTGTATATTTGTAATTGCCTAAACAGGTATAGAAATGCTCTGCATCAGCATCCAAAAGGAGTTTTACATTTGCCACTCAGAAAATCTGAAATTTCTCACTACAAGACCGTCCAATATTTTTGAATTAGTGACTGTAAGTAAACATTTGGGCTGATGTTGTTATTTACATAAGTATGACCAAGTTATTCATCTTGGCCTCTGGAATAATTGAACCAAGAACAAGAACCTTGAAAAGTTGTTATTATTATGCTGCACGAGTACAATATTTCTTTAGCGTATAGTATACCGGTGTGACAATTTTTTGACTCCCATTGCACCGGACTGTTATCCTTATATATTTTCACAATCTTCAGATTTGGAGGGTGAGATGCTACAGCAGTACAGCTTCAAGCTACCTTGCTTCTTTGTGAGGGAACCAATCAACTAACTGAATGAAATAATTTTAGCATTCCATTTCTTTAGGACAATTGCAGCAAGGAAGTCTAAAATTGATGCACCGGAGCAGCTTGATGCCCTTCTTAATCTTGATGTACCTATCCCTTTCTTTAGGACAATTGCAGCAAGGAAGTAGGAGGAAGAAGAAATGCAGGCGACCTCATGAAAGCCAACAGCAAAGATCCACAGCTGAGCAATCTTGGTTCCTCTGCTTCTGCACTGCATATATATTTATTTTCTAGATATCTTTTCTTTTTTGCAATTTCTGTTGTTTTGCTTACTACAAGTAACATGGAGATGTCATATGATATTGTTCAGTTTGTGAAATGCAGAAGTGAGAGGAGGAACCATGAATTTTTAACGAGCATTAGTTTGTGCCTCATGGATGAAGATTGCAAGTACTACTTTGTAACAGTTCCAAACAGCTGATCGTGCTCTGAATTTAACCCTATCGAAAGCAAAAAATGAAAGTTAGGTCTCCTATAACATGGTGAGGGTACTCAAGTCCTGAGCTTGCTACGTAAAATTATTCGCCACTTATATTTTGGATTTATTTTTTTAAAGTGTGAAGTATACATATACTATTTTCAATATCTGACTCTTTTTATATATCCAATGGAAATTAATGAATCAGGAAATTATTATTTGTTGTTTGGACAGGGCCTCAGTCTGTTTGGAATTAGAGACAACCATCTGATCCATGATTGTTCTTGGGCATCATATTTCAAAATATTCTTTTTTTGGATTTTGTAAAGGTTGCAGATAACAAGCCATTGGGAGCTAATGGTTCAGTTAGACCCTGCATTTTCTTGACCTTTTTCCTATTAGGTAAATAAATTACCATGGTACTTTCCTAATGCGATTTGTAAAGTTTTGCCAATCCGGTGAGCATATGAGACTGGAATATTGGGTCCACTCTCAGGAACTAAACTGCTTACTGATTACTTCGCCTCATGTTATTAACGTGAAAATAGCAGAAGTTTTCTTATCTAACTTCATTTGATTTTGTATTGAGGGGGAGATTCAACATCAAGATTATGATTTGGCATAAGTGAGATGACATACAAGCAAGATTAATTCCTGAGTGAAATAGCAGCAGTTTTCATGTCATGTCGCCCGTGGCTGCACCTCGACTCCACTTTTGCGGCCTTCGGTTCTCCCCTCACCCTCCCTCCCTACGTCAGCAAGGGAGATAGCCCCCAAGAAACAAGACTCCTCCCTCTTGATGGCGGTGGCGGATCAGCACGAACAAGGGGGAGGGAGCCAGGGCGAGAGAGGGGCGGTTGGCGGGGTACTTCTCCTTGACGGTCCGTGAGGAAGTACGTTGTGAAGGAGAGAGGGCACCATGACGAAGGTGACGTGGGCGTCATCCGGGTTTAAAGTATAGGGCTTCAACAGGAAATGTCCTGCTATGGCAGAAACCGAGCGGGAAAAGGAGGCTCGAACAAGAAAAGGGAAGGGTGCTTCGTGGGCTAGGATTTTTTGTGTTGGGCCCGTGTGTTGGAGATACCATGACAAATAGTATGGGCAACCACATTTTTTCCTCGCATATGATCTGGTTTTGGTGGAGCTCGGAATGTCTAGACGGTTGAATTTTGCGGATCCCAGGGTTCATCCGCACACCTGGACGTACGGGAAGAAATGATCTTTGGCCTTGAAGACAACCTTAATTTTATTTATTTATTTCTATGCATTGTAGCCCGTAACAACGTACGGGCATTCTACTAGTATAGATTAATAGTACAGTAGGACATAATCAGCGGCGCCGCTAGGAATACTACACGCCCCACGCTGACCCAGGCAACCTTCGGAGCACTGCAGCTACAGTACCACACTGTAGCTACAGTCAACAAAGGAATCAGTGCTCACGCCCCAGGCAGCGGCCCGGACTGCCTGGGGCCGGTCTCCGCCACCGTCACATAATAACCACAATACATTCCTGCGTTACTTGCCTAGAACCAGTTTAGGGGAATCAAGGAATTTGACCCCTGCGAATAAGCCCTGAACAAAGTGAAATATCTTTGCGACCAGGTGCTATCTCTCGTCTGCGTATAAATACATGGTGAGAGACTACGCTTGCACCCATGCCCAGTGCTCTGTCTCCATGCATCACCTGTTCTATTTCCAATTCATTCTCTTATTCCTCTACGTACGCGGAGCAATCGTATATTGTTCACTGTGAGCATGGCTTCTTCTTTTCTCGTCGCTTTCGCGGCTCTAGGCAGCAGCTGCCTTCTCCTCCTCCATTCACGCAGCGTCTCAGGTTGGTTGGACAGCGGCGCGACGTGGTATGATCTCCGCGAAGGCGCCGGCACCAACGTCAGGCATATAGTCACGTCCACGATGCATGCAGACCTCCATGATAAGGGTGCATGCATGCTAGGACGTGTGTACAGCAGGAGTGAAGTTTGAAATAAACCTTGATGTTGTAAAGACGAATGCAAATGAAACCTTCAAATCCCTGAAGTCGGTACCCTGTATTTACGGATCCCAGTCAATCCAAACCTTGTATGAGTAAATCTTGTTTGTTGTGATAGGAACACTACCGGACTAATCCTCTATGCCGGCCCTTTGCCGTCGGCATAGGTCTATGTCGACGGCCACCGTCGGCACATACCCGTCGGCGTAGATAACGTCAGCGTAGACGTGTTAGACCGTCGGCATAGGCATATATGCCGACGGCTTCCGTACGGCCATCGGCAGAGAAAATCACCAGACGGCAACAGACGGCGCCTTCACGCGCGCTAACCAACCAGCGACTGCCACGTGGCACATGTAAGCCGACGGCCCGGCCGTCGGCATAGATGGACGTCAGCGTAGACGTGTCAGACCGTCGACATAGGCATATATGCCGACGGCTTCCGTACGGCCGTCGGCATAGATACACCGTCGGCAGAGAAAATCACCAGACGGCAACAGACGGCGCCTTCACGCGCGCTAACCAACCAGCGACTGCCACATGGCACATGTAAGCCGATGGCCAGGCCGTCGGCATAGATTTCCATCTATGCCGACGGCCTGGCCATCGGCATACCTGTGCCACGTGGCAGTCGCTGAGCGCTCCTGGCAGCAGGGTATGCCGACGGCCAGGCCGTCGGCATACCTCTGCCATGTGGCGCCCTCTGGTTTCTCCTAGACATGGGTATGCCGACGGCCAGGCCGTCGGCATAGATCTGTTCTGTTTTTTTATTTGCTCTGTTTTCTCAATTTCCATTCAATTTGACAGCATTTAAATTCACAAAATATGACAGAGACCATATATAGACAGAAATAAGACAGATCATCATCTAATACTCAAGATCATCGTCAAGTTCATCATCTAAAGATACTCAAGATCATCATCATCATCTAAAGATCATCAATATCATCGTCGAAACTTCATGAACATAAGTATTGCAAGACATGGAACATCATCATCGTCATCTAAAGAAACTAAGAAGTACGGAACATGGAAAGTATTGCAACACATGGAACACATCATCAGCCAAGACTAGGACCATCGCCGTTAGCACCGCCAAGACCAACAACACTTTGCCAGATCGGAGTGACTGGGGTCGACGAAGCAGGAGTCGAGCCACCAATCCCCTACATGTTTGAAAAGAGATTGTAAGGGTAAATATGATATGATAGTGTTGAATGAACGAGAGCTAGTTTGTCAATAGTGTTGAATGTACTAACCGGAGTCTGACTACCTAGTGCCACCCATTCATCAAACGTGGGCACGTGTGGGGGTTCTCCAGCAGGTGGTGGTGCGGGTCCCATTTGTGGTGGTTCCGTGCGGTTAGTCCAAGACGCCAACATAGCCTGGATGTTAGTTAACCAAGCAAACTAGAAGGTCAGAAGGAATGAAAGTGCAAATTTTAGCTTGGTTCTAAGAGGGCAAAACTAACCGCCATCATCTGACTGTTGTAATCATCGTTTGCCTTCACTCGTTGCAAGTACTCCCGCACCTCGAGATTCCTAAGCTCGACAAAGGCCTTATATGCCTACAAAATTTTGGTTATTTCTAAGTGGGCAATGCTGAAAATAAACTGAGAAAGTGAGAGATAAAGAAGATAAGAGGGAAGTACTTACAGCATGCTGGCGGGCTAAGCTAGGCTGCGAACGCCCGTACTCTCTAACGGGCTCGGGTTGGTAGCTCGAAGCTGTGTGTACGAGACAGAAGGAGTGATCAAGCCATCGAAACACGGGTACCGGCCATGGGACTTCGGCTGGATGGCCACCACCGCCGTGTCGTCGATCTGAGACTGGACGACGTCAGGAGCATCCGGACCAGGCGGATGCAACCTCTCAAACTGCTCCTTGTAAGACTCCAGGTGCTCCTCGGTTTTGCCGTAGTACTCGCTCTCGCCTTCCTTGCGATCACTCCGCTCACGGGCCATTTTCCACGACTCCATGTCTGAAAGCAGCCTCTTCAACTTGTCCTCCTGCAACGTCAAACAAAAGTTAGCCATACATAAGAACATGACGGTAAAAAGAAAAAATGCATTATGCATATAGATAGACCTTCATGGCCTTGAAGCCCCAGTGGTTCCTGTTTCCTTGGCCGTGTGTCCCGTCTTTTCCACGGTTAGCCCAGTTCTTGCTGCTCTTGGCAGCAAACTCTGCATCGTCGCCGAGCCACCTATCCACCAAACTCGCCCATCCCTCATCCTTTCCAAAGCAGCAAGGAGGAATAACCTAAATAATGGAAGCATGACATGTGAGCACGAAACAATGAAATTGACTACTTATACGTTGGAATGAAAAGTCTCTAATACTTACCTTCATGTACTGCTCCCTGTTCAAGGTAAGTCGTTGCTTCTGCGCTTCACTTTTGCTCATCTTTTGATGAAGGTAGGTGTGGTCGTAGTGCGAGACGGCAACCCAGCGCACCTCGTACTGCAACTGATGAGATTTCTTCTTCGCAGCCGCCAGCAAGACCACGTCGGCTCTGGCCTTGTGCTCGTCAAGAACTCTATAGAATTGCTGCAATCATGCATAAAACCAGAAGCAAACAAGGCATGAGTTGAGTGATTCAATGATAAACTATGAACGAAACTGAAGACAAGTGATTCTGAAGAGAACTTACCCAAAATTTGGTGATCACGGCCTTAGCGGCCATCCCGTACTCCGTGAGGCTGGCAGCCTCGTAGTGGGCCCAACTCGTGGCCAAAACCCGCAGCTCCGTGTCCCTGTCTGGCCGGGGGCAGAATAGGCCCGGCCAAAACTCCTTCAACAGGACAGTGATAAGGCCGTTCGGTTTATGGCCCTTTCCGTGAAGGATCCAGTTCCTGCAAAAGAATCAAAGAATTAGCATGTGTACAATAAAAAAATATTGGCATGTGTTCAAAATATGATTGAGAGGCACTTACTCTATCCCCGCGGGTTCAATGAGCCACTTGTTCGCCTCGATAGAAGGTGGTGTAGGTAGTTCTGCAATACCACGCAGCCACCCCTTCGGACCACCCGACGGCAAGTCACCCCACAACTCGGCGTCACCCTCCCCTCCACCACCCTCCTCCTCCCCCTCCTCCTCCACTCCTCCTCCTCGCACTCCTCCTCCTCGTGAACCTCCTCCTCCTCAGACTCAGAAGGTGGCTCAGTATAGGAGGGCATCGAAGAAGACCCCCCTATTTCGGACACGGCACGGAGTTTTTTGACCCGGGTGCCTCTCCCCCCACCCCCTCCTCCTCTAGGGGCTCTCCCCCACCCCCTCCTCCTCTAGGGCCTCCTCCCCCAACCCCTCGACCTCCCTGTGAGGTGTCATCCTCTCAAAGTCGGGGGGGGGGGAACCTTGTGGGATCGTCCACTCCGAGTAAGTCCTTTGAATTTGCTTAGGAAACCCGCGCCGCTGGACTTGCCCATGATTAGCAAACCTGCATTGAGAAGAGAATAAAAAATTAGTAAGGATATCAAATAAACAAGCATACAGAAAAGAACATTAATAACAGAAGAGCACATTAAGCATACAGAAAAGAACATTAATAACAGAAGAGCACATTAAGCATACAGAAAAGAACATTAATAACAGAATAGCACATTAAGCATACTATTGTAATCTACCTCAATCGTCATTAAAAGAGCTTACATTTTCTAGAAACCATATGAATCATCACTATTGTAATCTATTTGTCGACCGGTCTCATCATCACTATCACGCATATCTTCTTCGTTGTCTGATGGAGGTGGAGGCTCTTCCTCATCGTCAGCGTCTTCATTTAACTTTTCAAGCATAATTATGTCTCTTTGACTCACAATTGCCTCACCATCAATCCGTGCATCATCATCGTTTGGGTCCAGGTCAACATAACCCAAGTCATCATCGTCCTTGTTTCGGACCACGTCATCATGTTGCTCTTGAAAGAACACTCCCTCGTATGTCATGGGGTTTATGTTGTAGTAATCATCATCGTTCGGGTCCGATAGCTTACCATGTGGCGACACCTTGAACACAACTTCCCAACCCTTTAGGTACTCTTTCTGGCATGGGTAAGGCAGATAATATACTTGTGTGGCGTAGGTAGCCGCGATAAAGAGATCAGCTCCAGCATAGACGGTTGATGGTTTAACTTCAACTAAACCAACAGAAGGCGTATGTCTCAGACCCTTTTTGGGGTTGAATCATCGACATTTGAACACAGTGAGACTTAGGGTTTCGCGGCCATGTTTGAATGTAAGCTCGTATATTTTTCCTACCCTTCCGTAGTACTCTACTTTATTATCTCCTTCGGTGAAGACTCCGGTATTTATAGTTTTGGGATCAGGCCGACTGTTCTGGTGCTCCTCTGTATGGAAGCAATACCCATTCACATCATACTTTTCGCATGTCATGACCCGACTGTTAAAACCCATGGAAACCCATCTCAATTCTTCATCCATTGATGTGTTCGGATCTTTTCCCTACAAGTTTAATTGAAATTATAGGATGCATTAGTTTAATTGGAATTGTAGGGTGGACTAGGTAATAGGGAAGTATGAAAATTTACTTTCTGCATGAACCACGCAACAAAATTTTTCCTTCCATCGGCACCCTTTCGGAGAAGAGCAAGTGCCTCCGCTTCAGTAGGAGGCAGCATTCCCATCCACTCTTCATCAACGAATCGACTAAAATAAGAAAAGCGGTATTAGAACGAGGCAAAGTGAACATAACGAATTGACTACAAGAATGGTGCAAAGGTATTACCTCATCCACTCATCCTCAACTTCCTTGATGTTGTGCAAGATATAGAACATGACATCCTCCCACTCATCTTGTGGCATGATATAAGGTGTCGAGCATCCAGCCCTGCCACCTTGCCCGCTAAATAGAGGCAGCTTGGGTTTATACTTGGGTTCTTCTGTATTGTATCGAGACACCTTATTGTGCAGCGTGGGAACATGGTCCGGATAGTACGCTGTCCTGAGGTCTGCCACCTCCTCTAGGATAACTGCCTCAGCTATGGAAGCTTCAATCTTAGCTTTGTTTCCACATTTCTGTCTCAGATGCTTGTTCTGTCTCTCAGGGCCGTACTGCCAATGATTCTGCACAGGGCCCCCCAACAATACCTCATTCGCGAGGTGCAAAATGAGATGTGTCATCGAAGTAAAGAAGCCTGGCGGGAAGATCTTCTCTAGTTTGCATATCAACTCCGGCGCGTTCTTATGCATTTCTTTTATCATCTCGGGACATACTTCTTTAGCACAAAGCGTGCGGAAGAAATGGCTTAGCTCCGCAAGCACACGCCAGACACGCTCGGGAACATAGCCTCGAACCATCACCGGCATAATCCGCTCAATCCATACATGATAGTCATGACTCTTGAGCCCGGTCACTTTGCCCGTTAAAAGATTGACCCCCTTACTTATATTCGACGCATAACCATCAGTGAACTTCACAACGTGTTTCAGCCACTTGAATGCCTCCATCTTATGATCCTTTTTAAGTACGAAGGCATGCCACCACACCTTACGTCATGTATGAGGGCCCAGTGCGACGCTCCGGTGGCATTGCTACCACCCCCCGCTACCACCACCCCCCACCCCCCCCCCCCCCAGGGCCCCCGTCCCGCCTAACCCTGAAGCGGTTGACCACAAAATCTAACCCTTTGACTTCCCCCGGACGGGCTTTGACCAGTGGACCTCTCCACCCGGTTGTGTTAGGTCAGCCCATAGGAACACTTGGGAGAAACGTCCGGACCAAACCCACAGCAAGATCCCCTCTGTGTAGACCCGACGCAGCCGTTTCCCCCTCCAGGTGCCGGCGGCGGCACCGTCCGTGAGGGGGGCCACACCCCGGAGCCGCGTGATGCCTCTTTAGACATGCCACCACACCTTACGGCATGTATGAGGGCACGGTGCGACGCACCGGTGGCATTGCTACCCCCCCCCACCGGGCCCCCCGTGCCCGCCTAACCCTGGAGCGGTTGACCGCGAGATCTAGCCCTTTGACTTTCCCCAGACGGGCTTTGACCAGTGGACCTCTCCACCCGGTTGTGTTAGGTCAGCCCATAGGAACACTTGGAAGCAACGTCCGGGCCAAACCCACAGGAAGATCCCCTTCAGGTAGTCCCGACGCGGTCGTTTCCCCCCTCCAGGTGCCGGCGGCGACGCCGTCCGTGAGAGGGGCCACACCCCGGAGCCGCGTGCTGCCTCTTCAGATATGCCACCACACCTTACGCCATGTATGAGGGCCCGGTGCGATGCTCCGGTGGCATTGCT
Organism: Thinopyrum elongatum; assembly: GCA_011799875.1. Taxonomy (NCBI): domain Eukaryota; kingdom Viridiplantae; phylum Streptophyta; class Magnoliopsida; order Poales; family Poaceae; genus Thinopyrum; species Thinopyrum elongatum. The sequence continues at coordinate 105,917,669 of CM022298.1, forward strand.
ACCCCCCAGGGCCCCCGTCCCGCCTAACCCTCGAGCGGTTGACCACGAGATCTAACCCTTTGACTTCCCTCGGACGGGCTTTGACCAGTGAACCTCTCCACCCGGTTGTGTTAGGTCAGCCCATAGGAACACTTGGGAGCAGCGTCCCCTCCGTATAGACCCGACGCGGCTGTTTCCCCCCTCCAGGTGCCGGCGGCGGTGCCGTCCGTGAGGGGGGCACACCCCGGACGTGAGGGGGGTCACACTCCGGAGGCGCGTGCCGGGCATTTGCAACCGCCACAACACTTCTGTCGGCATAGCTATTTTTGATTTTAATAAAGTATAAGAACCTATATTCAAAAGAACATGAGGTCACATTATTAACGTACTAGAAAAAAATAGAATATATTCATAATCTATGGGAAAAAAATCCATCAAATCGATAAATAATGTATGTATGTTTATATTTACATATGCTACATTTCAGTTAATTAAATAATAATACATAAAAATTATATACGAAAACTAAAAAAAATATACCTAACTATGCCGACGGCACAGCCGTCGGCATAGCTGCGGCCGGGTTAGCTGGTCGACGCGCCTCGGATCGATGACGTGGACCAGAGGTATGCCGACGGCCGCCGTCTCGACCGCCTTCTCTGCCGTTGGCATAGAACTGACGGAGTTAACCGCCCGTCATGGGCCGGGTCGCCGGGCCCACAGCTATGCCGACGGCAGCTGTAGGCATACTCAGCGCTATGCCGATGGCTTTTCTGTGCTGACGGGGGCCGTCGGCATACCTGTTGATAGCCCGACGGCTTGGATACGCCGCCGGCCTGATCTTGGCTGTCAGCATAGCTCGGAGTAGGCCGACGGGGGCCGTCGGTATAGATTTGGCCGTCGGGGTAGTGCCCTATTCCGGTAGTGGAAAGGCCTGATTCCCACCGGGAATTATTTCTACAAGTCACTTGCAACTTTGGCCTACCTGTAATATGCATCTTCTTCCCCAATCTCTTCCTCACGGTGCACGCATGCGCACAACTGCAGCACCACGTCCACAAGCTCTCCCTCGTGCTTGGACGAACTCCCTCGGTCTCCGCCTTCTCTGGTTAAGCGACGTAGTGAGCTCACGCACAAGTTCGCCTCCGATGAGCATGGACTGGCGGCAGCATCCTGCAACCTCCGCGACTAGCTCATGATGGAGACGACGAGGAGAGATTGCCGCCATGAACGAGCCCGCCGCTGAGTCCATGGTGGTGCGCAGCGTCACACGCACCAGTGCCGTGCTGCTGCCGCACACACAGGACGCGGCCGGTGATCTTCGATCGCCCTCGCCCTCGCCGCGCGTGCCGACGTCCGCCAAGCTGCAGTGGGACTGCGGGAGGCGGCCATGGCGACCTGCACAAGCCAGCGCGGCATCAAGAGTAGGGAGAGCGGCGGGCGAGATGAGAGCGTGCGCTCAGGGCAGTGTCAGGGCGCGCGTGCGTGCTACACTATGGCAACCCAGCTAGGGATGCAGATTTTTAGAGCACCTGCACTCCGGCCCTGATATCCTAGCTCTTCAGTATCGCTTTATCATCCGTACGACGCAGCTAACTTTCTGCATGAATTTTTCTTTTTTTTCCTCTCATATAGAAAATGTCTTGAAGTTTAAATCTTTACAGCACGCCAAAGCTTTCTATCTAGAATCTAGGATAAATCTTTTAGAATTTTTTGTCCAACATAAATACTAAAAATAAGAATTTTTTTAATCAAATAAAACTTATTTTGTATATTTATTATGTTGGACCAAAAAATTTAATTTTTTTATCCTAGATTCTAGTTAGAAAGCTTTGCTGTTCTGCAAAGGTTTAAACTTCAAGACATGTTCTATACGAGAGAAACAAAAAAGATAAATTTATCTACACGAATCGCGATGCATGAAATGGATGGTTAGATAAGAAGAGCCTGGATGCATGCAGGTGCTCTGAAACATATTTTCCACCCAGCCAGGGGCGAGCGCGATGTGGACGGTGGGTAGAGGAAATAAATGGAGGGCAGCGTGTGGATGCTCCAGCAGATAGCTAAGCACGCTCGCTGTTGGCCAGGAGATAGACGATTGCCATGAGGCGGCTCATCTCCTCCAGCCTCCCGCCAAAGTATCCTGCAGACTGCAGCTCGTCAAGTCGCCGCCACCTCCTCACGAGATGTACCCTGTTTCCATCCATAGATCTGAGACGAAAGGGATTATGAGGAGAGAGACCGGAGCAAGGAAGAAGATGATTATGATGCGTTGACCCGTGCAACCGTGAGAGAAGCGAGTTTCCGGTCGGGATTGTGCTTTTCCCAGTGTGCCAAATATGTCGGGCACAGACCTACCTTTAATTATTGAGACGGACAGCAGCGTCGTGTCAAAGGCACTTGACCCCTCATGCGTAGATAGATCGGAAATCGGAGTGTTTGCGAAGGAATTCCAGGCAATCAAGCAAGGAAACAGAAAAGTTAAAGTTCACAGAGTAGATAGAAGAGTAAATAGTTTAGCGCAGAGCTAACTGTGGTCCTTGAGAGCGATCGATCTCTCCCCCTCCTCTCCCTCTCACGTCGCCCCGCGTGCGACCGAGAGGGTTCCCTAGCCGCCGTCGCCGGGCCTCCCTCCCCTTTCTCCTCCTCCCTCGCCGCCGCCCAAGGGCGTGGCGGGGCGAAGCCCGGTCGTCGCCGGCGGCGGCGGGGTTCTTTCGTCTCCCCGCGCGGTGGCTTCGGCGCGGGTTGCGGCGGCAAGTCGAGGACGCGGCGCTTGGCGGCGGGCGCGGCGGTGCATCGGCGCTTAGGTCCGACGGCGGTGTGGGCTTGCAGCGTGACTGGCAGCGCGGTGGTGGTGCGTGCGGGCTGACCGGGGATGGCGTGGCGGCGACGTTCAGATCTGGTCGGCTCACGGCGCGGCGTGTGGGTGCCTGTGGCTGCGGGCGGCCTCCCTCTGCCATGGATCTGCTGGTGGGGGGGGGCGGCGACCCTGCAGTTCTGGTGCTGCAGGTCAGCGGGTGGGGAAGGCGCGGCGGCTTCGTGGCGGCGCGCCCAGATCCACCCCTGTCGCTGCGAGCTGCAGGCGGCCTGGGCCACGAGCGGCCCTCTTGCCGTGGCGCTATGGTGAGGGGGCGACGCGGCAGCGGTGGAGGTGGGCGACCCTCGTCTTGTCGGGCCCTTGCGGCTGGACGGCGGCGCTCGGCACGGGAGGGCCTCCCTGGTGGCCTACCTCGGCTGCGGCGGTGGGTCAATTTGGTCCCCCTCGTCGGCGGGCGCGCGTTTGCAGATGGCCTCGCGGAGAGTTGTGCCAGCGTCCATGCTGGGGCGACACGGGGGTGCTCGCGGGGGAGTTTGGTAGGAGGGATGGGTGGCCTCGATGCGGTCGCGCCACCTGTCGCCGGCTCTTTGGCCGGTCCGGATGCGTCCGCTCCTCCTCCTCCCTCTTTCCTCGTGTTCGGCGGGGAGCTTGGTTGGAGGGATGGGTGGCCTCGATGCGGTCGCGTCACCTGTCGCCGGCACGCGTTGTGCCGGTCCGGATTCGTCCGCTCCCCTTTCTCCCCCGATCCTCGGCCGCGGGCGGGTTGGCGCAGATCTTCCAGCGGAGCATCTGCGGGTGGTTCTACCGGTCGAGGACCGTCGGTTGGTCCAAAGCCGGAGCCTTTGTGTTGTTCTTGGGGTTGTCTGGTTGCAGGGCGGCGGCTCTGGCGGCGGGAGACGCGACGTGTGTGGGTGGCGCGTGCGTCTCAGGTGCGGGCGGGCAACCATGGCCGCGCGGGTGGCGTGGTTGCGGGTGGTTGTCGGAGCTAGGGTGCGATGGTGGGGTGTGAGCACCGGGGTACACCACTTGCCCAGTCCTCTGACTGGCCGACGGTGGCGGCGGCCGTGGACGCCGTACCCTTCCTGAAGGCTCCGTCGTGGCGCTCCCACTCATGTCGTCTTGCTCCGGGTGAAAACCTGATCTTCGCGGATCGGGCGGTGGCGGCTTTCCCTGGTCGTACCCTTCTTGGAGGCACCGCTTTGGAGGCCTAGCTTCGTTGTTGTTCGATACTCCTCTCTATCGTTGGTGGGGTGGTGTGTCGGTGCCCGGCACCTTTGTATCTTGCCTTGGGTGTGTGCGGTGTGTGCGTTGTTCGGTCTCTCGGTTGTATTCGGTGTTGGTTCTTTATATATAAAGCAGGGGGAAACCGTTTTTCGGTATAGTTTAGCGCATAGGCTTGCCTAGTTTGGGCGTAGAGAGTTGCGTGGTGGTGTTATGCAAGGGACGGTGCCAACCTGCGTGTTGAGCGTGGCCTTGCAAGATTGTAAGAACAATGTTTCCTTTTTTAATTAATACAACTCTCTATTTAAAAAAAAAAAGCGGGATCAAAGAAGCCAGGATACCGACTTCAGGGATTTAGAGATGAGGGTTGGTCTGCGTCAGCCTCTACAACCTTAAGATTTATTTTAGACTTCCCTCGTACAGCAGTTATTTATGTGAACTGACGCGAGCATGAGCATGTTGCAGGTGGTGCGTGCGGGTACTAGGGCAACGTGGAGAAGCCGCCGTTCTCCGCCATGATCACGGCGGCCGGCCCCTCCATCTTTAAGGACGGCAAGTGCTGCAGCGCTTGCTATCAGATAAAATGTACCGGCAATGCCGCTTGCTTCGGCCGCCTGGTGACCGTGCTCGTCATAGATCAGTGCCCCGGCGGGCCGTGTGACCCGTGTCTGGCCGAGGCTGCCCACTTCAACCTCAGCGGGAAGGCGTTCGGCGCCATGGCCAAGCCCACAACCTCCGCAACGCCCGCAGCATTAGAGTCCAGTACGATCGGTATGCTCCGCAAGTTAGCTGGCGCACACGCACGCTCCTGCCCAGTGCTCTGCCTCCATGCATGTTCGTGTGTGATCCATCGATCATTTATCATGTCTTTGAGTTCTTCGGCTGAAGGGTTCCGTGCAAGTGGCGCGGGCTGGACATCGCCTTCAGAGTGGAGGCTGGCTCCAACCCGACCTATCTCGCGGTGCTCATCGAGCACGAGTCCGGCATCGGTGACCTGTCGGTGGTGGAGCTTCAGGAGCGCGGCGGCAGCTGGGCGCCGATGCAGGAGTTGTTGGGTGCGGTGTGGATGTACAGCTCCGGGTCCACCCTGCGGGCGCCCATATCGATCCGCCTCACCTTCAGCTCCGGCAACAAACTCGTTGCCAGCAACGTCGTCCCCTCCGGCTGGCACGCCGACAAGACCTACCGATCCATCGTAAACTACTTACTGATCGAGTGATTGATCGGTCTGTCCGATCGAGTACCTATGTTTTTTTAGGGAACGATCTAGTACCTATGTTAATTACTCCCTCCGTCTCATAATGTAACATCTTATTACAAGATCTTATATTATGAGACGGAGGGGGTAGATCTGTGTAATCCACATCAATTTGGAATAGTTGCTTTCATGCTTGAAAAAATTGCAACTAACATGAAAAATTGTTTGCCTGAAATATTTCGGCAGATGTGTTGTATATCTGTCTAAAACCTCAAGATTAGTGCCAACTGAGTTGTTCTACAATCCTTCAGTAATAACTTTTTGTTGAAAATCACAACACACAAAAAAAACTCACTTAATTTAGGATTTAAAAGAATGGTCCAAGTAGTATACACTGATAAATAATGTCAAGTCTTGAAACGAAGTATGTCCTTAAATTCATGGATTTTCCCCCTCGTTGCCATAGATTATGCTTTAAAGTTACTCGATTTCCCACGATGGATATAAATTCATGAGTTCACGATTGCCCAAAGTCAATTCATTGTCTTCGTGTTTCCGGCCCATGGGTCAAGCCTAACACTTGATAATTGCTTATGCTATATTCCAAAACAAGACATTTGGTACTAGACATTCTGAAAACAAACCAGTGTTTTTTTTTTTTTGCGAGGGAACAAACCAGTGTTTATGTATAGCCATAAGATAGTTAGGTCTAATGCAATGGTTCTGTTTAGCAATGTCACGTAAAAAATCAGCCTATAGTGATTTTGTTTGCCCCCCAGCCATTGGCCCCCCATGATTCTTGCCCAAGCTCCGCCACTGCATATGACTACGTCGGTATATCATGAAGGCACGCGACAACATCCATCAGTAGGGCCTATATGTTACGTTGTGCTCAATATTTCTGAAAAACAAGATAGATACAGGTACAACTGACTTTGTCAATACTATGTCTTGAAGATGCGTGGTCTAGGATCAGTCGGACTTTTGTGGGTGTGTCTCCATCTATGTTGTACTCAGTATTTCTAAAGCAAAAAAAGAAAATGGACACTTATAGAGCCAAAAGATAAATACATATCATTGCTGATCTATATACAATAAAAAAGATAGATACATATGACTTCGTCAATGTATTGAAGCAATGCGGCTCTAGTCTTTAGTACACATTGCTTGCGTTAGTGTTTGCACGTTATGTATCTATGTTATACACAATGTTTATAAAAAGAAGAAGATATGCACATATATATGCACTAGTAGAGGATCGGCCATTAGTCCCGGTTGGGAAGGGCCTTTAGTCCCGGGTCACCAACCAGGACTAATGAATACCGGTTGGCCACGACCCGGGACTAAACCCCTTCCACGTGGCCGGCAGCGCGCGCCAGGGGCTGGGGACCTTTAATCCCGGTTGGTAACTATTTTTCCTTTTAATTTTATGTTTTTCATTTAATTCTTTTTCATTTCAAATATATTTTACGCTACTACACGTTATGCATATATAATAGAATTTCTCGTAGAACCAATCATATATTATAGAATTTCTCGTACGACCATGCATACACACACACACACACACACACACACACACACACACACACACACACACACACACACACACACATATATATATATATATATATATATATATATATATATATATATATATACAATTTCTCCTACAATTTGCAAACCATTACATGCAGGCATTAGGTGAAATGGTATTCTCCGTCGGGTGCTATGACCTGCTTAAGTAAAAATCCCGCAATTTTCTCTTGAAGTGCTAATATGCGGTCCTTTGATAGGAGCTTATCCCGCATCTTCATAATCTTTAAAGGTGATCAATATGAATATATTAGTTGTGTGTATATATATTAGATCATGATATAAAAATTGTGAATAGTGTTCTGGCAAATATACCCAAAGCTGTCTTGCAGATGTGCTCCTTTCGGACGTCATAATGCGAATGTTCTCGCAAATGTCGTATGCACATAAATTATTCCCTTTTTCCTGCCTCATGCACTTTACGAGAATAGAATTCAATCAGATACATAATGGTATTAAAACTAGAATTAAAGAGATGCGCGGACGTAGCTAGTACTACTTAATTACCCTGGGTCGCACCCATTTCAGTTTTGGTTCCCATGCACCGACCATCTCTTTGGTGAACTTTTTCCAAACCCTACCCGGCAAAGAAAATGAATAAAGGAGTTATTAATTAATTACTTGATATCAGGAAATGAACTAAAGAGGCCGACATAGTGAGATAATGATTGAAATTACCTGTCGAGCATCAAATACAGGTTGGTGTATTCTTTAGGGTCTTTACCTAGTGAGTCCAGTACTTCAACTTTTCCCGCGTCAACTCTAATGATTAGCAGGATCCAATGAAAACTGCGCACACGTTTGTATAAGCGGGCATGCATAACTCATCAACTACACTTAACATCGAGTAAGCAAAATAGAATTTGTAGTACAAGACAGTAACACTCACCTGAAGTTGTAAGTAAATACTATTTCTAGTTTGGCATGTAGTTCCTTCAAAAACATTAGCAAGTTTTTCTCTGTGTCTTCTGGGTACTTATTTAACACATCTTCATAAATGGTATTTGGGTCAATGAACCCAATGCCATAGACTCCATCTCGGTTCATTTCAAAAATCTTCATTGTGCATCATACCACACAAAAGAATATAGTGAGGATAATTACAGGCAATGAACAAGCTGAGCTAGAGACTTAAATTACAGAAAGAAATCACTTACAGACAATAGCAACTGACGATAGATTTGTCGAGTGCGTCTTGATTGAATAACTCAAAAAGTTCTGGAAAGTCAATCCACACATCTTTTCCATGAAAGAAATGCTCTGGCTTGACTTTCACCATGAGTCTCTCTCGCCCGACCTTTATTTCTCTCAGGTACCAGTCATGCAATCTACGCATTTGCATTGATAGAAGCGGGACCTCCTCAGGCCTGACCAGAGGGTTCCCGGGGACATATTTCCATGCTAGATCCTTTGGAGCCATCATGGTGATTTCCTCCATGTCTAGGAGTTGTTCAACAGTGATACCCATCTCTCTAGCCATCTGTCTAGCATTGTCGGTTACCGCCAAATCGGTACTCACCTTGAGTGGGGGGATCGATTGCACTGCCTGTTCTCCGAGCTGGGGAACAGTTTTCCCGCTTTTATTACTATCTGTAAGGCTCAACTCCTTATTTTTTTTGTTCATGAAATGATTTGCTAATAGAGCGTTCATAGTCTGATCGCTTTCTCTCCACAGGTGCCGGTTTAGCAAGATCCAGAAAGTGTTGTACGACTTTCTCAGGTATTTTCTCCTTTGGCGGCGGGGGCGGTTTCCGTGCAAAATGGGCCTTCACTTCGGAAGCCACTTGGGCTCTGGTTTCCTCCTCAGTCATCTCATAAGCCAACTTCTTTTTGGCAGGAGGCCCGGCTTTCTTCCTTGGTGCTCTCTTCCGCTTTGGAGACGGCTGATGTAGCAGAGATCGATATTGCGGACTCGCGCTGGGCTCCGTCTCGGGGTGGGCTGGAGTCGGCTGACGTGGCGGACTTGGAGGAGGAGTCGGCTGACGCGGTGGACTTGAAGGAGGAGTCGGCTGACGCGGTGGACTTGGAGGAGTTCATACATAAAGTTCATACACATTTATTCTAATAAAACAACATACAACTATCTAGCTAAAGCATTTAAATGCAACAACAAATGCGATCAAGATCGCAACTAAGGTAACAATTGATCCAATAGCATAGTGATACCAAGCCTCTTTATTAACGGCATATTTTCTAATCTTTCTAATCTTCAAGTGCATTGCATCCATCTTGATCTTGTGATCATCGACGACATCGGCAACATACAACTCCAGTTTCATCTTCTCTTCTTCAATTCTTTTCAATTTTTCTTTCAAATACTCGTTTTCTTTTTCAACTAAATTTAACTTCTCGACAAGAGGGTCGGTTGCAATTTCCGGTTCACATACCTCCTAGATAAAAATATCTATGTCAACTTGATGGGCATAATTATCATAAATGCGAAATACAACAAATAGTTATAAAAGAGAATATACCACATCCGAATCATAAACCGGACGAGGGCCGACGGGGACGGATATCAATACCATGGCACTATGTATAACAAACAATCATACAAGTAAGAAAATTATACAGGTAACTATCATACAAATAAGATTTTTTTTTATAAAAAGAATAAGAACAAGAGGCTCACCAAGGTGGTGCCGGCGACGGGACGGTGCGGGCGATCGACGGTGGTTAGGACGGGGACGGGAAGGCACTAAGTAAACCATACCTACACATATGCAAACTAAGAAGTTAATTTGAGCTCAAATTGCATATAAATCAAATAAACTCCCACATAATTACTCCCAAACTAAAACCCACAAATCACTATACTTATAAAGCATTGCACGAGCTAATCTAGCAATGAGAGATGAAAGGACAAAGTCGCTAACCTTTGTGAACACTTGGATAGATGGGGTGCCTCAAATCTTGACAAATCTTTGGCAAAAATGGAGGATGAGCTTGAGCAAGGGGAAAAGAACAGAGGAGAGAAAGGAGAAAACAGATAATGGGCTCGGGCTGGACGAAGGGTTTATATAGGGACATCTTTAGTCCCGGTTGGTTATACAAACCGGAACTAGAGGTCTACCTATAGTCCCGGTTGGTGATACAAACCGGGACTAAATGTGCTCGTGGGGGCCCCAGCCTGACGCCAGCCTGCCGCCACCCCTTTAGTCCCAGTTTGTATCATAAACCGGGACTAATGATGCCCGTGGCCCCGTCCGCTCCTAGCCATTTGGGACCGGGACTCATGATCACATTAGTCCCGGGCCCAAACCAGACCAGGACTAATGATCCGGACGTAAGGTCTGTTTTCTACTAGTGATGGCCAAATAGAAAAAACCTGGTGTACTTTTGATTTTGGGTGATAAATGTGTTTGCCTTTTTGTTCTAGAAGGGCACATGGAAACAAGAAAACTCCATTATGTTAAAAATAAGTTCCACGGGCACTTCTAAGACTAGTTGGAGAAATACCTTCTTTGTTTGGAGGGACAGTTGAAAATCAAGAAATTCGTGTCTTAAGATCACTGGGAAGAAGGTTTGGTCGTGCCTTGAATGGGTCTCCTAGCTCATTGTAGCTAACACTAACTAGTAAGCTCGAGTGACACTCCTCGTGTGTCTGTGTGTTTTCTTTTTTGAACATAGCATGATCACATATGCTCTCATACACTCACCACTATGAGCTCACACAAGCACACCCTGCCATGAAATAGTATGTTTTACAATTGCATAATGTCTCATTAAGAAGGTTGAGTGTGAGTGTGTGACCTCGCGGGCTCATGCAAGCTTTTGTGTAGTTAATAATTCGTGTACATAGTCAAGTAATTGTTGAGTAAATAGGCAATTTTTTGACTAATTTAATCCAAGAATATATCACTAGCATGGCACTGACAGAATTAACAACATGCTGATGTTGGATCACAAAAGCACATACTACGCTAACAGTAGATGCATCTACGCATAACGCTAGTATGGCTAAGACAATAATAAAAAGGAGTGGGGTAAACGAGTTATACCCTCCAGTAGGCCAGGCAGAAGCCGCGGCGGCGGTGGCGGCAGCCGCGGCGTCCTTAGCGGCCTTCTTGTCGGCTTCAAGTTTCTCGGCGGCGGCACGTTCGGCGTCGGTGGACATGGTGGTGATGAGGGCAACGCGGACGTAGAGGAAGTAGACGGACGGCGAGCAGTCGCGTAGTCGCTTCCCAAAAACCTATTCGCCCCTCTCCCGTACAGGATCTAGAGAGGCGGGGTTTCGAAGACCTGCGCTCCCGTCGATCGTGTACGCGGCGGACGGGATGGAGTCACCGGCGGCAGCAGCAGCAAAGGAACGACGGCGGGCGGTTCGCGTGGAGCAGATGTGATCTGATCGTGGCGGCTAGGGTTAGGAGACACCTCGCACTTATATAGGCGCAGCCGCGTGGAGAGACATGGGCTCGACCCACGTCCGAGTCCGTGACAGCCCACGATCCGACGTCTCAGATCGTGGCCCAGCTGTCAAAAAACTCTCCGTTGCTGACTGGCAAAAATAAGTGCATAGGTGTGAGCTCGGCTTGGCTCATTCCCGCAACCCGCGGCGCGTCATGACGAGGCGGGCGGCGGAGGAGGAGTGTGCGAGGGCCTCTTCTATTCTCAAGCTCCAATAGCATGTAGAAGAGAAACCCTTATAAGGAGGTCCAACTCCTCTTCAACTTCCGGGGTGGGACTAAACTTCCTACTACACCTAGTGCCAATAAACCCACATGGGCCCTTAGAGATTTTCTGAAATTGTTGGATGGGCATAAAGCCCACCCCATATTTTAACAATCCCCCACCAGATCTCGAGGGCCCATTGTGTCCTCTGTTCCAATTGCTGTTTTGATATACCAGTATTTCAATGAAGACCTGTTAAGGTTGAACTTCACCTAGAGCAAGTAGCTACACTCCTTCACAACTGAACAATGGACTATGCCTTGAATTGTCAGTTTGGCGTAAAGAAGCTTCACCACATGTCTTACTAGTACTAGGCTGCCGAAGGCTGACCCCTTGGGTGGAGCATATAAGTCACACTCCGGGCCTATTCATGAGCTTACTAGAGATCACCCCAATCTCATAGACTGTGACCAGCAGTCGGGCTCATACAGGTGTGTTCCTCCAAAGATCGCTCTGTAGGATAGCATCTTGCTTACATAAGCTTTGGAACACATTAAGACAGTAGTCATCCTACCATACAGTATCGAGAGTATTGCATCTCCAACGGAGTGGGTTAGTATAGTTACTCTCCTCAGTTCACCACTGGCTTGTTTTCCCAGGTCCTACTTCACGGGATCTCCGATCACATAGGTTGGGTTACCACCATGGCAACTCATGTGGGTCTCATACCCATCTCCCTCGATGCATTATCTATCACAATACGTGATAGCCCTTTTGTAAAGGGATCTGCCAGATTCTTAGCCGTATGGACATACTCCAACGCTATCACTTCGGAGTTTCTTAATTTTCTGACAGCTTTTAATCTCATTCTTATGTGTTTGTTGGACTTCATGTTGTCCTTTGAACTCTTCACCTTGGTGATGATAGTCTGATTGTCACAGTTCATAAGGATAGCCGGAACCGGTTTATCAACCAATGGCAAGTCCATCAAAAGATCTCGAAGGCATCCTGCTTCGACACCAAATGTGTCTAATGCTGTTAATTCTGCTTCCATTGTCGATCTCGTTAAGATCGTTTGCTTGCAAGACTTCCAGGAAATAGCGCCACCTCCAAGAGTAAACATATACCCAGTTGTGGCCTTCATCTCATCAGCATCAGAGATCTAATTCGCATCACTATACCCTTCAAGTACCGACGGGTATCCGGTATAGTGAAGTCCGTAGTTCATAGTATCTTTCAGATAGCGCATAACTCTCTCAATAGCATGCCAATGTACATCACCCAGATTGGAAACAAACCGGCTCAGTTTGCTCACAGCAAACGTGATGTCAGGCCTCGTTGCGCTCGCTAGGTACATGAGTGAACCAATGATTTGAGAGTATCTCAGTTGATCCTTAGTTGTGCCTTCGAACTTTCGAATCAACACACTAGGATCATATGGTGTTTGAGATGGTTTGCAGTCCGAATATCCAAAATGGCTCAACACCTTCTCAACATAATGGGATTGCAGAAGTGTAATCCCACCCTCATTATCTCTCAGTAGCTTGATGTTCAAGATAACATCAGCCACACCAAGGTCTTTCATCTCAAAGTTCTGAGATAGAAACGACTTGACCTCCTTAATGACTTTGAGGTTGGTTCCGAATATCAGTATGTCATCAACATACAAGCACAGTATAACTCCTTCGCCCCCACCATGATGATAGTATACACATTTGTCAGCTTCATTAACAACGAAGCCAACAGATGTCAGAGTTGTATTAAACTTATCATGCCATTGCTTAGGTGCTTGTTTCAGACCATATAAAGATTTCAGCAACCTACACACCTTTCTTTCCTGACCATCTATCACAAAGCCATCTGGCTGTTGCATGTAGATTTCCTCGTTTAGCTCTCCATTCAGAAAAGCCGTCTTAACATCCATCTGGTGGACGAGAAGACCATGCGAGCCCGCCAATGAGAGTAATACTTGAATGGTGGTCAGTCTGGCCACAGGTGAATAAGTATCGAAGAAGTCTTCCTCTTCTTTCTGGTCATAGCCCTTGGCCACAAGCCTAGCCTTGTACTTTCAATCGTACCATCGGGCCTAAGCTTCTTTTTGAACACCCACTTACATCCCAATGGTTTGCAACCATAGGGACGCTCAGTGATCTCCCATGTCCCGTTAGCCATGATGGAATCCATCTCGCTACGGACCGCATCCTTCCAGTAGTCAGCTTCTAGAGAGGCATGCGCTTCTGAAATAGAAGTGGGAGTATCATCCCCGAGGTACATGAAGAAATCATCACCAAAGGTCTTTGCAGTCCTTTGTCTCTTGCCCCTACCAAGGGTTTCCTCATGATCCTCTGTGACACCCCGATAGTTAAGCTACAGTGAACCCCTGTTAATGATGCCAGGTCATCATGGTTAAAAATTTGCTAAACCTCACTTGTTTCAAACTAAGTTCAAATTTAAATTCAATAACAAGTGAAATTCAAAATTTCTCAAACATGAAAACTAAAATGTTCATCATGTGGCAAATAATCGCTAACTAATTTTGGTGGTGGAACCAACCTTGTACAAAGTGTTTAAATGCCCTAAACAAATTAAAAACAGTGGCTAAAATAATAATTTAATTGTTTTTGAAATTATAAAATTATTAATCTAAGTTATTTTGGGTCCAAACTAATTTTGGCAGTGTCCTATATTGATGATACTAATTTAGGTTCTAAATTGGTATTTTATAAAACTAAAATAAAAGAAACTATAAATGAAAGCAGTAAAGAATAAACAAAAGAATAAAAGCAAAAAAAAGGAAAAGGAAAATAACTGAAGCCTACTATAGCTATGGGCCTTAGCTATACAGTGAGCAGGCCCAGTCCAACTCCCCGTTGTCTTCCTCCCCTGTTCACAGAAGCGCTGTGGTTGCTCGTGCCGCGTCCATGGCCAGGATCTCCATGCGTCGGCTGTGACGCCCCGGCTTAATCGTGCACTAATCATACATGCAAATGCACATGATCAAGCCTAAGGACTCACTTGAAGATATCACAACACAACTCTAGACACAAATTAAAATAATACATGCTTTATGTTACAAGCCAGGGGCCTCGAGGGCTCGAATACATAAGCTCGCTTACAAGTGTCAACGGAAGCATCAGATATCTGAGTACAGATATAAAAGATAAAACAAATAGGCCTTTAAAAGGCGAGGCAAAGGAAAACACTACGATCGAAAAGGCGCAGGCCTCCTGCCTGGGACCCTCCGAACCTACTCCTGGTCATCAGCCAACTCGTAGTAGTAATCGCCCTCGGGGTAGTAGTAGCAGTCGTCGACGGGGGCAGCTGTCTCAGGGGCTCCGTCATCTAGTTGCATCAAACGGATATGGGGAAAAAGAGGAAGCAAAGCAACCGTGAGTACTCATCCGAAGTACTCAGCAAGCAAGGATCTACACTACATATGCAACATTATCAAAGGAAGGCTGTATATGTGGACTGGGCTGCAGAAATGCCAGAATAGAGAGAAGGCCTAGTCCTATCGAAGACTAACATCTTCAGCGGTCTTGCAGCATTAGAAGAGTGTAGATTAGTACAGTATAAAGTAGTAGCGGTAATCAGTATCAACCTCGGCCAGAGATCCTTTCTCGACTCCCTGCGAGAAAGCAATCCCAGAGCCATACTATCCATTTCTATCCAGTTCTAGTTGTATCGATCGGGATACAACTCCTGAGCGTCCGTTACCGAGGATACGGCTATGCATAGATTAGTTCTTCCCTGCAGGGGTGCACCAACTTACCCACCACGCTCGCTTAACTCCGGCCGGACACACTTTTCTGGGTCATGCCCGGCCTCGGCCAAACGACACACTGCAGCCCTACATAGAGCTCAGCAGAGAGGTCCCCGCCGGTCTACAACCTAAGCACTCAGGGGTCATGGGCCATCGCCCTATGCACTCCGGGTCGCTGTGCGACGAGCCGGGACGAGCACCACCTCATCATGGATGGCACTGGCCCGACAGGCCCACCATGCTGAACTGGACGTCTGACAGAGCTTTCGGCTGATGCATACGATGCAGAGTGCCCATAACTATTCCCGCGTGATGGTTAGTGCTATCGGGCCAGAGGCCCACTCAGATCACATATCCAAATCGTTAGTGTATTGGTAGTGCGGTAACGAGCAGAGACTCACGATCGATGTGACCCCGTCGCCCCGTCTCGAGGACTTGCGGCAAGGGCTAAGAATGCCCGGCCACGCCTCGTATTTAACTCACGGGTACCTTCCAGGTCAACCCGTCTCCACATCACTCGCGGGTACCCCTCAGGGTCAACCCGCCTTTCCAAGTAACAGTTGTAAAGTCCAAGTATTCGTCTGTCCATAACATCAGGGAATCCAAGGTATCACCCTCGTTGGATTCCTACTCGATGTATCCGTCAAGGTGAACTTAGGAGGAATCACCCTCGAGGTTCACACTTGAGGTGTCGCACGACGGCGTCGTTATTGGAAGTGGTGAAGGAGGAATCACCCTCGAAGACCATGACCGAATAGATACTCTACAGAGTTAACATCAGAAGTGCTAAACGAGGTATCACCCTCGACACTCGATGGTAACGCTGCAGTGTCGTACAACTAGGGGGATGATGTGCGGTGCTGGGACCTGGTCGTCGAGTCTTCCGATGATCCAGCGGGGCAACCGGGACAAGTGGGGTCACTTGGGTCTCTATTCAGCCTATACTAAGCAGTTTAGGATAATCATGTAAGGTATCAATAGCAGGTTACAATAAACAGGTTATGCATCAGAATAGGTAAAGCAGTAGTAGGAGCAATTCTAATGCAAGCACAAGAAAGAAGAGAATAGGCGATATAGGCATGTTCAAAAGGGGGGGTGCTTGCCTGGTTGCTCTGCGGCAAAGGCAGGGTCGTCAACGGTGTCGTCGGGCTCCTGAGCTGCGTCGGTCTCGGGAACTGCGTCGGTACCGGGGTCTACCGAGAGAGAAGAAGGGGAGGAAACAAATAAATACACAACAAATGTATGCAACACAGAGCATGCTATGCTAACGTGCAGTGCAGGGTTGCCTAAAGACATATCTAAATCATTTTAATTATTTTAGGATTAAAGTTGGATTTATTAACCGATGTATATGCACTATTCATCTGTCAGAAACAGACTAAAAGTTGCGGGTTCACCTCCGTAGTGGGTCCCGACACAGAAACAGATGGCATGGTTGGATTCGTCTCGTCGTTCTGAGCAACTTTCATGTATAAAGTTTTTCCATCCGAGTTACGGATTATTTTCTACGATTTTCTGAAGTTTTAAACTATTTCCGGAATTATTTTAATTAATTTAAATCAACATTATCCAAAATAGTCATTGATGATGCCAGCATGACATCACTCTGATGTCAGCAGTCAACGGACCAGTTGACTGGTCAACCTGACTTGTGGGACCCCACTGTCATAGACTCAGTCTTAATCCAGTGTGTAAATTTAAACTAAACTAATTAAACAGAGGGGGGCCCACCTGTCATAGGGTGTTTAGTTAACAAATTAATTAAATTAACTTAATTAATCATCAGGTTAATTAGAGAGGGGTGTGACCCACATGTCAGCACAGTTGACCAAGTCAACTGGTCAACAGGTTCCCCTGGGCCCACTGGTCAGCGACCCA
This sequence comes from Thinopyrum elongatum, assembly GCA_011799875.1. Taxonomy (NCBI): domain Eukaryota; kingdom Viridiplantae; phylum Streptophyta; class Magnoliopsida; order Poales; family Poaceae; genus Thinopyrum; species Thinopyrum elongatum. The sequence goes on from CM022298.1 coordinate 105,934,733, forward strand.
GTGGGTGGCCCTAGGGTGTGCCACATATGCGGCCACTAGAGAGAGCTCCGGCGAGCCACTCCCGCGGCGGTTCATCGCCGGAGTTGGCCGGAAATCGCCCACAGGTGGCCGTTCGGCCCGCGCGTAGTCTTGTTCGAACGAGCGCCGAGCCGCGCATCCGACTGGGCAGACGGCAGCTGCAGGGAAGGTCTAGAACGACGGCGGCAATGACCGCGGCGGATGGCCGGAAGCGGGCAAGGACGGAGCCGGGGCTAGGGCGCACGGCTAGCGGCGCTGAGGGGCTCGACGGCTTCCTGGGAGAACCAGGAGCACGTTGGAGTGCTCGGACGTGAGCTTTGCTCGTCGTGGCTGCGGCGGCGAGGCGTACGGCGGCGGTGAGTTTTCCGACGCGGCGGCGGGGCTAGCTAGGGGAGAACCGGAGATCAGGGGAAGGGGAAAGGATGCGGGGAGCTCACCGCGCAGGCACAAGGGGGCACGTTGAAATCCGGGAGCGCAGGATGAGGCGGATCGACCGCGACGGAGCTCATCAGTGCCGAGGAAGAAGAAGAGGTCGGGGCGGCGCTCGGGGGCGCCCGCTGTCCTGCGGCTCATCGGGGAGGTGCAGTCGAGGGAGGCGGAGCGGGTGGACGCGGCAAGGCGTCGGGAGGAGCTCGTCGGCCACGTTGACGACGCGGCAACGGCGACGAACGCGCTCGGGTGAGGGCGGGGCGGCGGATCTGAGGCGGAGGGGGCGAGGGAGAGAAAGGAGAAGTGGCCAGGGGGGAAAGAGGAGGCCTCAGCCTTATCCCCTCCACGACGAGCGCGGGTGGCCGCTGTCAAGCAGGGACGAGGGGGGGCCAGGCACGGCGGCTGCGGTGGAGACGACAGCGTGCGCGCGTGTGTAGTAGGAAGGGGAAGGGGGAGTTGGGCCGGGTGACTCAGGCCCAGTAGCTGCGGGCTTTTTCTTTTCTTTAATTCTTTTTTGTTTTCATTTAACTATAGCCTTTTGCATTTAATTTTAAGCCACCAAATGACTTAATAAAAAGGTGGGCCTGGTCAATTCAAATACTTTAGAATATTTTGCTCTGCCACATAAAGTTTGGACAATTTTGGAATTCATCTGGATTTTTCAAAAATGAAAAGGCATTTAAAGTGCTATTTTTGCACTGTTTTAAATGCACTAACCCAAATATGAGTTGATGGTGATGTTGTTTTCCTTAACAACATTTGTTTTGGAATATTTGCTAGATGATGAACATTTTTCCCGCAACTTTTGGGCAACTTTATTTTGCACTTAGAATTTGAATTGTTTTCAGAGAGAAATTTGAATTGATTTGTTTTACCACTGTGATCAAGCATGGCAAATGTTGATGACCTGGCATGTTTAACAGAAGAAGACAGTGCTTATTACACAGGGGTGTTACAATTCTCCTCCTCTAAAAGAAATTCTCGTCCCGAGAATTTAGGAGGCAGAAGGAAAGAGGCCGTGGTATTCTTCCCGAAGATGATCCTCGCGTTCCCAAGTGGCTTCATCTTCAGTATGATTCGACCACTGCACTTTCAGGAACTTGGTCATCTTTTGACGGGTCCGACGTTCAGCTTCATCGAGAATGCGGATCGGATGCTCCTTATAAGAAAGATCATCTTGTAGTTCGAGCAACTCATGATCCACTGCTCGGTGTGGAGACTCCTTAAAGCAACGACAAAGTTGCGACACATGGAAGACGTCGTGGATATGAGAGAATTGTGGCGGCAATTCGAATTTATATGCCACCTGACCACGTCTAGCAACAATGCGGAAAGGACCAATGTAGCGGGGGGCTAACTTGCCCTTAATTCTGAAGCGGTGAGTGCCCTTCATAGGAGTGACACGCAGATAAGCTTGATCACCAGGTTGATAAGTCAAACCCCATCGTTTGCGATCATAGTTGCTCTTCTGGCGGTCCTGAGCCGCCTTGAGATTTTCTCGGACAATACGGACTTGCTCTTCGGCGTGTTGAATAATATCCGGACCCGAGCGGTCGTTCCCCAGTTTCTGACCAATTCAGAGGGGTTCGACACTTACGTCCATAGAGTACTTCGAAAGGGGCCATTTTCAAGCTGGCTTGATAGCTATTGTTATAAGAGAACTCGGCGTACGGAAGAGATTCTTCCCACTTCTTACCAAAAGAAATAACACAAGCCTGAAGCATGTCTTCAAGCACTTGATTGACTCGCTCGACTTGGCCTTGGGATTGGGGTGATATGCTGAACTCCAGGTGATATGAGTTCCCATAGCTTCTTGGAAACTTTCCCAGAACTTTGAGGTGAAAAGTCCGCCACGGTCCGAACTGATTTCCTTCGGAATACCATGGAGCGATACAATTCTGGAGATATATAACTCTGCTAACTGACTAGCAGTGATAGTTTCTTTGACAGACAGAAAGTGTGCAACTTTAGAAAGTTGGTCGACGACGACAAGAATAGCATCGTGACCCTTCTGTGACTTGGGAAGGCCAGTAATGAAATCCATTTGAACCTTATCCCATTTCCATACAGGAATAGGAAGAGGTTGCAGAATTCCAGCAGGCTTTTGATGTTCTGCTTTAACGCGATGACACACATCACATTCAGCAACATATCGAGCAATATCCTGCTTCATTCTAGACCACCAGTACCTTTGACGGAGATCACGATACATCTTGGTGCTACCCGGATGAATAGACAGCGTTGTATCATGTGCCTCCTCCATGACCTTGTCAGTCATAAGCTCGAAGCGGGTACGACAATACGGTCTCTGAAGTACAAGGTTCCATCTTCAGACAGCGAGAAATCCCTGTACTTTTCAAGGTGAAGATCTTTCTTCATCAGATCAACTTCAGCATCTTTAGCTTGCGCACTCTTAACAGGCTTTTCAAGGTCTGGTTCAACAACCAAGGTTTTTAGATATCCTTGAGGAACTATCTCAAGATTTAGCTTCCGAAGCTCTTCATACAGGAGTGGTTGCTGTAGCTGAACCTCAAGTTCACAGCAGTAGGATTTACGGCTCAATGCATCAGCCATTACATTAGCCTTGCCAGGTGTATAAGAAATACCCAAATCATAGTCCGTAATGGTCTCCATCCATCTTTGCTGACGGAGGTTCAGAGATGGCTGAGTGAACAAGTACTTCAGACTTTTATGATCCGTGTAGATCTCGCAACGATTACCGAGGAGGTAATGTCGCCACAACTTCAATGCATAGATGACAGCAGCTAGTTCTAGATCATGTACCGGATAATTCTCTTCATGCGGACGCAATTGTCGAGAGCCATAAGCAATCACTTTACGCTCTTGCATTAGGACACAGCCTAATCCTTCACGGGATGCGTCGCAATAAATCATGAAGTCTTTGCGAGAATCTGGAGGAGCAAGTACTGGGGCAGATGTTAGCTTGTCTTTGAGTGTTTGAAAACTTTCCTGACATTTTTCTGTCCACTCAAACTTAACGCCTTTGTGAAGCAGATCAGTCAAAGGCTTAGCAATCTTTGAGAAATTCTCGACAAAGTGACGGCAATAGCTTGCAAGGCCGAGAAAACTTCTGACTTGCTTGACATTCTTCAGTGGAGTCCATTCAAGAATAGCCTGAACTCGTTCTGGGTTAATATCAATGCCATCTTTAGAGATCACGTGGCCGAGATATGTCACTTCAGACAACCATAATTCACATTTAGAATACTTGGCATATAGTTGATGTTCACGCAGCTTTTCCAGTACCAGCCGAAGATGTTCGGCATGTTCTTCTTCATTCTTGGAATATATAAGAATATCATCCAAGTAAACCACAACAAATTTGTCGAGGTAATCCATGAAGATATAGTTCATCAGCTGAGAAAAAGTTGCTGGGGCATTGGTTAATCCGAAAGACATGACAGTGTACTCATAAGAGCCATAACGGGTAACAAAGGCAGTCTTCGAAATATCCTCTTCGCGGACACGGATCTGATGATAACCCAACCTCAAGTCAAGTTTCGAGAACACAGAGGACCCAGCAAGCTGATCATAAAGATCATTGATTCGGGGCAGTGGATATTTATTCTGAATGGTTGCCTGGTTGATAGGACGGTAATCTTGAACCAACCTATTCGTACCATCTTTCTTCTTGACAAAGAGGGAAGGTGCTCCCCAAGCAGATGAATTGGGGCGGATGAAACCCTTTCTAACTGACTTGTCGATTTCCTCCTTAAGCTCAAGGAGTTCATGCGGCGGCATCTTATAAGGTCGCTTCACAATAGGAGTAGTGCCCGGCTTCAAGTCTATGATGAATTCAACAGCTCTAGCAGGGGGTATTCCTGGAAGTTCTTCTGGAAAGACATCTTGAAAATCACGAACAACTGGAACATTCTCGATGCCTTCAAGAGGGGAAGCATTCAATGCATTCAGAACATATATCTGATTCTCGGCATTCTGAACTGTTTGAGCTGAGTATTTGACTATCTGGCTAAAAGGGTGAGTGAGCTGGACTGTCTTAGTAGCACAGTCAATCAAAGCATTATGGGCTGTCAACCAATCCATACCAAGAATGACGTCTATGTTGGAAGGTCCAAGTACAATGAGAGAAGCCGAAAAAAGTAGACCTCCAATCTCGATTTGGTTGAGAGGGCTTACCATTGAGGTTTGCCACTTGGACCCTGGGGATTGAACCGCTAAAGGAGCGGGCAATTTTTCCAGGTATAACTCATGTGACTGAGCAAATTGTTGGGACACAAAAGCATGCGATGCTCCAGAATCAAAGAGAACAGAAGCTGGCACTGAATTAACGTAAAGGGTTCCCATCACAATTTTTGGGGACTCCCGAGCTTCTTCAATCTTGACATGGGTGACTTGACCACTACTCATAGCGGGTGATCCGGCACTACAACTTCCGGTATGATGGGTTCGACGGCCCTTCTTACGACCAACAGAAGGGCGTGATGCATTCTGAGTCTGACCCTGGCGACAGTTGATAGCAAGGTGCCCTGGCTGTCCACACTTGTGGCATAAACCATCATTACGGGGAGGAGCTACAACATTGGGTTGTCCACCCTGAATCGTTAGCTGTCTCGGCGGCGGAGGCAGACGAGGTGCAACATAAGACGGCCTTGGTGTTGGAGCAGGGCGGTGATGAACATTATGTGGGATCCAGACTCGACATTTCTGAGCAGGTCGACCCGAAGACGAACCAACATCACGAGTGCGCTTGAGCGACTCCTGGTATTTAGTCAGAGCAGTTTCAACTCGGAAAGATTGACTGACAAGCGTTGCAAAGTCTGTGCAATCATGGACAGCAAGTGCGAGGTTCATATCAGTACGCAGTCCTTCACAGAATTTCTCCTACTTGCGAGCGTCAGTGCAGACGTCATCCGCAGCATAGCGGGATAATTCAAGGAATTTCCTCTGATATTCATCCACAGTCATTGTGCCCTGTATGAGTTTGCGGAACTCCTCGTTCTTCTGATCCATCAGACCTTGAGGAATGTGCCGTGCACGGAAAGCTGACTGAAATTCCTGCCAAGTGGTTACAGTTTCAGCAGGCAACATACCCTTGTGGCTTTCCCACCATTGAGCAGCTGGACCCTTCAAGTGGAATGTTGCAAAGGTGACGTAACTGGCAGGGGCAACATTAGCTGATTCCATCTCAAACAGGATGTCTTGGAGCCAGTCATCAGCATCCATAGGATTGATGGAGTTGCGGAAAATAGACGGGTTGAGGCGCACGAAATCTTGAAGCGATATCGGACCAGGCTCCTGACGAGCATCGTTGCATTCCAAACGGTTCACCAAACTCTCGTTGAGCTGATGGCTCAATTCAAACTGCTGCATCATTGGGGCAATATAAGGTGGAGGTGGAGGATCGTCAACCATCCTGCCAAATCAACAGGGGCAGTTTAGCAAGAAAAACTGCATGTGAATGGAGTTATTCATGATGTAACACGGGAAATGAACAGGAAGGGCATTAGATATATGATAGTAGTCATTAAAGACATACCAATTCATACACAGAGTTAGATTCAAACGGATAGTACGCGCTCGGGAACGCTCACAGCTAGACAAACTAGGCGGCGCACAGGCACGCGGTAAGGAAGTACACAACGAGACATAGCAAAGGCTACATCAACGTCGGAGAAAACTGCTGGAGCCAGGAATCTGCAAGTGACAACATAGGGTGCCCTCGATAAAAGGATCCTGCAAGCAGAACCTGGACCACAATCTTGAAGAAAGGGGGGTAATTTCAGAACTCCGGGTGGATGTGATCACGAGAACCTAATGTTGGAGTTAGTAAAATTTTAACCCGAAAGGTAGAGAGATCAGAGTCCCAGAGTAAGGAAGAGGAATAAAAGATCCTAATACCACCCAATTGGCGACGTGGGCCCGTAAGCCACACAGCCATGTTAGTAAAATAGTTTTCGGATACTAGACTCAACTTCGGCCAAGGAGTTGGAAAGGGGGTTCCTACAGGCAGTCGGCTCTGATACCAACCTGTGACGCCCCCGGCTTAATCGTGCACTAATCATACATGCAAATGCACACGATCAAGCCTAAGGACTCACTTGAAGATATCACAACACAACTCTAGACACAAATTAAAATAATACAAGCTTTATGTTACAAGCCAGGGGCCTCAAGGGCTCGAATACATAAGCTCGCTTACAAGCGTCAGCGGAAGCATCAGATATCTGAGTACAGATATAAAAGATAAAACAAATAGCCTTTAAAAGGCGAGCCAAAAGAAAACACTATGATCGAAAAGGCGCAGGCCTCCTGCCTGGGACCCTCCGAACCTACTCCTGGTCGTCAGCCAACTCATAGTAGTAACCGCCCTCGGGGTAGTAGTAGCAGTCGTCGACGGGGGCAGCTGTCTCAGGGGCTCCGTCATCTAGTTGCATCAAACGGATATGGGGAAAAAGAGGAAGCAAAGCAACCGTGAGTACTCATCCAAAGTACTCAGCAAGCAAGGATCTACACTACATATGCAACATTATCAAAGGAAGGCTGTATATGTGGACTGGGCTGCAGAAATGCCAGAATAGAGAGAAGGCCTAGTCCTATCGAAGACTAACATCTTCAGCGGTCTTGCAGCATTAGAAGAGTGTAGATTAGTACAGTATAAAGTAGTAGCGGTAATCAGTATCAACCTCGGCCAGAGATCCTTTCTCGACTCCCTGCGAGAAAGCAATCCCAGAGCCATACTATCCATTTCTATCCAGATCTAGTTGTATCAATCGGGATACAACTCCTGAGCGTCCGTTACCGAGGATCCGGCTATGCATAGATTAGTTCTCCCCTGCAGGGGTGCACCAACTTACCCACCACGCTCGCTTAACTCCAGCCGGACACACTTTTCTGGGTCATGCCCGGCCTCGGCCAAACGACACACCGCAGCCCTACCTAGAGCTCAGCAGAGAGGTCCCCGCCGGTCTGCAACCTAAGCACTCAGGGGTCTTGGGCCATCGCCCTGTGCACTCCAGGTCATTGTGCGATGAGCCGGGACGAGCACCACCTCATCATGGATGGCACTGGCCCGACAGGCCCACCATGCTGAACTGGACATCTGACAGAGCTTTCGGCTGATGCATACGATGCAGAGTGCCCATAACTATTCCCGCGTGATGGTTAGTGCTATCGGGCCAGAGGCCCACTCAGATCACATATCCAAATCGTTAGTGTATTGGTAGTGCGGTAACGAGCAGAGACTCACGATCGATGTGACCCCGTCGCCCCGTCTCGAGGACTTGCGGCAAGGGCTAAGAATGCCCGACCACGCCTCGTATTTAACTCTCGGGTACCTTCCAGGTCAACCCGTCTCCACATCACTCGCGGGTACCCCTCAGGGTCGACCCACCTTTCCAAGTAACAGTTGTAAAATCCAAGTATCTGTGTGTCCAGAACATCAGGGAATCTGAGGTATCACCCTCATTGGATTCTTACTCGATGTATCCGTCAAGGTGAACTTAGGAGGAATCACCCTCGAGGTTCACACTTGAGGTGTTGCACGACGGCATCATTATCGGAAGTGGTGAAGAAGGAATCACTCTCGAAGACCACGACCGAATAGCTACTCTACAGAGTTAACATCAGAAGTGCTAAACGAGGTATCACCCTCGGCACTCGATGGTAACGCTGCAGTGTCGTACAAATAGGGGGGTGATGTGCGGTGCTGGGACTTGGTCGTCGAGTCTTCCGATGATCCAGCGGGGCAACCGGGACAAGTGGGGTCACTGGGGTCTCTATTCAGCCTATACTAAGCAGTTTAGGATAATCAGGTAAGGTATCAATAGCACGTTACAATAAACAGGTTATGCATCAGAATAGGTAAAGCAGTAGCAGGAGCAATTCTAATGCAAGCACAAGAAAGAAGAGAATAGGCGATAGAGGCATGTTCAAAAGGGGGGGTGCTTGCCTGGTTGCTCTGCGGCAAAGGCAGGGTCGTCAACGGTGTCGTCGGGCTCCTGAGCTGCGTCGGTCTCGGGAACTGCATCGGTACTGGGGTCTACCGAGAGAGAAGAGGGGGAGGAAACAAATAAATACACAGCAAATATATGCAACACAGAGCATGCTATGCTAACGTGCAGTGCAGGGTTGCCTAAAGACATATCTAAATCATTTTAATTAATTTAGGATTAAAGTTGGAATTATTAACCGGTGTATATGCACTATTCATCTATTAGAAACAGACTAGAAGTTGCGGGTTCACCTCCGTAGAGGGTCCCGACATGGAAATAGATGGCACGGTTGGATTGGTCTCGTCGTTCTGAGCAACTTTCATGTATAAAGTTTTTCCATTCGAGTTACGGATTATTTTCTACGATTTTCTAAAGTTTTAAACTATTTCTGGAATTATTTTAATTAATTTAAATCAACATTATCCAGAATAGTAATTGATGACACCAGCATGACATCACTCTGACGTCAGCAGTCAACGGACCAGTTGACTGGTCAACCTGACTTGTGGGACCCCACTGTCATAGACTCAGTCTTAATCCAGTGTGTAAATTTAAACTAAACTAATTAAACAGAGGGGGCCCCACCTGTCATAGGGTGTTTAGTTAACAAATTAATTAAATTAACTTAATTAATCATCAGGTTAATTAGAGAGGGATGGGACCCACATGTCAGCATAGTTGACCAAGTCAACTGGTCAACAGGTTCCCCTGGGCCCACTGGTCAGCGACCCAGTGGGGTGGCCCCAGGGTGTGCCACATATGCGGCCACTGGAGAGAGCTCCAGCGAGCCACTCCCGCGGCGGTTCATCGCCGGAGTTGGCCGGAAATCGCCCACAGGGGGCCGTTCGGCCCGCGCGTAGTCTTGTTCGAACGAGCGCCGAGCCGCGCATCCGACTAGGCAGACGGCAGCGGCAGGGGAGGTCTAGAATGACGGCAGCGATGACCGCGGTGGATGGCCGGAATCGGGCAAGGACGGAGCCGGGGCTAGGGCGCACGGCTAGCGACGCTGAGGGGCTCGACGGCTTCCTGGGAGAACCAGGAGCACGTTGGAGTGCTTGGACGCGAGCTTTGCTCGTCGTGGCTGCGGCGGCGAGGCGTACGGCGGCGGTGAGTTTTCGGACGCGGCGGCGGGGCTAGCTAGGGGAGAATCGGAGATCAGGGGAAGGGGGAAGGATGCGGGGAGCTCACCGCGCAGGCACAAGGGGGCCCGTTGAAATCCGGGAGCGCAGGATGAGGCGGATCGACCGCGGCGGAGCTCGTCGGTGCCGAGGAAGAAGAAGAGGTCGGGGCGGCGCTCGGGGGCGCCCGCTGTCCTGCGGCTCGTCGCGGAGGTGCAGTCGAGGGAGGTGGAGCGGGTGGACGTGGCAAGGCGTCGGGAGGAGCTCGCCGGCCACGTTGACGACGCGGCACCGGCGACGAATGCGCTCGGGTGAGGGCGGGGCGGCGGATCTGAGTCGGAGGGGGGCGAGGGAGAGAAAGGAGAAGCGGCCAGGGGGGAAAGAGGAGGCCTCAGCCTTATCCCCTCCACGACGAGCGCGGGTGGCCGCTGTCGAGCAGGGACGAGGGGGGCCAGGCGCGGCGGCTGCGGTGGAGACGACAGCGCGCGCGTGTGTAGTAGGAAGGGGAAGGGGGAGTTGGGCCGGGTGACTCAGGCCCAGTAGCTGCGGGCTTTTTCTTTTCTTTAATTCTTTTCTTTTTTTCATTTAACTGTAGCCTTTTGCATTTATTTTTAAGCCACCAAATGACTTAGTAAAAAGGTGGGCCTGGCCAATTCAAATACTTTAGAATATTTTGCTCTGCCACATAAAGTTTGGACAATTTTGGAATTCATTTGGATTTTTCAAAAATGAAAAGGCATTTAAAGTGTTGTTTTTGCACTGTTTTAAATGCACTAACCCAAATATGAGTTGATGGTGATGTTGTTTTCCTTAACAACATTTGTTTTGGAATATTTGCTAGATGATGAACATTTTTGCCGCAACTTTTGGGCAACTTTATTTTGCACTTAGAATTTGAATTGTTTTCAGAGAGAAATTTGAATTGATTTGTTTTACCACTGTGATCAAGCATGGCAAATGTTGATGACCTGGCATGTTTAACAGAAGAACACAGTGCTTATTACACAGGGGTGTTACATCGGCCATCTGCCGCCTCTTCATGGTGGATAAGGAGGCCACCGACGCCCTGGACGGAAACCCTAGCCTTTGCCCCCTCTCCTCGCTCCCTGCCCTCGATCTGGTTGAACCCGAACGCCCTCGCCGCCATGGCCGACCTTGCCTGCGCGCTCCCCGTCACTGCCGCGCCCTGAGCTCATGTCCAGCATCTCCGCCATGCTCCCCTGCTTCGCCTACAAGACCGGATCGACGACAAGGACCACCAACGCCGTCGCCTACGCCATCTTCTTCCTCGGATGCCGCCGGTCATCGCCGTTCGATTCGACTCCACCGAGCCTCCCTTGAGCCCACTGACCTGCTCCTTTCCCCGCTCTATGTTGCCTCGCGCACGTCCCCGAGCGGTAGCTTTCTCTATAGACGAAGCTCTGTTTTCGGTCGTCGTTGCCTTTGTCGTTCGGTAGCTAGCCCCGGAGCAAACCGTGGCCACCGTTGCATTCCAGCCACGCCCTGCCCGTCGCCCTCGCGCCCACGTCCTCTCCAGGATGCGCCCTGCCACGCGCCCCGCCTGTGCTGGCCGTGCCCAGCTCGCTGACCGCCGCCCGCTGCCTGCTGTATTTCTGCTGCTGCTCCGTCGCGCTGCATTCTCCCTCGCCCCTCGCCGAGCGCTGATGCTTCTCTGCAGCGGCTGCCGCCCTCGCAGTGCCCAACCGCGGCCGTTCCGCCGGCCGCACCCCGCGCCGCCCGTCCGTGGCCTCGCCGCTGCCGCCCCCGACCGCCGCTGCGAGCCGCGCCGCCCGCTACCTTCCTCGCCGCTGCTGCCGAAGGCCGCCGGCGCCTTCTACGCGCGGCCTCCGGAGCACCCCGGCCCGCGCCTGCCGCCACTTGACCTCGCCGGCTTCGGCCCCCCCGGCTACCAGCCCCACCGGCCACCTCCCATTCGCCGGCCGCCCGTGCTTGGGCTCTATGGCTGCCGGCGCCTCCTGCTCGTGCGAGCCGGGCCTCAGGGGTCGGTTGGCTCTCTGTCACCTAGGGCCGGCCCTTTTAGTTAGGGTGCTAACCCCCCACTAACAGCCACCCTAACACCCCCTGACAGCCCCCCCCCACCCACTAATTTAGATTAGTTTGAAAATAACTCTGTTAGTTAAATGTCTCGCTGACAGTTGGGTCCCACCACCATTTAAAATATATAGTCAAAAATCAGTTAAACTACTCTCTATGGCAACTGGGTCCCACTGGACCTTTGACAAGTCAACCGTGGACCAGTCAACTGCTGACTGGGCAGTTGACTGGCCCCACTGTCAGCCCCTGGTGCACTCTGGATGCACTGCACCGGGTGCACTTAGCATTTTTGCTATTTAATTTTCGTATTAATAATAGATCCAGTAATTTTAGAATATTGTTTAAACTTCGAAAATTCATATAAATTAAACCGTAACTCCGATGAAAATGTTTTATATATGAAAAACGTTCAGAAAAACAAGATGAATCCAGATACGTAGTCCGTTTGTCCGTCATGCGTCCCTAGCATAGCAAACATGCAACAATCCCCCTCCGGTTCGACTGTCCGAAAACGTAAAACACCGGGAATACTTTCCCGGATGTTTTCCTCCTTCGCCGGTATCACCTATCCCTGCGTTAGATCACCCCTGGCACCGCGTATTGCCTTGATATATTTTGTGATGCTTTGTTTGCTCTATATTTACTATTTCTCCCCCCTCTTCTTCTCCGGTAGACCCCGAGACCGGCGCTGATGCCACTGAGTACGACTACGTCACCGACGACCCTTCTTCCTGTACAACAGAGCTTCCAGGCAAGCCAACCCCCCTTGTTCATCCCGATATCGCCTACTCTTTCCCTCTACTGCTTGCATTAGAGTAGTGTTACTGTTTCATTGGTTTGATCCTATATTGCTGCATAGCCTGTCCTTGTTACTTCTGTTGTTACCTTACCTGCAATCCTATATGCTTAGTATAGGTTGCTAGTTTATCATCGGTGGCCCTACATACTTGTTCGTCTGCCATGCTATACTACTGGTCGTGATCACTCGGGAGGTGATTACGGGTATATACTATATACTATTACATACTTATGTTACTTTCGGATGTGGGGGCTGAAGGGGCAGGTGGCTCCATCCAGGTTGTGATGGGCCTGGGTTCCCGACAACCCCCGCGTGATTCTTTGAGGTGGAGCGACAGGGCAGGTTGTGACCACCTAGGAGACAGGTGGGCCTGGTCCCTGGTCGGCGTCCGCGGATACTTCAAATAACACACTTAACGAGATCTGGGTATTTGATCTGAGTCTGGCTATGAGCCTATACGCACTAACCAACTACGTGGGAACAGTTATGGGCTCTCGACGTCGTGGTATCAGTCGAAGCCTTCTTGACGTTAGTGGTTGAGCGGCGCGCGCCGGATTGGACTGGAACGCCTGTGCTTGTATTAAGGAGGGCTAGGTCTGCTTCCGGCCGCGTTCGCAAAGTGCAGGTGTGCAATGGGCGATGGGCCCAGACCCCTGCGCGCTTAGGATTTAGACCGGCTTGCTGACCTCTCTATTGAGCCTAGGTAGGGATGCGACGTGTTGATCTTCCGAGGCCGGGCATGACCCAGGAAAGTGTGTCCGGCCAGAGGGATCGAGCGTGTTGGGCAATTTGGTGCACCCCTGCAGGGAAGTTTGTCTATTCCAATAGTCGTGTCCCTCGGTAAAAGGACGACCCGGAGTTGTATTCTGACCTTATGACAACTAGAACTGGATACTTAATAAAACACACCTCTTACAAGTTCCAGAGACAACCCGGTGATCGCTTTCCCATAGGGCGATGAGGGGAGGATTGCTGGGTAGGATTATGCTATACGATGATACTTGGTGAACTTACCAGCTACTCTCTTCTATATGCTTCAACATGGAGGCTACAAGAAGCGTAGTCTTCGATAGGACTAGCTATCCCCCTCTTATTCTGGCATTCTACAGTTCAGTCCACAGATACTACCCATTTCATTGATACTAATGCATATGTAGTGTAGATCCTTGCTTGCGAGTACTTTGGATGAGTACTCACTGTTGCTTTGCTCCCCCTTTTCCCCCTTTCTATACCCGGTTGTTACGACCAGATGTTGGAGCCCAGGAGCCAGACGCTACCGTCGACGATGACTCCTACTACACCGAGGGTATCTACTACTACATTCAGGCCGCCAATGACCAGGAGTAGTTTAGGAGGATCCCAAGCAGGAGGCCTGCGCCTCTTCGATCTGTATCCCAGTTTGTGCTAGCCATCTTATGGCACCTTGTTTAACTTATGTCTGTACTCAGATATTGTTGCTTCCGCTGACTCGTTTATGATCGAGCTCATGTATTCGAGCCCTCGAGGCCCCTGGCTTGTAATATGAAGCTTGTATTATTTTATTTGTGTCTAGAGTTGTGTTGTGATATCTTCCCGTGAGTCCTTAATCTTGATCATACACGTTTGCATGTATGATTAGTGTACGGTTGAATCGGGGGCGTCACAAGTTGGTATCAGAGCCGACTGCCTGTAGGAACCCCCCTTCCAAACTCCTTGGCCGAAGTTGAGTCTAGTCAGTGAAAATTGTTTTACTAACATGGCTGTGTGGCTTACGGGCCCACGTCGCCATTGGGTGGTATTAGGATCTTTTATTTCTTGTCTATACTCTAGGACTCTGATCTCTCTTCTATTTGGGTTAAATGATTTTACTAACTCTGACTCTAGGTTCTTATAACTACTTCCTCCCAGAGAGCCCCTTATTACAGATGATCGCCTGCTGCACCGGAAGATTCCAAAGATACTCTACGATGCTCTCTCGAGACTTTGTGCCATCGCTTTTGCAGTTCCCTTCCATCGATAAACCCCTATGGATAACCACGTACACTTGCCATTCATACAATCATTCCCCATTGATCTTGTTATTACAAGATACCCCGAAGTTCTCTCCATTGTTCCGAAAATACTTTGAGCCTACTGCCTTGCAGTTCCTTGCCACATGAAATATCCCTACGGATAATTCCTTGCACTTACCGAGTATCCGCTCATCCCCAGTTGATTAATGTATTTCACAAAAGTCTTCGAAATGCCATTCGATCTTCTGAAAATCCTCAACAGCCTATGGCTCTCGAAATTCTTGCTTGCTTGCATTATGATTAATCCAATAAGTCTGGTAACCTTATTGGCATCCTTTGTCATTATAATTTTGAGTCCGTTGATTCAATATGTTGTGAATGCTCGCAATACTCAATCAGATCCTAGAATTCATCCTTCCGGCTCAGACGTCATTTTAAACATAGGCTGGATCTCGACCAAGCAAATTGCCATCGATTGTACCCCTAAGCCTACTCAACTTATCCATCCTTAACCAGAGCGTTTGCTTTTGATCCATTGATTTGGAAATCATAATTCCTTTGCATTTGAGCTTTGAATTAGTCAGTTGTTTCTATACTCTAATCTCATTGCATTCTTTCTTCTTCTGGTTGAGTACCGATGCTCACATCAGATCCCTTGTGGACCACCAGATCCTTTGTTGGATTTCATCTGGCAGTGTCCTTCGTATACAAAAACCTTGAGGAGTTATTTTTCCTGATACATAATGCCATTGGTAAATCCCATTCTCTGATTTTTGCCAACCATGCTCTGCTTTCGAGCTTGTGTTATTTACTCTTGAAGTTTGTGGTATATGTTCCTAAGATACCCCGATGGGTTGAACCTATGCCTTCCCTGATATGTGTGAACTCGTAAGTTATGCGAGTTATACTCTACTGGCTTTTCGTCAGATAAAAATTCAACACTACAACTTCTTCGAAAGCGAGAAGTGAATGAAAAGTTGTGCATTGGAGAAGTGGGGGTCGACCTTGAACTATGTGTTCATGCCCATGGGCACGATGTAGACCTTATCATCGAAGCTTCTTGTAAAAATAATTATCCCTATGTTATAAGTTCATTTTGTATCTTAATGTGATCATTTACAATCATGGTTCCGACCATATTGTTCTCCTTTCAATTCATTTCTCGGACAAGTTAAAGTACTTGTCTTCTACATATCAATACATCGGTCTAACTTCTATTTTGATCTACCTTTGAGTTTTATCCTCCGGTATCTTGAGAATATCACGGGACTGCATAACTTCTTATGAGTTCTTCATCAAGTACCACATTCTCACTGATTCCAATTTTTCCCGGGTTCGGAGTTGTTAAACACTCAAGGACACCGATAACTAAATCGAGTCCGCACCACGACTAAACAACTCTTAGTAATCTTCTTTACTTACGAGTTTGTACTCGATCCGTCATTCCTAGCCTGCTCGGCTGTATCATTACCGTGCTGATTTTAACTTTGCTACCTAGTCCTTATTCCCGGAGCACAACTTTCGACGATAAGCTAAGCTTACATCGATCTTCCTTGTCTTATTGTTTCACCTCGAACAGCAAGCTTGATTCTGAGTTGGTGTCGTATCCGTGGTCCCAATATTCTTTCGCTGCATTAGTCCTTTTGCTTGATGTAGTCACTGTTCGATTGCTTCTTCGTGGAGCCTCTCGACAAAAATTGTCGTGATCATCATCAACATTTTGACTCCTTCCAGGATATCAATCGAATTCATGATGATAAGTGCCATCCTCGTCCCTTGGTAATTTGAGTTACCATCGACAACATCCTTATCTTCCTTTCATCACAAACTTGTTCATGTTGTGGATGCAACTTACCATCGAGCTTGTATTATGTTCTACCTTGAATTATTACCATCTTTTATGTCAAGGATGTTGTGAGAATTGCTCCATCTCTTAAGAATTCTTGATATAGTGATACTTATCGCCATCACCCTTCTAACATTGATCGCGCTACTTGGTCCATATTTCTAGGTGCACTTTCGTTCAATGTTTAATTGTGGATGTTCTCCTCGAACATACTTCATTATATACTTTGGTGAGTCAAATGCTATCACCTTGTTCACTTAATTGTGGAAATCCATGTTTATGGAAACCTCGATGAAGTGTTGCTGAGCCCGTCGGCCACATCCTCATCTTTTCCATGATGAAATGGTATAACTTATTTTATAAGTTATTTTCGATGGATCCTTGGTGTTGAAGACCATGTCAATGCTATCTCGAAGCATGTCTGTGGTACTCCGATCTTCAATAAGAACATTTGAAGCATAATGCTAAATTTTCTTTAACAATTACCCAAACACCGTTATATGGGTAATGTCATGAAATTCCTCTCCCCTTGCCTAAATGGTTTTCTACTTTCTATCCTATCATGGATATCATGCTCTGCTTGTCCTTGGGAAGGGTATACCCCTGTAATATGTGTTTAAACACATTTTCCTTTCCATTGTTCTGTTTAATCTGATAATCACATTTTTCCTTTCCATAGTTTTGTTTAACCTTTCTTGTGATCTATATGATCTAAGTAGTAATGTTCTTCTGCTTATGTAAACACCTTGGTGTACAACCGTGTCAGTAAGACCCTGTTGCTTTTGTTGATGACATTCCGGTAACCACCGATGGACGAGAACTTTGCCTATTGGTCCGCCTCGTTCAACGAGCAGGAAAATGGTTCTCTTCGTCCCTCGCCCTTGGTATTGATGTTGTTGCCAACATAACTGACAGTCTCTTATTTGACCTGCCTTGCTATCATGACCGTGCAAAATATCACCGTCCTCCCTATTTTTTTAAAACCACATGGTGGGCCCATAACCCATGGTTCCACAGCATCGAAACATGACTCTCATGTACATCCCTGTTTTCAAAGTTATTCCCCATGCTTGGCTTCGTATGTAGATCACGAGCCACCTTCCATTAGATGATCTACTCTGGTATCAAACGCAATTTTTATTTTCGTTGCTCTGAAACCCTTTCACCTTCTGATTAGGCATCGAACGATTCCCTGCTCGCTTGAAACTTCTTATTGTACCTTCTTACTTGGCTCTCGACGTTTTTCTTAAGTTTCAAATTCGAGGGATACTTTCCGCCACCTTCCCTGATGTTATCTACCAGATAAGCAACCTTGTAGAGGATCATTCTTCCGAAGTTACCCCTTATCATTTTCGTAAGTACGATGGAGTTCCTGAAGAAGGGATGGCGATTTCATCATGAAGACCTGAAGTAGAGAAATGAAGACATCAACAAGAAGGATCAACCTCTTCAAGAAGAGCAAGCAAGAACCGAAAAGATCCGTTAGACTTTCGTAACCAGTTCTTTCGCCTTACTCTACCTCTTAAATCTTGGGACGAGATTTCTTGTAGTGGAGGAGATTTGTGACACCCCGATAGTTAAGCTACAGTAAACCCCTGTTAATGATGCCTGGTCATCATGGTTAAAAATTTGCTAAACCTCACTTGTTTCAAACTAAGTTCAAATTCAAATTCAATAACAAGTGAAATTCAAAATTTCTCAAACATGAAAACTAAAATGTTCATCATGTGGCAAATAATCCCTAACTAATTTTGGTGGTGGAACCAACCTTGTACAAAGTGTTTAAATGCCCTAAACAAATTAAAAACATTGGCTAAAATAATGATTTAATTGTTTTTTAAATTATAAAATTATTAATCTAAGTTATTTTGGGTCCAAACTAATTTTGGCAGTGTCCTATATTGATGATACTAATTTAGGTTCTAAATGGGTATTTTATAAAACTAAAATAAAAGAAACTATAAATGAAAGCAGTAAAGAATAAACAAAAGAATAAAAGCAACAAAAAAAAGGAAAAGGAAAATAACCGAAGCCTACTATAGCTATGGGCCTTAGCTATACAGTGAGCAGGCCCAGTCCAACTCCCCGTTGTCTTCCTCCCCTGTTCACAGAAGCGCCGTGGATGCTCGTGCCGCGTCCACGGCCAGGATCTCCACGCGTCGGCCATCTGACGGCTCTTCGTGGTGGATAAGGAGGCCACCGACGCCCTGGACGGAAACCCTAGCCTTTGCCCCCTCTCCTCGCTCCCTGCCCTCGATCTGGTTGAACCCGAACGCCCTCGCAGCCATGGCCGACCTCGCCTGCGCGCTCCCCGTCACTGCCGCGCCCTGAGCTCGTGTCCAGCATCTTCGCTGTGCTCCGCTGCTTCGCCTACAAGACCGGATCGACGACAAGGACCACCAACGCCGTCGCCTACGCCATCTTCTTCCTCGGATGCCGCCGGTCATCGCCGTTCGTTTCGCCTCCACCGAGCCTCCCTCGAGCCCACTGACCTACTCATCGACCCCGCTGTGAGCCTCTGCTCCTTTCCCCGCTCTCTGTTGCCTCGCGCACGTCCCCGAGCGGTAGCTTTCTCTGTAGCCAAAGCTCTATTTTCCGTCGTCGTTGCCTTTGTCGTTCGGTAGCTAGCCCCGGAGCAAACCGAGGCCACCGTTGTGTTCCAGCCACGCCCTGCCCATCGCCCTCACGCCCACGTCCGCTCCAGGACGCGCCCTGCCACGCGCCCCGCCTGTGCTGGCCGCGCCAGACTCACCGACTGCCGCCCACTGCTTGCTGTATTTCTGTTGCTGCTCCGCTGCGCTGCATTCCCCCTCGCCCCTCGCCGAGCGTTGCTGCTTCTCTGCAGCGGCTGCCGCCCTCGCAGCGCCCAACCGCGGCCGTTTCGCCGGCCGCACCCCGTGCCGCCCGTCCGTGGCCTCGCCGCTGCCGTCTCCGGCCGCCGCTGTGAGCCGCGCCTCCCGCCGCTCCCGCGCCGCCCGCTACCTTCCTCGCCACTGCTGCCGAAGGCCGCCGGCGCCTTCTACGCGCGCCCTCCGGAGCACCCCGGCCCGTGCCCGCCGCCACCTGACCTCGCCGGCTTCGCCCCCCCCCCCCCCGGGCTACCAGCCCCGCCGGCCACCTCCCATTTGCCGGCCGCCCGTGCCTGGGCTCTATGGCCGCCGGCGCCTCCTGCTCGTGCGAGCCGGGCCTCAGGAGCCGGTTGGCTCTCTGTCACCTGGGGCCGGCCCTTTTAGTTAGGGTGCTAACCCCCCACTAACAGCCACCCTAACACCCCCTGACACGCGGCCCCCCCACTAATTTAGATTAGTTTGAAAATAACTCTATTAGTTAAATGTCTCGCTGACAGTTGGGTCCCACCACCATTTAAAATATATAGTCAAAAATCAATTGAACTACTCTCTATGGCAACTGGGTCCCACTGGACCTTTGACTAGACAATCGTGGACCAGTCAACTGCTGACTGGGCAGTTGACTGGCCCCACTGTCAGCCCCTGGTGCACTCTGGGTGCACTGCACCGGGTGCACTTAGCATTTTTGCTATTTAATTTTCGTATTAATAATAGATCCAGTAATTTTAGAATATTGTTTAAACTTCGAAAATTCATATAAATTAAACCGTAACTCCGATGAAAATGTTTTATATATGAAAAACGTTCAGAAAAACGAGACGAATCCGGATACGCAGTCCATTCGTCCATCACGCGTCCCTAGCATAGCGAACATGCAACCATCCCCCTCCGGTTCGACTGTCCAAAAACATAAAACACCGGGAATACGTTCCCGGATGTTTTCCTCCTTCGCCGGTATCACCTATCCCTGCGTTAGATCAACCCTGGCACCGGATATTGCCTTGATATATTTTGTGATGCTTTATTTCCTCCGTATTTACTGTTTCTCCCCCCTCTTCTTCTCCGATAGACCCCGAGACCGGCGCTGATGCCACTGAGTACGACTACATCACCGACGACCCTTCTTCCTGTGCAACAGAGCTTCCAGGCAAGCCAACCCCCTTTGTTCATCCCGATATCGTCTACTCTTTCCCTCTACTGCTTGCATTAGAGTAGTGTTACTGTTTCATCGGTTTGATCCTATACTGCTGCATAGCCTGTCCTTGTTACTTCTGTTGTTACCTTACCTGCAATCCTATATGCTTAGTATAGGTTGCTAGTTTATCATTAGTGGCCCTACATACTTGTCCGTCTGCCATGCTATACTACTGGGCCGTGATCACTCGGGAGGTGATTACGGGTATATACTATATACTATTACATACTTATGTTACTTTCGGATGTGGGGGCTGAAGGGGCAGGTGGCTCCATCCAGGTTGTGATGGGCCTGGGTTCCCGACAACCCCCGCATGATTCTTTGAGGCGGAGCGACAGGGCAGGTTGTGACCACCTAGGAGACAGGTGGGCCTGGTCCCTGGTCGGCGTCCGCGGATACTTCAAATAACACACTTAACGAGATCTGGGTATTTGATCTGAGTCTGGCTACGAGCCTATACGCACTAACCAACTACGTGGGAACAGTTATGGGCTCTCGACGTCGTGGTATCAGCCGAAGCCTTCTTGACGTCAGCGGTTGAGCGGCGCGCGCCGGATTGGACTGGAACGCCTGCGCTTGTATTAAGGAGGGCTAGGTCTGCTTCCGGCCATGTTCGCAACGTGCAGGTGTGCAATGGGCGATGGGCCCAGACCCCTGCGTGCTTAGGATTTAGACCGGCGTGCTGACCTCTCTGTTGAGCCTAGGTAGGGCTGCGACGTGTTGATCTTCCGAGGCCGGGCATGACCCAGGAAAGTGTGTCCGGCCAGAGGGATCGAGCGTGTTGGGCAATGTGGTGCACCCCTGCAGGGAAGTTTATCTATTCGAATAGCCGTGTCCCTCGGTAAAAGGACGACCCGGAGTTGTATTCTGACCTTATGACAACTAGAACTGGATACTTAATAAAACACACCTCTTACAAGTTCCAGAGACAACCCGGTGATCGCTTTCCCACAGGGCAACGAGGGGAGGATTGCTGGGTAGGATTATGCTATACGATGATACTTGGTGAACTTATCAGCTACTCTCTTCTATATGCTTCAAGATGGAGTCTACCAGAAGCGTAGTCTTCGATAGGATTAGCTATCCCCCTCTTATTCTGGCATTCTGCAGTTCAGTCCACAGATACTACCCATTTCATTGATACCAATGCATATGTAGTGTATATCCTTGCTTGCGAGTACTTTGGATGAGTACTCACGGTTGCTTTGCTCCCCCTTTTCCCCCTTTCTATACCCGGTTGTTATGAACAGATGTTGGAGCCCAGGAGCCAGACGCCACCGTCGACGACGACTCCTACTACACCGAGGGTGTCTACTACTACGTTCAGGCCGCCGACGACCAGGAGTAATTTAGGAAGATCCCAGGCAGGAGGCCTGCGCCTCTTCGATCTGTATCCCAGTTTGTGCTAGCCATCTTATGGCACCTTATTTAACTTATGTCTGTACTCAGATATTGTTGCTTCCACTGACTCGTTTATGATCGAGCTCATGTATTCGAGCCCTCGAGGCCCCTGGCTTGTAATATGAAGCTTATATTATTTTATTTGTGTCTAGAGTTGTGTTGTGATATCTTCCCGTGAGTCTCTGATCTTGATCGTACACGTTTGCATGTATGATTAGTGTACGATTGAATCGGGAGCGTCACATCCTCCTCAGGATCTTCATCATGTGTTTGTTCATAATATTCCATAAGAATGGCAGGCTCAGGAGTCTCCTCAGATTCCTGTCTAGAAGTGCTTTGCATATCTCTCATAGGAAAAATATCCTCGAAGAATGTAGCATCCTTAGACTCCATAATTGTACCGACCTTCTGGTCAGGTACCTCAGATTTCACTACTAGAAATCTATAGCCAATGTTGTTTTTAGCGTAGCCCAAATTAACACAGTCCACAGTTTTTGGTCCAAGCTTACGCTTTTTGGGGATCGACACATTGACTTTCGCCAAACAGCCCCAAGTACGCAAGTACAAGAGTGTTGTCCTTCTCTTCGCCCATTTCTCATAGGGAGTGATCTCATTATCCTTTGTCGGAACTTTATTCAGGACATGACATGCCGTCAATATAGCCTCCCCCCACCATGCCTTGGATAAACCCGATGTATCTAACATGGCGTTAACCAAATCAGTTAGAGTACGGTTTTTCTGCTCGGTAACCCCGTTTGACTGGGGTGAATAGGGAGGCGTCCTCTCATGAATAATGTCGTGTTCCGCACAAAAAGAATCAAACTCACTCGAGAAGTACTCTCCACCATGATCTGATCAGACTCGTTTAATTTTCTTTTCAAGTTGATTCTCAACTTCTGCCTTATAGATTTTAAAGTAGTGTAGAGCCTCATCTTTAGTATTTAACATATACACATAGCAATATCTAGTGGAATCATCTATCAATGTCATGAAGTATTTCTTTCCACCTTTCGTCAACACACCATTCATCTCACAAAGATCAGAATGTATGAGTTCTAATGGTGCCAAGTGTCTCTCCTCTGCAGCCTTGTGAGGCTTGCGAGGTTGCTTAGCTTCCACACATGAAAGGCACTTAGAACCTTTGGCTAAAGTGAAACTCGGGATTAAATCCAACTTAGCTAGCCGCGTCATAACACCGAAACTAATGTGACAAAGACGTGAATGCCAAACTTCAGATTCATTAACACTCGAATGAATATGGTTCACGACTTTATTACAAAAATCTGCGAGGGAAAGGCGGAACATCCCTCCGCTCTCATAACCTTTTCCAACAAATAGTCCATATTTAGTAACAACTAATTTATTAGACTCGAAGACCAACTTAAACCCTTCTCTACATAGAAGGGAGCAACTAACGAGGTTCTTCTTGATGGCGGGGACATGCTGCACGTTCTTCAGCTGCACGATCCTTCCCGAAGTAAACTTCAGATCGACCGTGCCAACACCATGAACAGAAGCACTTGCGCCATCCCCCATCAATACGGACCCGTGGCCTGTGACCTGGTAAGAAGAGAACAATGAAATGTCAGCACACACATGAACGCCTGCACCTGTGTCCACCCACCAATCGGTGGGCTGAAACACTGAAAAAACAGTAAATAAATTACCATACCCAGATGCACCATTCTCATTGTTGCCCATAATCATGTTGACACACTTGGAGTCCTGTCCTGACTTCTTAAACTTGTTTGGGCACTTGTTGGCCCCATGTTCAACCGAACCACAAGTAAAGCAACCCTCATCCTTCTTGTTCTTCTTGAAGGTCTTCTTACCCTTCTTCTTAAAGTCGGTATTCTGTTGGACACCGTTCTTTCCCTTGGGCTTGTGGGAGTTGAAGTTCCTCTGGTTCACCATGTTGGCGACAGAAGTCCCTTCGGCCCCTTTTCCGTGCGAGTCCTTTGCCCTCGAATTCTGCTCAACACTCAGATGGCCAATGACATCCTCCACAGAGAATTCACGCCTCTAATGTTTCAGAGTGGTGACAAAGTTCCTCCAGGAATTAGGGAGCTTAGCGATTATGCAGCCCGCGACAAACTTGCCCGGTAGATCGCACTTAAGAAGCTCAAGCTCCTTAATGATGCATATTATCTCATGAGCCTGCTCCAGTACAGGACGGTTTTCAACCATCTTGTAATCGTGGAACTGCTCTATAAAATACATTTCGCTCCCAGCATCGGTGGCCCCGAATTTAGATTCGAGCGCCTCCCACAAGTCCTTGGTGACACGCACATGTAAATATGCGTCGACCAACTTATCTCCGATCACGCTAAGAACTGCTCCGAGGAACACGACGGTGGCTTCCTTGAACGCCTTCTCCTGTTCAGGAGCAATCGTTCCTGTGGAGACACCGGTGACCCAGAACACGTTCATAGCCGTGAGCCATAAGGTGGTCTTTGTCTGCCAACGCTTAAAATATGTACCGGTAAACTTATCCGGTTTCAGTGCTGCGGCAAAGCCACTTGCCGAAAAATTCCTACACATAATAGGTTTTTGGATTGTTGAGTAAATAGGCAATTTTTCGACTAATTTAATCCAAGAATATATCACTAGCATGGCACTGACAGAATTAACGACATGCTGATATTGGATCACGAAAGCACATACTACGCTAACAGTAGATGCATCTACGCATAACGCTAGTATGGCTAAGACAGTAATAAAAAGGAGCGGGATAAACGAGCTATACCCTCCAGTAGGCCAGGCAGAAGTCGCGGCGGCGGTGGCGGCAGCCGCGGCGTCCTCAGCGGCCTTCTTGTCGGCTTCAAGTTTCTCGGCGGCAGCACGTTCGGCGTCGGTGGACATGGTGGTGATGAGGGCGACGCGGACGTAAAGGAAGTAGACGAACGGCGAGCAGTCGCGTAGTCGCTTCCCAAAAACCTATTTGCCCCTCTCCCGTACAAGATCTGGAGAGGCGGGGTTTCGGAGACCTGCTCTCCCGTCGACCGTGTACGTGGCGGACGAGATGGAGTCACCGGCGGTAGCAGCAGTAAAGGAACGACGGTGGGCGGTTCGCATGGAGCAGATGTGATCTGATCGTGGTGGCTAGGGTTAGGAGACACCTCGCACTTATATAGGCGCAGCCGCGTGGAGAGACGTGGGCTCGACCCACGTTCGAGTCCGTGACAGCCCACGATCCGACGTCTCAGATCATGGCCCAGCTGTCAGAAAACTCTCCGTTACTGACTGGCAAAAATAAGCGTATAGGTGTGAGCTCGGCTCGGCCCATTCCCGCAACCCGCGGCACGGCGAGGCGCGGCGTGACGAGGCATGGCGGGCGGCGGAGGAAGAGTGCGCGAGGGCCTCTTCTATTCTCAAGCTCCAATAGCATGCAGAAGAGAGGTCCAACTCCTCTCCAACTTCCGGGGTGGAACTAAACTTCCCACTACACCTAGTGTCAATAAATCCACATGGGCCCTTAGGGATTTTCTGAAATTGTTGGATGGGCCTAAAGCCCACCCCATATTTCAACAGTAATAGTTATTGTGGAATATAATGGCCACACAGGTTCATGCACACCAGCATGTCACTATAAGCTAACCCTTGAGACAAAGACGCCATCACACAAGGGTCTACATCGATGCTTGGTTGGACCGATGGATATCCACCTTGGCCCTAGCGACAATGAAAGTTGGAAAATGTTTTCTTTGCTTTTCTAGAGTTATTTTCATGCCAAGTTTTCAAGTATTTCACTCCAAAGACTTTTGACTACACTACTGCAAAAATAGTGCAATTGGCTCAACCACTCGACGTATGGCTCCAAACATTTCACACAGAAAATGAAAGCTAGCAAAGCCTCATGCATGCATTAGTTTCCAGGTGCTAAGCTCGGGGAAACAAAAGAAAATAAACATGTGTATCTCCTTCAACATCTTTTATCTTAACAAAGCAACAAAAACTGCTTGCCTGGACACCACGAGTGGTCTCAAGTTCTCATCAAGGCAGTCCAGTTACATCCAATTCTTTTCTGGGTACTTTACATCTATAAAAGTTGAGTGCTCCTTTTCTTCCTTGGTGTATATTCTAGATATGCCACCTAGTAAAAGTTGAGCTAAGTTTCAACACCAAAGATTATAGCCTAAAGATGGTCCTTTCAGTTCATGAAAAAATTTCAACTATATATACCACACCACTAGATCCACCTTCGTGCATTGACACCGCCCTCATGTCATATACAACACCTTCCCCGATCTCTCTCTCTCTCTCTCACACACACACACACACGCACAGACACGCGCACACACACACGCACACACACTCGTAAAGGCTCGAAAGAAGAGGTAGTTGAAGAAGACAATGATGCCGCCACCTAAAGATGGTTCTTTCAGTTCATGAAAAAATTTCAACTATATATACCACACCACTAGATCCACCTTCATGCATTGACACCGCCCTCATGTCATATACAATACCTTCCCCGATCTCTCTCTCTCTCTCTCTCTCTCTCTCTCTCTCTCTCTCTCTACACACACACACAGACACACACACACACACACACACACACGCACACGCACACACACACGCGCACGCACGCGCACACACACACACACACACTCGTAAAGGCTCGAAAGAAGAGGTAGTTGAAGAAGACAATGATGCCGCCAACAATGCACATAAAGCCGCACCGACGAACAACACAAATAACCAACCCGTCATCCATGAGGAACGACAGGGACAAAAACTCCTAGACTACTCCGCAGCGCCCCAACAAGCGTCACCGAAACGGGATTGGAGCTGGACGACTTTTTATTCGAGGTGGAAAGTCAAACAAGCTGTAGCACCACTTCTTTTTTTGAGGGTGCACAAGCTGTGGCACCTTTTTTTTAGGGGTACCTTGGTACTGCCAAATCCTATTCGGCGCCTTAAGCGCCGAATATAGTGCATTTCGTACAGGGCGCATACCCCCCTCGTACGCTTGGTTTGATAACGGGCCGGCCCATCCCACCTCCGCCTGTTTTTTTTTTGTTTCTATAAACTGCAGCAGAAAGAGCGTGCACAAGCCAGGATTCGAACCCGCGACGTTCGTCTTAAAGTACGACGCCAAGACCACCCGACCACTTGCCCTCGCGTGTTACCATAGTGGGTTGTTTCCCTTTTCTTCTTCTTCTTTCTTCGTATTTTCTCTCTGTTCCTTTTTTCTTTCTTTTTCCAAATTCGTGAAAAAAATTGCAAAAGCAATTCGTGAACTTTTTTCTTGAAATTTGATGAACTTTTTTCAAAATCGATGAACTTTTTTCAAATTCGTGAACTTTTTCCTTGAAAGTTGATGAAACTTTTCCAAAATCGATGAACTTTTTTCAAATTCGTGAACTTTTTTCTTGAAAGTAGATGAACTTTTTCAAAATCGATGAACTTTTTTCCAAAATCGCTGAACTTAATTCAAAATTTATGAACTTTTTTCAAATTCAATGAATTTTTCAAATTTTGTGAACTTTTTTCAAAATCAATGAACTTTTTTGAAATTCATGAACTTTTTTAGAGCTTGATGCTTTTTTTGAAAATCAGTGAACTTTTTATAATCCATGAGTATTTTATTTTTAAATTCTGTTTTCTGAAATTCTGAATTTATTTCTTGAAATTTAACCACGAAACGATCGAGTTTTTTCTCTCTTCAATAAACGAAATGATCGAGAAGGGGAAGCGCGCGCATCGTTCGCGAGCTCGTCGGCACGTTCTTGGGCCGGCCCACACAGCCAGGCGCGCGGGCGCTGGTTTCCTCTACTGGCGCATAAGGCGCCAGCGAGGAGCTCTCCTTGGTACCATTGACGAGTGAATTTGGGCTCAGTTAAAAGAGCTGATTGCTGGCCCATTCACAAGGTGGCCCAGCCAGCCCGAGACCCCATCTGGCGCGTCACCTCCGACCTCCCCCTGTTATCCAAGAACACTTCTCGTCCGGCGCCCCAAGGTCGACGGCCGCCTCCGTCCGCTCGCCGTCGCGACTCCTTCCTCCCCATGCGGCGTCCTCGGGCGATTCGATGACCATAGCATGTGGTTTCTTTTGCTTCCTCAGCACGCGCGTGCATTCCTCCACAAATCGCGTCCTCAGCCTCTGGTTCGCCTCCTGTCCCTGCTCGTCCTCCGCCTCCGCCTCGGAGCCGCCGGAGATAGCCGCGGGCCCGGAGACCGTCAGGGAAGGGCGGGCGGAGATATTCGCGGACAAGTCCAATTCGGTTTTCTTCAACAAGGCTCAGGTCTCGCGTCCTTTGCTTCCTGTCTACGTGTGCTGTAGATTTGATTTTCTTCTGTCAGGCTGATGCCATTGCTGCTTCACCTGATGGTTGCACGAACAGTAGTGCAGTCGTTCCTTCCGGAAAATATACAAGTTATCTCTGTTTGATGATTTCGGTTCATTTCGTTAGAACTGCTAGAATTACAGACTAAACAAGTTGCTAATATACTGCTAGAACCCATGGCTACTGTAGCTTCACTGTCAAGCAGTATCATCACAACTCACAAAAGAACAATCTACTGTAGCCGCTATCCAATATTTCCTTTGGAAATTCGATTTTTCGTCTGGTGGTAGCTTTAGAAATATGTTCAAGTTGTTTGTACTTATGAATTCGATTCTCACCAGGTTAACAACAGAGACCTTTCCATTGCTGTTTTGAGATGGTTTGTTTTGAAAAGACAGGAAGAGCATGATACCCAATTAAAAGGTATTTGTTTGGACACAATTCGCGCTGCTAGTTTACAAACCTTTTCCATTTAAAAAGTACACCAATGCTTGAGGGATTTCTGTTATGAAGCAGGCAGGCGTGCTGAAACACCACCGGAGCAGCATGCCAATGGATTAGACCCTGCTACCACAGGATCTGAAGACACAACATTGAGAGAGGAATCGAGCCTTAAAGCACCTAAAGTTCTTGAGGTGCATTGATGAAGTCCTGTTGTTTAATAGTGATCAGTGCAAGTTGTGATATGCTATGATATAGTATATTTCTTCTGGAAGTTCTCCCATTTTTAAATTATATACATAACCTTAATACGGCAGTAATATTTGCATAAACAATGCTGATCCTTTCACTTCAGACCCTTCTTATGATGAATTTTGTAGGCTTTGGCTGCATCAGGGTTAAGAGCTATCCGATATGCACTTGAGGTGGATGGAATTGGGGAAGTTATAGCTCTTGACAATAATGAAGGTACATTCTGATATTTCTGTCAGAATGTTGCAGATGACTTTTCAGAAATCTTTTGGTTGCAAAGTATATTTTGAGTCCTTGGAAATAACACCCTATTTTATGTTGATTAACTGCAGTTGCTATAGAATCCTGTAAGAGAAATATCTACCACAATGGCATTCTTGCATCTTCGAAGGTGGTGCCACATCTTGCTGACGCTCGCATTTACATGCTCACTCACCCTAAAGAATTTGATGTGGTATGGCTTTACTACTTTACTTTAATAGAAACATAACTCTCCAATCATTTGTAATGTATCAGTTTAAGTGCCAAGGGAAATTAAATGGCAGTTACACATTTTTGGACAAGTAACTATTGTATCTGCTATATTACTTCATTTTGTGTTCCTGACTGAGTAGAAAATCAAATCAAGCAGATATAAATTATGTTTCTGTATATAAGCTGAGAAATTCAGAACTCAGTGTCGTAGAGTTTAGTATTGCCTAAGATTTTTGCATATCACGCTGCAATGCTACAATCCTACAAAAGTAAGAAACAAAAACCATATAGGCAATACGGTTACTCGTGCGAATCTGTTTCTAGACACTTGCAGCGTGTCAATACTGTAATGCCTTATGTCTTGCATAGAAATCAAACACTTGGTGTACCAAGATTTTTTTTAATTTACTTTCTTAAATAAATATAGGAAATAGTGGCACAGCGCACTCACATCATTGCTGTAATATGGCTATTCCTCTGTTTATAAATATTAAGTATGTGAATTTTGGTACGTATGGTATCCATCCACATAAAGTTTAACTATTATGTTTTGCAATAATGCTGTGGGGTGTGGACAATGAGCCCGGCAGTAAGAGTATCATGGTGGCAGCAGCAACTGCATGTGCGGCAAGAACGGCCAGTGTGTTCAGCACTCCAGCAGCAAGATGGTCAGGTTATTCGGGAGTCAGAAACTAACACCAGTAGCAGCGTTCCGCGAGAGTCCGGTGTCCGCAAAAATCAGGAAGTTGAATCTGTAATCAATTGGGGAAGTATATTAGAGATTGAGTTAGTTAGTAGGAGTACAGTATGTATCCCAGTGAGCTTAGTCGGTAATTAGTTCAGACATCCCTTTATATAGATGTTAATTCTTATCCCCATTCTACTATCTCATCTTTTCACGCTGGGCTGTCCTGGCCATCTTCTTCGCGCAGTAGCTTCATGACACTACCAAAGAAGTCTTAAAGGACAGTGTTATGAATGTACTTTCGGTGAATGATGACTGGTCTATTTGTCACCTTTCCTTGCAACCAATATAGATACTTCTGTATGTTGTCGAAGTTAGGGAATTTTGATTGCACACATGCTCGGGTGACAAATTGACCAATGGAACTACTTCTTTGCAGTAAATTGTTAAAATCATATCATATCCTCTTCTTTTGTTGCCATCTGCACGTGGTCACTTTTCCTCGCGTTTGAGGATAATATGCATCCGTATCATGCTGTATTGATGTCCTATATACTTTCTGAATCAGGTTGATCTTGATCCTTATGGATCACCAGCTGCATTCCTTGATTCAGCAGTTCAATGTGTTGCAGATGGTGGTATCTTGATGTGCTCAGCTACAGACATGGCAGTGCTTGCTGGGGGCAATGCAGAAGTTTGCTTTTCTAAGTCAGTTTAATATTCAATTATCAATCATAAACTGCGTGACTACATCATTTAATTCTTACCATATCAGTTATCTATACCTGCAGATATGGTTCTTATCCAGTAAGAGGCAAATACCGCCATGAGATGGCCTTGAGGATTCTTCTTGCCTGCATCGAGGTCAGACCTGAGAGTCTCTTCTATTCACATAGTCATTATGACGATCCATCAATTCATTTTCCTTGTTTTCCTTGCAGTCACATGCGATCCGCCACAAGCGCTATATAGTTCCTGTCATATCAGTGCACATGGATTTCTACATTAGGGTTTTTGTGCGAATCTTCACGTTGTCTTCTGCCTCTGCCTCTCCATGGTGTTCGTAATATGGTTTCCCACAAATTGATCTTACCAATGTGCCTCTTTCACTGTGCAGGTCAGCTAGCACGGTGAAAAGCTCACCTCTCAAATTTTCACATGTATACCAGTGTGTTGGTTGCAATTCATTTCACTTACAAAATGTTGGAAGAATAAACTCAAAGGTAGACTTCTCTTTTCTCGTTTCTTGTTTTGCATGGCATGCTTATGGATATGATCCTCTGATCCAGGATAAGAGGAATATTCCTCTACCAAATTTTTGCCCTACTGTGCCTCAAGAGTGTTCTGAGTGTGGCGGTAAATTTGTTATGGGGGGGCCTATATGGAGTGATCCAATACATGACAAGGATTGGGCTGCTTCCATTTTATCAAATATCCGAGCAATGAGTGGTTTATATCAAGCTTATGCAAAAATTTCAGCTATACTAACGTCAGTATCAGAGGTACTAGTTTGGTTTGTCTTCTCTTTTGGTTATGCTTATGTTGACTGTTGATTATATGCTAGAGAAAATGAAACATGGACGGGGCGAAAAGTGTACAGATTAGTGAATTTTAATGCTTTTAATACCGAATTGTTTTAGAAAGGCGCTGATAGGATAGAAGCTATTCGCAGATGTGCATAGATTCTGATTCATTACTTGAATGATATATGTACAAGTGTCACGTTGGAGGCATAGGCCAATGGGCATGCAAATATATTTGCACTTAAATCACTTTGTATGGTTATTTTTAGTGTCAGGCTCGGGTTTTGTGTAGTAAAATACCTCATATCTCTGTAAGGCGAAGTCACTAACAAAAAGAAAAAGGAACAATAATACTGAATAAATTCTTGATTTTGTTGATAACAAAAATGAACTTTCTGTTAGACTAAAAGGTCAGCAGAATGGCTGCCCACTGGTTGAGTATCAGGATTCATTCCAGTGCACCGATGCGTTAAGTGGAGGAGGTCTACGCGTTCTACATGATTACACACTCAGCAATAGAAACTCATATGGAAACAGTTAATGCCAGTGTCCAGCATTATCCTTGCTTTTTCGAGTATAATTTTTAACCCTTGGTTTACACATTCCTTCAATTGAAGTGATATAGACTTGCTTGCATCTGATTCTAGGAAGGTGTTAAATATTCCCAGACCAAAAGGTAGTGACAAATTGTTATGTAAATGGCCTGCCTGCAATGCATTCTGGAAACCAATTGGATGCCTGTGTAACATCCCAGATATCTGCCCTACCTGGTGAAAGCTACCACACTATCTGATTACCACCGAGTCTAGACATGTAGAGAATGATGAACTGTGTGATTGATTAATTGAGTCATATGGATGTTATCTGTCATAATTCTGAATTGTCTGCGGTGGATGTCCCTATAAACACAGGAGGCTTTGCCAAAATTTGAGTATTTAATAGAGTTGGTGGTAATCAGATAGTGTGTTAGCATCGCCAGGTAGGGGAGATATCTGGGATGTTACACTCTGCTCAGATTCTGCAACTCTTTTTTCGAGAATGTCAGAATCTGCAACTTGCACCAGAACAATGCCATTCCTGACAACAATCTGTCTGCCACGATATGTGTCTGGTAGGAGAGAACATCAACCTTCACTCTCAGCAGCTGGCATCCTTCATGGCACACTAACTTTATTTATGGCAATTTGGAATACCATTTCCACCAAGCAGGTCAGCTCTTCTTGGGAGCCATAACCTCTAGTTCTTAGACAAGATGTTATGCTAAAATAAATGGCCCGATTTGAATAACACGCATTAAATAAAGAATCTCAAACATACAGTGAGATGTTAACATTCTGTTGTTTATATTGGATCCATAAATCACAAGGGATTTTCTGGTGCAGGAATTGCCCAATGCACCTTTATTCGTCAGTCTTCACAGTATATGTGCAACATTGAAGTGCACTAATCCAACCATGGTTATGTTTCATTCGGCTATAAGAAATGCTGGGTATCAAATATCAGGTAGCCATGCGGATCCGCTAGCTCTGAAAACAGATGCGCCAATGTCTGTAATTTGGGACATCATGCGATGTTGGGTATGATAGAAATCTCAGATTTTCTTTGTTAATCAGGCACAGCAGACTGTTTCATTAATTGGCTTCCTGTGCCTGCAGGTCAAGCTTCACCCGGTAAAATCTCAACCTGAGAATCTTCCAGGTAGCAGGATACTTTCCCAAGAGCCTCAATTGCAGGTATAGATCATAAAACACAGCTTTGTATCCTTTTATGAACAATGCATGAGAAATAAAATGTTTCTATGCAAAAATGAGTTACATATGCTTGCAAATTTTTGCTTATTTTAAGCTTGAGTTTTTACTTTATGGTGTTGTGATCAGACATCAGAAGCTTGTGTTTATTTGTTGTATTAATCTGACAGAACTATGTGAAGCTAACCATGAGTGACTTGGACACAGTACTAATATTCCACTCTTGTTAAGCTTGAGCTGAGCGAAGGGCTCTTCTCATTAACGGCGCTCTGTTTTCCGAATGTTTTAATCGTTGTCTGAATGTTATGTTTAAATGAAAGCAAGCCATTCCTTGTACCGTTGATGTTTGGTTTTATGTATCTCTGTTATTCCCGACGGGTTGGCCTCATGATTTTCTGAGCAACACGATCCAGACTAGCACTAGTCAAGCTCTCTGCTGGGATTTCAATTGGTACAAATAACCAGAAGTGATCAATTTTTACTGGGTCCTAGCTCTCTCCTGGTAGAACCCTGTCTGTTTTGCTGGTTTTAAATGTCTCTGGATACTTTGGTCAAAATTATAGAAACCCGTCTGAAATCTCCGAAACCATCTGTAGAGACACCTCAAATTATTGTGCACAGAGACCTAATACTGACCTGACGTTGCGCTAACTGGAAGCATACAAACTGTTGCATTTTTGTATTGGTTTAGAAGGATCAATTATTGCTCTGTTTTGCACACCAGTCACAATTTAGCCACCACTTTGTTCATTCCATATATTAAGGTAGGTGTTTTTCCTTCGCCGACATATATTCCCCGACTTCCCGTGTAGTGATTATTCCAGAAATATGCTTATCTGTGGACAGAAGTTATATAAACTAAGCAATTATACAATTCAACCTTTCATACTTCTGAAGCCTCTGTTATTCCATTCAGTATTCCAGTTGATTTCATTGATTACTTTTCCAATATCTAATTTCTGTCCCCTTTTTTTTTACTGGTTTGACAACTACCAGGCATCGTTCTCTCAAGCAACTGGGGGTTTAGTTGCACGGAAGAGCCCAAGATTTCTACCTAATCCTGAAAAACACTGGGGTCCTAAGATGAAGGCCGGTAGACCACCAAAGATACTTCCCATTGACAAATTGTAATTTTTATTTTATTTTTACTGTTGATACACTTGAAGCTAGAGATGTGACTTTCTTTTTTATTCTGAACGGAGCATAGAGAAAATTCTGAAAATATAATATACAGCTGTTTCCACACTTGCTACCCCGTGCTACGGGTTTCTGTTGATTCTGGGATGTGAACCTAAGCACCTAACTGAACCAGCGCCACATGAAGAGGTGGGTTGAATGGTATGACCCCTCACATGTATGTAACTGAATGCTGAACCTGGTTGGTGGTTTCATTACACTAGATGACCCGTTGCGCCGATGGCGCAAAGGGCAAGAGCAAGCCAAATATTGAAAGAGTACACATAAAAATATTTAGAGACAGATGAGTTGGTCGCGAGTTCTTATGGGTTTCACCTCTAGCCTACCCCAACTTGTTTGGGACTAAAGGCTTTGTTGTTGTATTGAAACATATGGAAATAAAAAATTGCTGCTGGCAATGTCATGATTTTCTCTAACCAGTGTAAACATACATAAATAGTCTTCTGAAAATATTAGTAGAAGGACAGTTGATTACATATATAGAACAAGTGATCACAAACTTCTTTTGACCACAGAGACAGTAATGAGGTCTATCATACACGAATGGAAATCTAAAGGCTATACATATCTTGCTCAGAGCAACGCCAAAAGGGGAAAGATACTGGATCGCTTGATACGAAATAAAAGGTGGCTGCTGTTGGTTAGGACATATAGACTGAAGGTCACCAGAAACTATCTTATGTAGTCTTCAGGCGCCGCTCTGACTTCATGCCAATATAGCGTAACCTCTGCGTCAATTCAATGCTTGGATTAGCTACTACTTTAGTTCTTTTGATAAAACGGTTTTTACACCAGTAGCAGCACCCCTAAGATTAGCAAGTTTCCAGCAAAAGAATCACTTGAGAATCACATATCTGTATCCTATATGAAGAGAAACAGAAACCCAACAAGATGATATAAAGAAACAGAGGTATCAAAACTGTAATTGTTATAAGAACAGAAGCTTGATTGCACAGGGTTTCTTATCTCTATAAGAACAGAAGCTTGATTACAGTGTGGTAAAAATAACAAGCACATAAAATTGGACAGGGCAAATAGAGCACAACATAAATAAGCAGTAGATGTACCGAACCTTAATACGTAGCTAATTTAACTATATGGCTAATTAGTTTGCATGTACGAAGCAAGTTACTTTTGATGCAACAGGAAGAGTTGCCTGTATATGCAACAGGAAAATAAATAAAATATATATTAGATTTTGAAGGTAAAATGATGTTTTATTGGGCCTATGATCAATTTGAATATAGCTGTGGCTAGTTTGATCAAATGGCATAACATGCATCGTGTGAAGAAGAAAGCATTTTTGAGAGCCACAGAGAAGGATGCTTTGGTTGTCAAAGAAGGCAAGGTAAAGGAAGAACAAGTGGCGGCACGCCATATCTTATGTTGAACCAGTTGGATGTAACATACTATGAGTCTTTACCTCTTGGCTTTAGCCTGTTCAGCAAGAATGTTCTTTGGCTCTTCGGTAGCTGCAGCTTCAGTTTCCTGACCAACCTGTTTAGTTTGCTGCTATTAAATATCATTGTATAGGAAACATGGTTTGTGCAAAAGAGGAAAGGTATTAGCATATAAAACATAGGCATGGACACTTGACACAGCTTAGGTACTCTCTCACTGGTAGGCACTAAAGATAGAACACGCTCGTTTATTTTTTTTTCAGCTACTTGGTTCGTTGGTGCTAGAATTGCTCTTTCTTTTAGATAATCAACGTCAGAATACCTAGTAGGAACATCTTTGTATACAGCCTGAACAATGGCATCGATTTTGTCACCATCAGTGTGTATTAAAAGCTCATCAGGGATGGTTATCCAAGATGGATCCGACTCCCCCTCACGGGCAACAGCAGGCGACAAGAAATTAATGGACAACAAGATTCAGACAAACAAGCAGAAGCATTAAAGCATATATTATCTTAACATTGTGGAAATTGTGCATAAGGCCTGAAGACTGAATCAATTCAGCATTATCGGTCAACTCCTACTGTTGGTATATTTTAAAAAAATTCGATACATCTGGTCTCAGCAGCTACTAAAAGAACTGGTTCAAATAACTCCATATGAGCATTCTAGATTATCAAACCTTTTGAAATTTCTTTCTTGTCACATCTTTAATGACCAAGATCGAAGAAAAATAGACTGCACACAAACCATAGCAACAGCCAACATTTAGTTTGGATCAGACAAACTATATTGGATGTTATGTGAGTTAGACTGACGAATAGAGATATGCTGAGAAAATGTTTAACGAAACCACAGACATGAAGACCATTTTTCTGAATCAAAAGGGGCAGCTACAATTGTGTGTGTTAAACAGAAACGATAATAGCTCAAATAGGCTGAGAAATAACATAAAAACTCTTAAATCAGGACCAGGGCCGATTCATCAAGAACCAAAACAAATTAGCCATCATGAATTGATGATACTTGGGGTAGCTCGTCCAAATGAAACTAAATTTCAACCACCGTTATTCAGTTTCAAAGAAAACACTGCATATTCAGTTCCAAGTGGACTCGACACGCATTGACTGGAAAAATAGCTCATGTGCCAAGATAGTAAACTAATACACATTTATGGTGTTCGTGATAAACTGAATTTATTAACAAATCTAGACAGAGGCCAGGTGTGCCAAACCCCATGCCCATGCAAACCTAGCCATCTCCAAGGTCTGTGCGTGAAGACAAGTAGGCAACCAAAGCACTTTTAAACTAACTGAGACAATTCTTGGAACCAATACACTGTCTAGAAATCATAGGAACCTGCACTGAGAGCAGAAGCAACCAAACCAGAGAAAAACCTCCAACCAACGAATATACAGACGTAGACAACACACAACCTACCTTGGACCAAACCGAATCGAGCAACAAACTAACAAGGGAGCGGCCACACCCATCGACATGTAGGGCCAAACGCAGCAACAGGAATAAAAATAAACTGCATTCTACATACAGCAGCAAAAATAAATCTGATTCACCTTGGAAAACAAATCTAATGATTATACACACAATATTTTTTGCTTCTTTTAACTTCACCATAGGCTGATTGTCAGTTTGTACTTCTGTGATATATAGTATGAACATATTTTCAGCAAACTATACTCTTTTATCCAAGCACCGAGAAGTAAGATATTACTTTATCAAAGCATAAATTAGCATCTACAATTATAGCTTAAAAGCCATGAAGAGGATATACCAGTTTGCATACATTTAACAAGATGTTAGATACTAATTCCCCTCTAATCTGTGTGAATCCTTAGGATAAAAAAATTTCTATGACAATACTTACAGATCCCAGTATACAACACCAACAAGTGTATCCATGTTTTCAGAAAAACATATTACCAAATCTTTTGGTTGCGATAAATCTAAGAAAGCAACATTTGAACAATAGCACCGAAAACACTGAAAGCCCGGCTCGACTACATTTGAACAATAGCATTGTTGCCTTGTCAGCTATCTGCACACTTGTAAAATTATATCAATTTTTAAAATCTGTTTTCAAAGTACTTCTCGTCTATGAGAAAAAGATTCCATTGCAAGTACCTATATGCACACAACATTCATGCAAATAAAGAATACATATTAGAGCCCTGATCACCACATTCGCTTCAAAGCTAGCTAAAAAATTCATACAAAGAATATAGATATGCAGTTGAGCTTGCAACCTAAACGTTGGGTTCATAGAAAAGTAGTAATTAAGGGCAACAATAAAAAGCAAAAGCATATCAGAGATGCATCAAGTACTGATGCATGTAATATATATGGTCCAGGGATATAAAAAGTAGCTAATTCAACATTCATTGACCCATAGTGTGCTTAACCGAAAATAGTATAATCTATGTTAATCAACTAAATGGCAAACTGTAGAAAGAGAAATAGTACAATGTATGTTAATCGACTAAATGGCAAATGTAGAAAGGGAAATGGGGATAAGATATATGCAACCTTCATGTCGTCGTTAGTTCATTAGTATCAGCCTCATCATGAGAAGCAAGCCATCTGGATAAAATCCAATCTCCCTCACAAAAATCTCAATTCACCTTCCATCTTATGTATAAATAGCCAATAGCAATGGCTCCAATCAGCAATAACAGTTAAAAAGTAAGCTACATGCCCTGCAAGAGAGTGATTTTGCTTCAGTCATTGTAAAAAAAACAAGCTTTTGCCGAACTTAGCTAGATAAAATACATAATTTAGATTACATGCAAAACTTCACACATCCGCTACTCCAACCAGTTGTAATCCATCCTAGCAAAAGAAATCACATCATGGGGAAAAAGAAAGAATTTTACCAACCTTGGTGTTGTGAGCGAGAAGAAGATGTGCCGGCTAGTGGCTAAGCGAGCTCCATGGAAGGGTTGGGGGAGACAAGACCGGTGGGAGTCAGCAGCCAACACCATGGCCGGTCCAAACCGAGCCACCTCGCTCGTCGGCATCTGCTCCTCCCCTCCTTCTCTGGCCGACGAGGCCCTAGAGGACGCACATCCGCCACCCCTCTCCATCTGCTTCAGCTGACTGGGCCCTAGATTGAAGATGGGGAGGGCGCCGCCATGGAAGAAGGCCGTGGGGCGAGTGGAGAGCGGGGAGGGATGCGGCGGCTGCGGCGGGGAGTGGCGGCGTTAGGGTTCGTGAGAGAGGAGGGGAGCGGGGGAGCGGAGGATAGGCGGCTAGGGTGTGCGAGCGGCTGGGGGGAGTGCAGGCCGACGGCTCAGGGGAGGGGGGGGGGGGCGCTCGCTTTCGATTCTGCTCGTTGGCTGTGCGCACTATTCATAGCAACACGTGGATGGCACGAGCCTGCCTAGCCACCCCTTCATCCTCACAAGTCACAAGTCCTAGGCAAAGAAGGATAATTCCTACAAAACAAGCTAGTGTTCTCAAATTAAGTTTGGTACTACACATTGCTCACTTCAAGATACTGCAAGTAAAGAACTAAGAACTATTTTTTTGAGTATGAAAACACAACATAACTTCAATTAAAAATAATAATGCAAAGAACACCTTTTGCCTTACCATTTCATAAGCATAGGCCCAAAGAAATTCAGTGACACACAGCTATGTAATCTTTCGGTGACTTCATTGGGTTTTGTTATAACTTACAAAGCGATCTCCTCGTAAGTGTAGCTTTACTTCATAGCAAAGCTTGTATTATTCATAAGTTAGTATTGTGTCATCTTATCATTATTTGAGATTTGTTCATGGATTTGTACTGCAGAACTTACGACTAACTAAAACTATATATTTTTATTAATCGATGGGCATACTTGTTTCAAATTAACAAATGCTCAACATTAGGTTATATTTACTCCCTCCGTCCCTAAATATAAGACTTTTTAGAGATTCCAACGTGGACTAAATACGGAGCAAAACAAGTGAATCTACACTCTAAAATATGCCTATATACATCTGTATGTAGTCCTTATTGAAATCTCTAAGAAGTCTTATATTTAAAAACGGAGGGAGTATGTAAAAATATGGATTCAACCATACTCCAAAAAAGTTGAATCCTTCATTTTCAAACTTGAGCATTGGTAGCATTTGTTCACTTCATACCAGCTGTATGCATGGGCCATATTATTATTAGGTTTGGCAGTATATTAGAAACTGACTGAGATTTACACTGTTTGTTCGAAACGATTCCAATAATAAGCAATACACATGCATATTGGAAGTGTCTCAAGGGTCAAACTATGCAGGAAAGTATCATAGCAGACATCATATTTTCTAAATCTGGACTAAAAGGGTATGCACACACACTTATCTTAGCTTCATCACATGCACAATCAGAGTTTACGACCGGACATTGGTACTATCCGATATGTCACGTTGCATGCAATTCATGAATTATAATTTCCCTAGGGGCTCCATAGTCCTGCTATCTTTCTCCGGCAGCTTAGTGGTGCCAGACCGAAATGCTTGGACGCATGTTCCAGTAGAAGTCTTCATTTGGAAACTGGAAGTTGTTTTATATATCCTTTCAGCTTCGTAGGTGGACTCATATATGGTTGGACAATGTGTTGTCGATCAGTAGAAGAGTACATAGACTTCGAAGAATGCACACTA
This sequence comes from Thinopyrum elongatum, assembly GCA_011799875.1. Lineage (NCBI taxonomy): Eukaryota > Viridiplantae > Streptophyta > Magnoliopsida > Poales > Poaceae > Thinopyrum > Thinopyrum elongatum. Next base: position 105,975,076 of record CM022298.1, read on the forward strand.
TTTGAAATAGATATCACATAAAATAAAATTGACCTCATTAGGCGCATCTTTTTAGAATTTTTGCAGCTAAGCACATGGGTGAACAGAGAGATAAGAAGAATCATTAGTCACTGACTTTTTTTAAGTTGCAGTGCAGTAAGAAGAAAACTTGGTGATGTTGTCCCCAAAGAGGTCCAGGATAACCTGATTACCAAACAATACACTAAGTGATTAGGCAGAAAATCACGCATCCTTTTTGATGAATTTTAGATGCGCCAAATGCTTAAATCGGTATTTGAATCAAACAACATCTACAAATTTCCTTTTCTCAAGTCTAATTCATTATAGATCTATTTGTAGGATTAGCATTCCACTTCCAATCAATAAGGCTCAGCAATTTCCCGTTATTTCCTTGACAACGAGCACTGCTCGACAGAGTTAATTTTCTTATGGCAAAAATCTTTTAGTCACAAATGGTCGAAAATTATCTATATGTACTTTGTAGATACCCAACGAATTATCTATGTGTACCCAACAATAGAAAAAACTGAGAAGTAAGCTTGCAAATACATATCATTACCAAAAATACTTGTCTAGATAAATTCCAAAGAGCTGGCTAGATAGATTCAAAAGTCCAATATGCTTGAAGAAGTTTAAATACTCATTAAAATTAAGTGAACAAAAACAATAGTGTATATCTAGAAGAGCAATACCTGGGCTGTAAGACATGCGTACACAATTTTCGCAAAGCCTAATCATTTGGAGAAATCCAGATCAAAGGAGGCCTAATGCTCCCCTCACTGAGTGAGGAGCGCATAATACAAACATGGAAACACCCAGTCAAGGCAGGCCAATCTGAAATCATGGCGCACGGTGGCACCGGATCCTAATTGAACTTACCTAATACGAGAGATGGGAAGAGGATGAACCAGAGAGGGAACGAAAGGGACAGAAGGAAGACCTGTGACGGAGAGGATGAACCAGAGAGGGAACGAAAGGGACAGAAGGAAGGCCTGTGACGGAGAGGATGAACCAGAGAGGGAACGAAAGGGACAGAAGGAAGACCTGTGACGGAGAGGATGAACCAGAGAGGGAACGAAAGGGACAGAAGGAAGGCCTGTGACGGAGAGGATGAACCAGAGAGGGAACGAAAGGGACAGAAGGAAGGCCTGTGACGGAGAGGATGAACCAGAGAGGGAACGAAAGGGACATAAGGAAGACCTGTGACTGGGAGGATGAACCAGAGAGGGAACGAAAGGGACAGAAGGAAGACCTGTGACGGCGATGATGTCGTCCTTCCCTGCCTCATACCTCCCAGTCGGGCCCGAAGCAGCCGTCCCGCCTCGTGGTCTCACGCCCGAGCGGCGCCTCTTCACAGCTCGACGCCGCACACAGCTCCTCTCCCCTCTTGCAGGTCGACGCCGCACCGTTGCTCTTCTCGTGCCGCCGCCGCTCCCACGCCTCGATCCAACCGACCATGCATCGGCCGCTCCCCGCCTCGAGCCAGCGCCACTGTCACGGGAAGCTCGCCTCGCACCCGGGCGGACGAGATGCCGGGCGGGGGGGGGGGGGGGGAGGCGGCTGAGGTGGGAGGAGGAGGAGGAGGCGGGGCCGGCTAGGGTTCCTGAGGTGGAGGAGGGAGAGGGGAACGCGGGCTCGTTTGGAGAGGAGAGGGGAGGGGATGTGGGCTCGTTTCCCTCGCTCCGCTCGCTGTGGCGCACGTGGATTCCCTTCGCTCGCTCGTGTTTCCCTTCGCTTCGCTCGCTGTGGCGCACTATTCATTGCATACGTGGATGCCTGGGTGTGACTAGCATCAGCTCATCCTTTATAAGTTCAATATGGAGCCTAGGAAAGCCTCCCTGTTTTTCTAAAAACAATAACTGATTGCTCTGTAAATATGACATTTCTTTTGTCTCCTTCGAGCTTATCCTGCTGACTTTACCTATCAAGTGACTGAATGGCCAGCATCTATGCTGCACACTAGTGAGAGCACAGATGGGGTATGATGCAAAGAAACACCATGGCAAAAGGAGAAAGTAGCAAATGTAAACTTTATTTCTTTTACTCTGCATATAGTTCTCTCAAGGCAATTCATCAAGTTCGACCAAAATTTTAGGAAAAAAATGTCAACATTCTAATATCAAATCAATATCATTAGATGCATAATAAACTATCTTTTATATTGTATATCTTTAATATATATATGGTGATACTTCTTAACATAAATTTGGTCAAACCTTATAAAGTTTGACTTGAATCTTATATGCGGAGTAAGAAGAAATAGAGGAGTCATCCTTGTTAGAAGTTGTATTCCTACAAATAAGCTTTGCTAGGCGAAGGAAGAGGCCTTTCGGTTCAGTGCTTAGCAACTATCCATTTTGCCCGGAGAATAGAGCACATAAGGAATGAGTGATTCCAACATGCTTGCTAGATTAAGAGTGAAGAACATTGAAACCTCATACCACATTTATTCCTGTGAAAGCAAATTTTCACCACACCCACGAATGCATTTCTTGTGGTGCCCGTCATCTCCCACTAGAAGTTATGCCATTATATAGCTTGCAGACATCTTTTGGCAAAATAAATAAATAAAACATGCGCAAAAGTTTTTCCGCATTTCATATTTACTAGAACAATGCCCGTGTGTTGCAACGGGATATAAATATTCTATTACGTTAGCTTGTGATTTGCTCAATAATAATGCGATTGTGTAAATAAATGTTCATCAAATTCTAACTGTGAATTAACCTTATATTTTGATTAGAAGTTTGGTAAGTAAATTAAAGTGAAATTGGTTCAGAAGGTAAGTAAATTAAGGTAATTGATATCATATACATGGAAGGTTGGACGAAGGGGTGGTGGGAAGAAAGGTGAAATGAGAACCTTACATTCTTTTTAAGTAGTAGAGATAGAGAAGAAGCTACAAAGATTAGAACACATGCCCAAGGGCACCAAAAAAGCCTTAAAGAACTACTCTCGTGACACGATTGCAATCAAATGTTTCGCCCAGTGATGGCCAACAAGCAGCCTCCCAACGGTGTTGGCGGGGATAGCCATCGACGAAGCATACACATTCTGGAACACCCTTGAATTCCTCTCGTTCCAGATTTCCCATGACGTGAGTATCAGGAGGGACACTAATGCTTTCGGCGGGTGTCCATGTATGTGAATGGCTTCATTCCACCCAATCTGACATTGTGAAGTTGGGTCGATCGACGAAGGAAAGGTCCTAAAGGCCCAGCCAATCTCTGCGATGGTCCAACTACGCATGGAAAAACGACACTGGAACATCAGGTGGGGGTCCGTCTTCGGTTCCCTATTGCAAAGCTTGCAAAGGCCGCGACCACCCGCCACCCAGGCCGCTTTATCTGTAGATGGGGCATTCTCATGCAGATGGGTCAGCGGCGGCGGGGATGATATTGAGAAGGCAGGATGGTAGCGTCATCTTTGCGGCATACCGTTGCATCTTCAAGTGCAATGATGCTTTGGAGGCGGAACTACATGCAATGATGCAAGGTATGGCCTTATCAATACAAATTGTAGCCTACCTATCATTGTTCAGTCCGACTCTTCGGAAGCGCTATTGGCTATGACGGGAGACAGTCTTATCCGTTCGGCGTATGGACATTTGGTTGCTGAAATTCGTCATCTTTGGGTGAAAGAGAGTTTATTCCTTCGAAAGTTAAGCGAGAACAGAATAGGGTAGCAGATTGGTTGGCTTTTTACAGTCGTACAGAGAGTATTACTGCTGTATGGCTTGGTTGGGGACCTCTGTGTATTGAGAAAATGTTGCCTCTCGATTGTAACCCTATGCATCTGGAATAAAACTCTCTTACCCTCGCAAAAAAGGCCACAGTTCGGCCATCATCGACATGGGGCGGTCGGCGGTCCAAACTTTGTTTTGGAGGATGAGCCAAGCGAATAATTTGGTCTTTGGGGGCGCCCAATTGCTCCAACCACCGGCTTCATAGTGGTTTAGGCGTTGTACAATTAAGGTGCTTAGGGGAGATGCTTAAAATATAAAAGGCTATCCTTAAGCACCGGTGCTTATTTGTACAGGGTAGATGTTTAATTAGGCGTTCTCCTGTAGAAACAGGCACAGGTGCTTCAGAAAAACCGGGTTTATTTCTCTAAGCATCTCCCTAAGCACCTACCAGTGTATAAGGCCTTAGGGGAGGTTCTGAAATCGCGCCGCGGAGGTGGATGCCGATGAGTATGCCATCGGGCACCTCGGCGTCAGTGCACTCTTTGAGAAGCTCAAAGGGAGAATAACTCCATGATGTGATGTACACTCAAGTGCACCTCTCGGGTGAGTGTTTTTTCCTTCCATGGCGTAACTTTGATAAGAATCTCTTTCCAGCCTATGGAGTAGTGTTTTTTTCCTTCCATTGACTTAGACTTTGACAAAATCTTTCTACAAAGTGCCCCCACAAGTGCTCAGTATTATGTTGAGAGTGTTGCAAATTTCTGCTCTCAGATCAACAGGGTATTAGGACCGAAGAAAATGCTGACTGGGGAAGTTTTTTTCTTTTTCTTTTGAGAAGGGTATTTGTTTTTCAAACTCCCATCAGAACGGGAATGGTTTGGGCCTTATGGCCGAATAGGCTAAATACGATTTTAGGCCCATCAGATGGACTGGGCCCATGCACCTTCGTTCCTTGTCTCTGAATAGGCCCATCAGAACGCGCAGGAAGCATTTTAACAAGTCTTCTCCTTCTCTCTCGCCCAATTTCCTCACCTGCCTCCGGAAAAGCGTAAAGCAGCGAGACGCGAATCAGCGGCGGCGATGGCCTCCCGGCGTCCAGCTCCACCCTCTCCCGCTTCCTCTCCTCCCGCCGCCTCCAGCCCGCCGACGTCACCGCCCTCGCACTGGGGCGTCGCCGCCGGCAGCGCGCCCATCTACCTCGTCCAGGTCCGTGCTAAAACTGTCAATTAGCGATACGCCTTCGATCGTATCCACGTCCGCCGCTTTTGACCCTTGTTCCTCTCGCATCCGCCGCTCGACCCGTGGATAGTTTGTCCTATCGTGTGTAGGGTTTGGTTTCTCTAGATCCGATCTTGCCATGCCTGTGTACCTGCTTGTTGTAGGCCTAGATCTGCGGCGTGCTGGATCGGTCTTCGGGCCCGGCGATCCGAGGGCGATGGTGTGATCTGGGAGGGATTATCAGAAGTTAATTACGTTGGTAAACTTGTTGTTTGGATCTAAGTACTGCTCCATTGGTAGGGTAGGATTGCATACGGTGAAGGAGAAGCCCAAGGTGATTATGCGATGGCAACAGATTTATTTTGGCGAACCCCTGTTTGTTAAGGTACCTTGGTGATAGGAACGTGCTGCAATAAATAGTTCAAGGCAAATGCTGAAGTAGCTATGGTCCTATCTGCATCATGCTAACATGATAGTATTTGACAAGCAAAGTTTAGTGAAGGGCACATTCTACTCCCTCCGCCCCGAATACTTGTCGCAGAAATGGATGTATCTGAACTAAAAATACGTCTAGATACATCCATTTTGCGCAAGGGAGGGAGTTACGGTTAGAAACACTTGACGCAGTGTAACAGAACTGGATGCAAAATACAATATCAGTTTTGCAACATTTTGATAGGTAATATATGGTTTTAATGTCCAATCTTGGTGACATGAATTAACTTTCCATTCCTCCTGATAGTTTCTGCCGGGCAGCTTGATCTCTTGCCTTTAGCTTCACATAACTAAGATTTGCATTCTGCCTAATAGCTCCTGGATGGTCTCAAACATGATCAACGTAGATCCTCTCTAAAAGGGCACTTCTGTTGAATATGTTTCTGGCTTATTCCATTATTTCTGACTGTATGCATGAAAATTGGAGCACGTAGGGGTATTTTTTAATACTGTCATGTATGCTTACGCTGCTAGAACTTATATCTAGTTCTGTACATCCTGTTTATAGGTTTTACGGGCTATGTTGCCGGCTTTAAAGTCAAACGTTAAGAATTTCTTTTGGTTGAAACTGGTCCACTGCCTTGTCATGGGATGGACTTTATTTCCTCTACTCTCGCCAAAATCTAAGGATCCATTCTGCCATAATCAACATTCAGTGATCGAGGCAATTTCTATGACTTGGCCTAGCTACTTTACATAGGGAGCGAGGCCTTCCTGTCTGGTACAAAAATTCTTCCTCGCATTTTGCCCCCTGTGATCTGGTCGTTGCTGTATTGGTGAAACCTGGAACTAAAATCATGATGAAGATCCATGGTGCGCCTATGTTGTTTTTGTTAACTCTATTAACCCATTCAATTAGTTGCTTGATCAATTCCAAGTACCGTACCTTGCATCTTTATTTGCCCTCCTCAAAGTCATAATATTGTTGTTAATCTGTTTTTCGTCTGAATTTTCTTGTCATGATCATCACACTATTAGTTTTAGTTTGTCTTGTCTCTATGATACTGAAGAGCTTTGATTTTTTCTGCAGCCATTCGACTGGATCAAGAAAACCTTCTTCGAGAAGCCTGAGCCAGAGGATGAGTGTCTGTGGTGTGCGCGGCTTCAACTTTTGATGCTTACATTTCAGGATGATCCACTGAGTTTGGGTGGCCCAGCCAATAATACAAAGACCCTCGCTTTTCCCTTGTTGATCCATCCAGATGTAGGTTTCTCCTCGCACTGCATGTTATCCTCGCCAGGGGACGGGGACGGGAATGATCATGTAACATTTATTTTTCGTCACAGAGAAAAGAAACTGTGCTTGTGTTGATTTCACTTGCTAGTGTCACCATCAATCAACGTTGAGCAAGCTTGGCTCGGAGCAGAGAATCGCGGTCAGCTGCAGTGTTTTGTTACCGTGTACTACTTCCTAGCGATTTCTTGAACTCTTAACTCTCGTTGTGAAGGTATCAAAGCAGCCAATGAGATTTTACTTTTCCAACGCTTTTAAGAAACTTGATGCCTAAATCGCTTACTCACAAGCTTGAGAAGGACGTGTTAATCTCCACTCTTGAGCAAGAAAACAGCGCCTTTTTGGCCTCAGTTTCAACAAAGTTGAGAATGATGTGTTCCGCACACTTGTCCAGTGGTAGTCTGCACTCTTCAGCCAGAAAACAGCACCTTTTTGTAGTCTCAGTTACTACAACAAAGACTCACAGGGTAAAGCACCGACTGGAACCATATTTGTTGTGTAGAGTCATGTTCCCAACAACTCCGCCGCGCCAAGACGAAGTATACATTCATTCATCTCAAGGAAAATCCACCTGCCCAGTGTGCCGATCGATATATGCTGGCCGTCCACGCCCCATTGCTAGCTCCACACACAAAGGCGCCCGGTGCCGCCTCTCACGCGCGCCCACAATGCATGCAATGCACGGCACGCTCTCTTCTTCCTCCTTGGATGAGCATGACAGCGTCCGAAAAAGTGTGGGTTTCCCCGTCAGCGCGCGAGCCCGGCACGGCCACAAACAACACCAGAAGCAAAAGGCGGGAGGCTTGGAAGCGTTCCAACCCCCACACGAGGAGGCCGCCACGTACTCTCCTTCTATCTCTCTCTCACTCCACACACCACGCCACTGCTTCTCCCTCGTCCTCTCCCTCCCAACCCCCGGTCAAATCCATCCGCCCTTGGCACTCAACCCACGCTCGCCTTTTCCGCTCAGACGCCACCCTCCTCTCTTCCCAAGATCGATCCTCCTCCCGCGCGGCTCGTGTTCGATCGTCCGTGCAGCAGTTGGCCGGGGAAAGGATCGGATCACCGAGCGAGGTGATCGAGATGGGAGGGAGATCGTCGCCGTCGCGGGGTGGCGGCCGCGGCTTCTTCTTCTTCTCGTGGCGGTGGCGCTCGCCGCGACAGCGACGACGGTGGAGGGAGGTTCGTGGTGGAGAAGATAGCCTGCGGGTGACGTCGCCGGCGGCGCTGCGGGGCGTGTACGAGTGCGCCATCGGCAACTTCGGGATGCCGCAGTACGGGGGCACCATGCACGGCGTGTCGTCTACCCCGGGCCAACACCAAGGCCTGCAAGCCCTTCGCCGACTTCGGCCTCTCCTTCAACCCCAAGGCCGGCGGCCTCCCCGTCTTCCCTCGTCGGCGGAGGTTTCTTTTCTTCTCCTTCTTCATTCCACTCTGGTCAGATCGATCGTGTAATTTAACCGGTGCACGTGCGTTTCCTTTAATCTGTCCTACTAGCAATTACGGCTGACTGCGCACCAGAATGGTTTACGGTTTAATACACCTACTTTCTCATTCTCGCTAGCTGGATGTTTAAATCACACGTTTTAAAATGGAAACAGGCAATAGGATTTGGACCTTGGAGAATATGGTTATCTATGGCTTGTTTATAGTATACATATGAAAAATGGATTCAGTCTTGGTCATGTTCTTCGAGTGAATTAATTTCGTCAGCGAGAGAATCGGCGCGGCGCGGCAAGGCACGGCACGGCTCCCGCATAAGAAGCATCTATATATGACATGTTAAAGAAATGGGTTTCAGATGGTTAGTTGGGACCTCTTTTCCTTCTGTTGGACATTTTGGTGCATGTACTTTGGTCCTACTTTCCTAATTAAATAGCACAGCTTGAGTCTAGTTATATTAATTGCGCTTAGTCAGTCAAGGGACAGAACTAATTTGGCTGTCCACCTCAAACTGTCCGGTTTCCTGCGATGTTTGGCGTCATATATATATATATATATATTACTCCCGAAAATGATTTTCCCGATGTTACCATAAAATAAGGAATTCACTTGAGTTGTGTGCGAAAAAAATCAACAAGGGTAATGTCCAAAAGAGGAAATCTCTACCACAGCACCATCACCATAATAGGATTTTGATTAGGTGTGTCATAAATACCAGTCAGCCATAGTTGTTGAACAAAGCAGATAAATGCCATGACAGTGAATAATCTTAAATCCATTTGGTATCTTAAAATCTTCTTTCTACTCTTAACTGTGTTAACCTCACTGGCTAGCACTGTTTTCAGTCATTACCAAGAAGAGTCGTGATTTAATTCTTTGCAACGTGCAGACTGCTACTTCACAACCAAGGGATGGAACGCGCAGACGGCCGGAGCCGCGGCGGTGCTCGTCGCCGACGACACGAGCAGAGCCCCTCATCACAATGGACACCCCAGAGTCGAGCGGCAAGGAGCACCTGGAGAACATCACCGTCCCCTCAGCCTAGTCTCCAAGCGCTCGGCGACGACTGAAGAGCGCGCTCGAGAAGGCGCATGGTGAACGTGCTCCTGGACTGGCGAGAGTCCCTGCCGCACCCGGACGACGGGTGGAGTAAGTTCTGGACCAACAGCAACGACGAGTGCGGCGCGAAAGCGACATGCAGATGAGCTTCGTCCGGGACTTCGCGGGGTGGCGCAGGTGCTGGAGCAGCGCGGCTACACCCAGTTCGCGCCGCACACATCACCTGGTAATGCCCGGAGGCCTTCGTCCTGAGCGCGCAGTGCCGGTCGCAGTGCATAACACGGCGGTACTCTGCGCCCGACCCGGAGCAGGACTTCACCACGGGTAGACGGCAAGGACGTCGTGGTGCAGAACTTGATCCAGATCTGCCTGTTCAAGGTCGCCAACGAGAGCCGCAAGCCGTGGCTGTGGTGGGACTATGTGCACGATTTCGCGATCAGGTGCCCGATGAAGGAGAAGAAGTACACCACCGATTGTGTCATGGTGTATCAAGTCGCTTGGTGCGTGTGGTTGACTCTGCTCACTATGTCAAAGACGCTCTTATATTGTGGAGGAGCGAGTACGCTCTTATATAATGATTGGCCATTTGTTTATGTGTCCGGTTATTATTATTATTATTTTGACAGGAATGGACATTGACAAGATTACCCAATGCGTCGGAGACCCCGACGCCGACGAAGACAATCCGGTGCTCAAAGCAGAGCAAGATGCTCAAGTGAGTCTCTTGATGATGAACTCATCAGCCATAGCAGATTCGTTGGTTAATGGCAGACTGATATTTATGCCTTGTTCTTCAGATTGGTCATGGGGCTCGAGGGGATGTTACCATACTGCCGACTTTCGTCGTCAATAACAGACAGTACAGAGGTGCGTCCACTCTCCTGCTGTACAGTCTTTTCAGCTCAATGCTGTTTACGTTTTACTTTTGTTTTGAACGTGTGTTTATTTTATTTTCTGTTTAGGGAAACTGGATAAAAGGGCGGTGCTACGAGCGATATGTTCGGGATTCGAGGAGACGACCGAACCCGATATCTGTTTGACTCAAGGTTTGTGGATTTGCACCTTTTTTGTTGTTGTTGAATAAACCACCTGGATTTCATTCTTCATGGTTTATAATTTTTGGCTTCATATTTCTTGCATAGACATAAAACAAACCAGTGCTTGGAAAACAATGGAGGTTGCTGGCTGGACAAAAATACTAATTTTACTGCGTGCAAGGTACAGTTCACTGGGAAAATGCTGCTGAAATTGTTACCTCATCTGTTCTAATTCCATGGGTAACATCTCCTAGGATACCTTCCGTGGGGGGTTTGCGAATGCCCGGTTGTCAATGGGGTAAAGTTTGTTGGCGACGGGTCACCCACTGTGAAGGTAAATTTCTTTCTTCAACGAATCAAAATGATTTCGTGCAACCTACACATTTTTATGCGTTCATGGGTTTGGCAGCTTCTGGTGTTGGTCGATGCCAAATCAACAACGGAGGCTGCTGGAAGGAGACAAGGAACGGCAAGTCTGTCTCTGCCTGCTCGGTATAAAATCATCTCATTCAGAATGCAGTTTTTTCTCATGGCTTCTGTGTGTGGTACAAAACTGAATTTTGGAATCCACAGAATGAACAAACTAAGGGCTGCAAATGTCCGCAAGGCTTCAAGGGTGACGGCATACACCGGTTGCGAAGGTATCGCTACTAGAAACAATGTTGCAACCATGTTTGCATATTTGAAGTAATTTTTCATATTTAAAACTACCTCTCTGCTTGGCGCTTGCAGATGTTGATGAATGCAAAGAGAGGCTCTTCTGCCAGTGCAAGGACTGCAGCTGGAGAACACATGGGGAAGCTATGAGTGTGGCTGCGGTGGCAGCAACATGCTATACATGCGAGAGCATGACACTTGCATCAGTGAGTTGCCTAGCCTGAATTCCTTTGGGACCTCATAATATATGGTTCAGGTCTTACATATTTCTAATTTTCCATTCAAGGTGCTAATGTGGAATTGTGCTGTAGACAGTGCTTCTTTGTCTAATATAACGCGCTAATTTGACGCCATTTCCAATATCTGCGCAGGCAAAGTCGCGACTTCGTCGGTGGGCTGGGGGTTCATGTGGGTTATCTTTTTCGGCCTCGGTTCGCGGGAGTTGGAGCATATGCCGTCTACAAATACGGCTACGGGTAAACAAACTCACTATCTACTATTTAACCAATCCACAAATGAGACATAATGTGGGTACTTGTTCTACAAAGATTTTTACTAACTTATGGGAGATTCATACATTGTGTTACCAAATAATGTCATGGCAGAGCTACATGGATTCGAGATCCGCGCGATCATGGCGCAGTAAATGCCACTGGAGAACCAGGAGACGTCGAGCCACCAACGGCATGTGGAGCACGCCGACATCTGAAACGCCGAGGGTTTTGTGTACGGATCAAGCATAACTGCTTAAGAGCTACTAGCCTCACCGCAGACGGTGGTTCGTAGTCTCGACATAGAGGTCGGATTGGAGCTGCAGTTTTGAATTCAGAAGACTGGTTCTTGGTTAGCTTATGATTCTGAAAGACAAAATACTTTTTCCTTTTTTCTGAAACTTTGAGGACAGGTTTAGGATTGATCTCACCGGAGTTTAGCCATCATTTAGTCATAATTTCGATGCTCGTGGTCTGTGTCAGCGTGATGACATTGTGTAAATACCGTTGTTCGTTCGGACTGAATCGCCTTTGCTGCCCTTAATAAGAGAAGATGAGCATTTAGCCTACTTCCCCAGAGAACAAAAATGAAGATGTGCTTTTGCAGGTACACAATTGTGAGCTCCTTCTCGTTTTCTACTCTTGTAATTGATAGTACTGCCTTTGTACAGTGGCAAACAAATGGATTTCTGGAGCTTAGGAGGTTCAAAGACTCAAACTACACCTTGGGCCGTTACTGATAAATCATAATTTGAAGATAACTCCCTCCGTTCCCAGATATAAGTTTTGTAAAGATTTCACTATGAATCAATACAGATATATATAGAGCATTTTAGAGCATAGATTCATTCATTTTGCTCCGTACGTAGTTCATAATAAAATCTTACAAAGACTTATATTTGAGAACCGAGTGAGTACTATTTATGACGAATCAAATGGTACTTTTCTACCCTGGCAAAGGTACATATCTGCAACGACCAAAGTTACTTTCTAGAGACACCTAGATCGTGCAGTGCGACCTCTTAATTTCCAACGTGCTACTCCTTCAGAGCAACTCCGATGGGGCGACCCATTTTGTCCGCCTGCGTCCGTTTGGGTCGCGGGGACAAAAGGGGAGGCCCAACGCGCCGACTCCAAACCCAAATCCGTCCGCCTGGCGTCCGCGCCGACCCATTTCCGGCCCAAAATTGCCCCTGAAATGTGTTGGCGCGGAGCGCCTCGCGGTTCTCGGCGTCCGCCGCGGCCCCACCTGTAGGCCACCCAACTACCGTCCGTCGTCTTATTTATGACGATCACCGACAGCGGGCCCCACTAGTCAGCCAGTGGAAGCGTCCTTTTTAACCACTCGTCGGCGGGGGCCGGCCTCATCCACTTCCGTCCACATCTGGCCCCCCACACTCCCTTTCTTCCTCGCCGGGACAGCAAACCCTAGCAAGTGATGGGCTCTCGGAGCAGCAAGCGGCAAGGGCAAGGGCACCCCGGCGCCTCGTCCTCCCGTGCTCGTCCTCCCCCTCCTCCCTCCCGGCATCGGCGCGCTTCCGCCCAGGTCACCGGCGCCTGACATCCGGTGCACCAAGCGCGGTGGCACTGGGAGTACAGGCAGCCACTGCCCTACCCGAGTCACGCTGCCGCACCACTGGCACTGGATCCGCACCAGATCCCGTGCCGGCGGTTCCGCGACCCAGAGGGCGCACGACGAGGAGGTGCGCAGGCGCCGCGCGCAGCTCACGCCGGAGCAGCGACGGATGCCGAGTACGCCGCTGACTCTCCCAACTGGGAGGCTTGGTTTGCCCTCGAACACAAGGAGAACGGCGTGTAGGCGTCGACGCCGTCCCGCCGCCGTTTCCACCGCCGCCCCGGGGTAGAGCCGGACGAAATGGAGGCGGAGGCGGAGTACCAAGCTGCCCTCTAGGAGGCCCTGCAGCACGCGCTGGAGGGCTAGCCGCCGAGAAGGACGCGCACTGGGATGGGCTGGAGCAAGCCCTTGCCCTGTCGGTGGCGGGGGACTCCGTCCACACCCGCTCTTCGTCCCGCCTCCGCCGTCGAGCCCAAGCCGGAGCCGAGCCGGAGCCGACGCGGAAGCGCTCCCTGTTCCACCCACTTGGCCGGAGGGACCTACACATGAACGGGCCAGTACAGCGAGTGGGTGAGCGCGCCTCCTGTCACTTCGCCGCGACGCCGGCGCAGGAGGCGGCCCACCTTGAGCGCGGAAGGCGCACTGGTCCGCCAGGAGCAGGGCGACGGCGAGCGGCAGATGCGCTACAAGGCGAGCTGCAACGCGAGCGGAGGCGATCGGCTTGAGGAGGAGGAGCGCGCGCGGCGAGCCGCAATGCCGCCGCCCAGCAGACGCCGGAGGAGGCTGCCCTGGCACGCGTACCAGGCGGCGTTCGGGTGGGCTGGCCCTGCTCCCGTCTTCATCGACCTTACTGGCGGCGATGCGGGATGGCGACGTCGACGTCAAGGGCAAGGGCAAGATCGACGACGTCTAGGGCAGCGTGCGGGGCGGCGCAGACTTTTTTTTAATGTTTTTAATTAAGTTTAATTAGGTTTAAGTGGACTTTGGCCGGCGGTTGACCGGCCACTTATGTTTAATTAGTTTATTTTTCTGCGAGCTGTTTTTTTGGATCAGCCTCCCGTTGGGTCAAGTCAAACTCATTTGAGAATGCGGACGCGACGTCCGCCTGGCGACTCAAACAGACGAAAAGCGGACAAAACGCGCGTCGTTTGGGTCGTCCCGTTGGAGTTGCTATTTAAGAGAAACATGGGTGGCACCGGATCCTAATTGAACTTACCTAATACGAGAGATGGGAAGAGGATGAACCAGAGAGGGAACGAAAGGGACAGAAGGAAGACCTGTGACGGAGAGGATGAACCAGAGAGGGAACGAAAGGGACAGAAGGAAGGCCTGTGACGGAGAGGATGAACCAGAGAGGGAACGAAAGGGACAGAAGGAAGGCCTGTGACGGAGAGGATGAACCAGAGAGGGAACGAAAGGGACATAAGGAAGACCTGTGATGGAGAGGATGAACCAGAGAGGGAACGAAAGGGACAGAAGGAAGACCTGTGACGGCGATGATGTCGTCCTTCCCTGCCTCATACCCTCCCAGATCGGGCCCGAAGCAGCCGCTCCCGCCTCCGTGGTCTCACGCCCGAGCGGCGCCTCTTCACAGCTCGACGCCGCACCACCGCTCCTCTCCCCTCTTTGCAGGTCGACGCCGCCACCGTTGCTCTTCTCGTGCCGCCGCCGCTCCCACGCCTCGATCCAACCGACCATGCATCGGCCGCTCCCCCGCCTCGAGCCAGCGCCACTGTCACCGGGAAGCTCGCCTCCGCACCCGGGGCGGACGAGATGCCGGGGCGGGGGGGGGGGGGGGAGGCGGCTGAGGTGGGAGGAGGAGGAGGAGGCGGCGGCCGGCTAGGGTTCCTGAGGTGGGAGGAGGGAGAGGGGAACGCGGGCTCGTTTGGGAGGAGGAGAGGGGAGGGGGATGTGGGCTCGTTTCCCTTCGCTCCGCTCGCTGTGGCGCACGTGGATTCCCTTCGCTCGCTCGTGTTTCCCTTCGCTTCGCTCGCTGTGGCGCACTATTCATTGCATACGTGGATGCCTTGGTTGTGACTAGCATCTAGCTCATCCTTTATAAGTTCAATATGGAGCCTAGGAAAGCCTCCCTGTTTTTCTCAAAAACAATAACTGATGCCTGCTCTGTAAATATGACATTGTTCTTTTGTCTCCTTCGAGCTTATCCTGCTGACTTTACCTATCAAGTGACTGAATGGCCAGCCATCTATGCTGCACACTAGTGAGAGCACAGATGGGGTATGATGCAAAGAAACACCATGGCAAAAGGAGAAAGTAGCAAATGTAAACTTTATTTCTTTTTACTCTGCATATAAGTTCTCTCAAGGCAAACTTCATCAAGTTCGACCAAAATTTTAGGAAAAAATGTCAACATTCATAATATCAAATCAATATCATTAGATGCATAATAAACTTATCTTTTATATTGTATATCTTTAATATTATATATGTTGATACTTCTTAACATAAATTTGGTCAAACCTTATAAAGTTTGACTTGAATCTTATATGCGGAGTAAGAAGAAATAGAGGAGTACATCCTTGTTTAGAAGTTTGTATTCCTACAAATAAGCTTTGCTAGGCGAAGGAAGAGGCCTTCTTCGGTTCAGTGCTTAGCAACTATCCATTTTGCCCGGAGAATTAGAGCACATAAGGAATGAGGTGATTCCAACATGCTTGCTAGATTAAAGAGTGAAGAACTTGAAACCTCATACCACATTTATTCCTGTGAAAGCATAATTTTCACCACACCCACGAATGCATTTCTTGTGGTGCCCGTCATCTCCCACTAGAAGTTATGCCATTAGATATAGCTTTGCAGACATCTTTTGGCAAAATAAATAAATTAAAACATGCGCAAAAGTTTTTCCGCATTTCATTATTTACTAGAACAATGCCCGTGTGTTGCAACGGGATATAAATATTCTATTACGTTAGCTTGTGATTTGCCTGTCAATAATAATGCGATTGTGTAAATAAATGTTCATCAAATTCTAACTGTGAATTACCTTATATTTTGATTAGAAGTTTGGTAAGTAAATTAAAGTGAAATTGGTTCAGAAGGTAAGTAAATTAAGGTAATTGATTATCATATACATGGAAGGTTGGACGAAGGGGTGGTGGGAAGAAAGGTGAAATGAGAACCTTACATTCTTTTTAAGTAGTAGAGATAGAGAAGAAGCTACAAAGATTAGAACACATGCCCAAGGGCACCAAAAAAGCCTTAAAAGAACTACTCTCGTGACACGATTGCAATCAAATGTTTCGCCCCAGTGATGGCCCAACAAGCAGCCTCCCAACGGATGTTGGCGGGGATAGCCATCGACGAAGCATACACATTCTGGAACACCCTTGAATTCCTCTCGTTCCAGATTTCCCATGACGTGAGTATCAGGAGGGACACTAATGCTTTCGGCGGGTGTCCATGTATGTGAATGGCTTCATTCCACCAATCTCTGACATTGTGGAAGTTGGGTCGATCGACGAAGGAAAGGTCCTAAAGGCCACGCCAATCTCTGCGATGGTCCAACTACGCATGGAAAAACGACACTGGAACATCAGGTGGGCGTCCGTCTTCGGTTCCCTATTGCAAAGCTTGCAAAGGCCGCGACCACCCGCCACCCAGGCCGCTTTATCTGTAGATGGGGCATTCTCCCATGCAGATGGGTCAGCGGCGGCGGGGATGATATTGAGAAGGCAGGATGGTAGCGTCATCTTTGCGGCATACCGTTGCATCTTCAAGTGCAATGATGCTTTGGAGGCGGAACTACATGCAATGATGCAAGGTATGGCCTTATCAATACAACATTGTAGCCTACCTATCATTGTTCAGTCCGACTCTTCGGAAGCGCTATTGGCTATGACGGGAGACAGTCTTATCCGTTCGGCGTATGGACATTTGGTTGCTGAAATTCGTCATCTTATGGGTGAAAGAGAGTTTATTCCTTCGAAAGTTAAGCGAGAACAGAATAGGGTAGCAGATTGGTTGGCTTTTTACAGTCGTACAGAGAGTATTACTGCTGTATGGCTTGGTTGGGGACCTCTGTGTATTGAGAAAATGTTGCCTCTCGATTGTAACCCTATGCATCTGGAATAAAACTCTCTTACCCTCGCAAAAAAGGCCACAGTTCGGCCATCATCGACACTGGAGGCGGTCGGCGGTCCAAACTTTGTTTTGGAGGATGAGCCAAGCGAATAATTTGGTCTTTGGGGGCGCCCAATTGCTCCAACCACCGGCTTCATAGTGGTTTAGGCGTTGTACAATGCAAGGTGCTTAGGGGAGATGCTTAAAATATAAACCAGGCTATCCTTAAGCACCGGTGCTTATTTGTACAGGGTAGATGTTTAATTAGGCGTCTCTCCTGTAGAAACAGGCACAGGTGCTTCAGAAAAACCGGGTTTATTTCTCTAAGCATCTCCCTAAGCACCTACCAGTGTATAAGGCCTTAGGGGAGGTTCTGAAATCGCGCCGCGTAGGTGGATGCCGATGAGTATGCCATCGGGCACCTCGTCGCTCAAGTGCACCTCTTTGAGAAGCTCCAAAGGGAGAATAACTCCATGATGTGATGTACACTCAAGTGCACCTCTCGGGTGAGTGTTTTTTCCTTCCATGGCGTAACTTTGATAAGAATCTCTTTCCAGCCTATGGAGTAGTGTTTTTTTCCTTCCATTGACTTAGACTTTGACAAAATCTTTCTACAAAGTGCCCCCACAAGTGCCTCAGTATTAATGTTGAGAGTGTTGCAAATTTCTGCTCTCAGATCAACATGGGTATTAGGACCGAAGAAAATGCTTGACTGGGGAAGTTTTTTTCTTTTTCTTTTGAGAAGGGTATTTGTTTTTCAAAACTCCCATCAGAACGGGAATGGTTTGGGCCTTATGGCCGAATAGGCTAAATACGATTTTAGGCCCATCAGATGGACTGGCCCCATGCACCTTCGTTCCTTGTCTCTGAATAGGCCCATCAGAACGCGCAGGAAGCATTTTAACAAGTCTTCTCCTTCCTCCGTCTCGCCCAATTTCCTCACCTGCCTCCGGAAAAGCGTAAAGCAGCGAGACGCGAATCAGCGGCGGCGATGGCTCTCCCGGCGTCCAGCTCCACCCTCTCCCGCTTCCTCTCCTCCCGCCGCATCCAGCCCGCCGACGTCACCGCCCTCGCCACCTGGGGCGTCGCCGCCGGCAGCGCCGCCATCTACCTCGTCCAGGTCCGTGCTAAAACTGTCAATTAGCGATTACGCCTTCGATCGTATCCACCGTCCGCCGCTTTTGACCCTTGCTTCCTCTCGCATCCGCCGCTCGACCCGTGGATAGTTTGTCCTATCTGTGTTAGGGTTTGGTTTCTCTAGATCCGATCTTGCCATGCCTGTGTACCTGCTTGTTGTAGGCCTAGATCTGCGGCGTGCTGGATCGGTCTTCGGGCCCGGCGATCCGAGCGGCGATGGTGTGATCTGGGAGGGATTATCAGAAGTTAATTACGTTGGTCAAACTTGTTGTTTGGATCTAAGTACTGCTCCATTGGTAGGGTAGGATTGCATACGGTGAAGGAGAAGCCCAAGGTGATTATGCGATGGCAACAGATTTATTTTGGCGAACCCCTGTTTGTTAAGGTACCTTGGTGATAGGAACGTGCTGCAATAAATAGTTCAAGGCAAATGCTGAAGTAGCTATGGTCCTATCTGCATCATGCTAACATGATAGTATTTGACAAGCAAAGTTTAGTGAAGGGCACACTTCTACTCCCTCCGCCCCGAATTACTTGTCGCAGAAATGGATGTATCTAGAACTAAAAATACGTCTAGATACATCCATTTCTGCGACAAGGGAGGGAGTACTGGTTAGAACACTTGACGCAGTGTAACAGAACCTGGATGCAAAATACAATATCAGTTTTGCAACATTTTGATAGGTAATATATGGTTTTAATTGTCCAATCTTGGTGACATGAATTAACTTTCACTTCCTCCTGATAGTTTCTGCCGAGGCAGCTTGATCTCTTTGCCTTTAGCTTCACATAACTAAGATTTGCATTCTGCCTAATAGCTCCTGGATGGTCTCAAACATGATCAACGTAGATCCTCTCTAAAAGGGCACTTCTGTTGAATATGTTTCTGGCTTATTCCATTATTTCTGACTGTTATGCATGAAAATTTGGAGCACGTAGGTGTATTTTTTTAATACTGTCATGTATGCTTACGCTGCTATGAACTTAGTATCTAGTTCTGTACATCCTGTTTATTAGGTTTTACGGGCTATGTTGCCGGCTTTAAAGTCAAACGTTAAGAATTTCTTTTGGTTGAAACTGGTACCTACTGCCTTGTCATGGGATGGACTTTATTTCCTCTACTCTCGCCAAAATCTAAGGATCCATTCTGCCATAATCAACATTCAGTGATCGAGGCAATTTCTATGACTTGGCCTAGCTACTTTACATAGGGAGCGAGCCTTCCTGTCTGGTACAAAAATTCTTCCTCGCATCTTTTGCCCCCTGTGATGTCTGGTCGTTGCTGTATTGGTGAAACCTGGAACTAAAATCATGATGAAGATCCATGGTGCGCCTATGTTGTTTTTGTTAACTCTATTTAACCCATTCAATTAGTTGCTTGATCAATTCCAAGTACCGTACCTTGCATCTTTATTTGCCCTCCTCAAAGTCATAATATTTGTTGTTAATCTGTTTTTCGTCTGAATTTTCTTGTCATGATCATCACACTATTAGTTTTAGTTTGTCTTGTCTCTATGATACTGAAGATGCTTTTGATTTTTTCTGCAGCCATTCGACTGGATCAAGAAAACCTTCTTCGAGAAGCCTGAGCCAGAGGCATGAGTGTCTGTGGGTGTGCGCGGCTTCAACTTTTGATGCTTACATTTTCAGGATGATCCACTGAGTTTGGGTGGCCCAGCCAATAATACATAAGACCCTCGCTTTTCCCTTGTTTGATTTTCCATCCAGATGTAGGTTTCTCCTCGCACTGCATGTAATCCTCGCCAGGGGACGGGGACGGGAATGATCATGTAACATTTATTTTTCGTCACAGAGAAAAGAAACTGTGCTTGTGTTGATTTCACTTGCTAGTGTCACCATCAATCAACGTTGAGCAAGCTTGGCTCGGAGCAGGAGAATCGCGGTCAGCTGCAGTGTTTTGTTACCGTGTACTACTTCCTAGCGATTTCTTGAACTCTTAACTCTCGTTGTGAAGGCTATCAAAGCCAGCCAATGAGATTTTACTTTTCCAACGCTTTTAAGAAACTTGATGCCTAAATCGCTTACTCACAAGCTTGAGAAGGACGTGTTAATCTCCACTCTTGAGCAAGAAAACAGCGCCTTTTTGGCCTCAGTTTCAACAAAGTTGAGAATGATGTGTTCCGCACACTTGTCCAGTGGTAGTCTGCACTCTTCAGCCAGAAAACAGCACCTTTTTGTAGTCTCAGTTACTACAACAAAGACTCACACGGGTAAAGCACCGACTGGAACCATATTTGTTGTGTAGAGTCATGTTCCCAACAACTCCGCCGCGCCAAGACGAAGTATACATTCATTCATCTCAAGGAAAATCCACCTGCCCAGTGTGCCGATCGATATATGCTGGCCGTCCACGCCCCATTGCTAGCTCCACACACAAAGGCGCCCGGTGCCGCCTCTCACGCGCGCCACACATGCATGCAATGCACGGCACGCTCTCTTTCTTCCTCCTTGGATGAGCATGACAGCGTCCGAAAAAGGTGTGGCTTTCCCCGTCAGCGCGCGAGCACGGACACGGCCACAAACACACCAGAAGCAAAAGGCGGGAGGCTTGGAAGCGTTCCAACCCCCACACGAGGAGGCCGCCACGTACCTCGCCCTCTCCCTTCATCTCTCTCTCACTCCACACACCACGCCACTGCTTCTCCCTCGTCCTCTCCCTCCCAACCCCCGGTCAAATCCATCCGCCCTTGGCACTCAACCCACGCTCGCCTTTTCCGCTCAGACGCCACCCTCCTCTCTTCCCAAGATCGATCCTCCTCCGCGCGCGGCTCGTGTTCGATCGTCCTGTGCAGCAGTTGGCCGGGGAAAGGATCGGATCACCGAGCGAGGTGATCGAGATGGGAGGGAGATCGTCGCCGTCGGCGGGGTGGCGGCCGCGGCTTCTTCTTCTTCTCGTGGCGGTGGCGCTCGCCGCGACAGCGACGACGGTGGAGGGGAGGTTCGTGGTGGAGAAGAATAGCCTGCGGGTGACGTCGCCGGCGGCGCTGCGGGGCGTGTACGAGTGCGCCATCGGCAACTTCGGGATGCCGCAGTACGGGGGCACCATGCACGGCGTCGTCGTCTACCCCAGGGCCAACACCAAGGCCTGCAAGCCCTTCGCCGACTTCGGCCTCTCCTTCAACCCCAAGGCCGGCGGCCTCCCCGTCTTCCTCCTCGTCGACCGCGGAGGTTTCTTTTCTTCTCCTTCTTCATTCCACTCTGGTCAGATCGATCGTGTAATTTAACCGGTGCACGTGCGTTTCCTTTAATCTGTCCTACTAGCAATTACGGCTGACTGCATGCACCAGAATGGTTTACGGTTTAATACACCTACTTTCTCATTCTCGCTAGCTGGATGTTTAAAATCCACACGTTTTAAAATGGAAACAGGCAATAGGATTTGGACCTTGGAGAATATGGTTATCTATGGCTTGTTTATAGTATACATATGAAAAATGGATTCAGTCTTGGTCATGTTCTTCGAGTGAATTAATTTCGTCAGCGAGAGAATCGGCGCGGCGCGGCACGGCACGGCACGGCTCCCGCATAAGAAGCTATCTATATATGACATGTTAAAGAAATGGGTTTCAGATGGTTAGTTGGGACCCTCTTTTCCTTCTGTTGGACATTTTGGTGCATGTACTTTGGTCCTACTTTCCTAATTAAATAGCACAGCTTGAGTCTAGTTATATTAATTGCGCTATAGTCAGTCAAGGGACAGAACTAATTTGGCTGTCCACCTCAAACTGTCCGGTTTCCTGCGATGTTTGGCGTCATATATATATATATATATATACTCCCGAAAATGATTTTCCCGATGTTACAATAAATAAGGAATTCACTTGAGTTGTGTCGCGAAATAAAATCAACAAGGGTAATGTCCAAAAGAAGGAAATCTCTACCACAGCACCATCACCATAATAGGATTTTGATTAGGTGTGTCATAATATACCAGTCAGCCATAGTTGTTGAACAAAGCAGATAAATGCCATGACAGTGATATAATCTTAAATCCATTTGGTATCTTAAAATCTTCTTTCTACTTCTTAACTGTGTTAACCTCACTGGCTAGCACTGTTTTCAGTCATTACCAAGAAGAGTCGTGATTTAATTCTTTGCAACGTGCAGACTGCTACTTCACAACCAAGGGATGGAACGCGCAGACGGCCGGAGCCGCGGCGGTGCTCGTCGCCGACGACAGAGCAGAGCCCCTCATCACAATGGACACCCCAGAGTCGAGCGGCAAGGAGCACCTGGAGAACATCACCGTCCCCTCAGCCCTAGTCTCCAAGCGCTTCGGCGACGACCTGAAGAGCGCGCTCGAGAACGGCGACATGGTGAACGTGCTCCTGGACTGGCGAGAGTCCCTGCCGCACCCGGACGAGCGGGTGGAGTACGAGTTCTGGACCAACAGCAACGACGAGTGCGGCGCGAAATGCGACATGCAGATGAGCTTCGTCCGGGACTTCCGCGGGGTGGCGCAGGTGCTGGAGCAGCGCGGCTACACCCAGTTCGCGCCGCACTACATCACCTGGTACTGCCCGGAGGCCTTCGTCCTGAGCGCGCAGTGCCGGTCGCAGTGCATCAACCACGGCCGGTACTGCGCCCCCGACCCGGAGCAGGACTTCACCACCGGGTACGACGGCAAGGACGTCGTGGTGCAGAACTTGATCCAGATCTGCCTGTTCAAGGTCGCCAACGAGAGCCGCAAGCCGTGGCTGTGGTGGGACTATGTGCACGATTTCGCGATCAGGTGCCCGATGAAGGAGAAGAAGTACACCACCGATTGTGCTCATGGTGTCATCAAGTCGCTTGGTGCGTGTGGTTGACTCTGCTCACTATGTCAAAGACGCTCTTATATTGTGGGACGGAGCGAGTACGCTCTTATATCATGATTGGCCATTTGTTTATGTGTCCGGTTATTATTATTATTATTTTGACAGGAATGGACATTGACAAGATTACCCAATGCGTCGGAGACCCCGACGCCGACGAAGACAATCCGGTGCTCAAAGCAGAGCAAGATGCTCAAGTGAGTCTCTTGATGATGAACTCATCAGCCATAGCAGATTCGTTGGTTAATGGCAGACTGATATTTATGCCTTTGTTCCTTCAGATTGGTCATGGTGCTCGAGGGGATGTTACCATACTGCCGACTTTCGTCGTCAATAACAGACAGTACAGAGGTGCGTCCACTCTCCTGCTGTACATGTCTTTTCAGCTCAATGCTGTTTACGTTTTACTTTTGTTTTTGAACGTGTGTTTATTTTATTTTCTGTTTAGGGAAACTGGATAAAAGGGCGGTGCTACGAGCGATATGTTCGGGATTCGAGGAGACGACCGAACCCGATATCTGTTTGACTCAAGGTTTGTGGATTTGCACCCTTTTTTGTTGTTGTTGAATAAACCTACCTGGATTTCATTCTTCATGGTTTATAATTTTTGGGCTTCATATCTTCTTGCATAGACATACAAACAAACCAGTGCTTGGAAAACAATGGAGGTTGCTGGCTGGACAAAAATACTAATTTTACTGCGTGCAAGGTACAGCTTCACTGGGAAAATGCTGCTGAAATTGTTACCTCATCCTTGTTCTAATTCCATGGGTAACATCTCCTAGGATACCTTCCGTGGGCGGGTTTGCGAATGCCCGGTTGTCAATGGTGTAAAGTTTGTTGGCGACGGGTACACCCACTGTGAAGGTAAATTTCTTTCTTCACCGAATCAAAATGATCTTCGTGCAACCTACACTTTTTATGCGTTCATGGGTTTGGCAGCTTCTGGTGTTGGTCGATGCCAAATCAACAACGGAGGCTGCTGGAAGGAGACAAGGAACGGCAAGTCTGTCTCTGCCTGCTCGGTATAAAATCATCTCATTCAGATTGCAGTTTTCTTTCTCATGGCTTCTGTGTGTGGTACAAAACTGAATTTTGGAAATCCACAGAATGAACAAACTAAGGGCTGCAAATGTCCGCAAGGCTTCAAGGGTGACGGCATACACGGTTGCGAAGGTATCGCTACTAGAAACATTGTTCTGCAACCATGTTTGCATATTCTGAAGTAATTTTTCATATTTAATAACTACCTCTCTGCTTGGCGCTTGCAGATGTTGATGAATGCAAAGAGAGGCTCTTCTGCCAGTGCAAGGACTGCAGCTGCGAGAACACATGGGGAAGCTATGAGTGTGGCTGCGGTGGCAGCAACATGCTATACATGCGAGAGCATGACACTTGCATCAGTGAGTTGCCTAGCCTGAATTTCCTTTGGGACCTCACTATATATATGGTCCAGGTCTTACCATATTTCTAATTTTTCCATTCCAAGGTGCTAATGTGGAATTGTGCTGTAGACAGTGCTTCCTTTGTCTAATATAACGCGCTAATTTGACGCCATTTTCCAATATCTGCGCAGGCAAAGTCGCGACTTCGTCGGTGGGCTGGGGGTTCATGTGGGTTATCTTTTTCGGCCTCGGTTTCGCGGGAGTTGGAGCATATGCCGTCTACAAATACCGGCTACGGGTAAACAAACTCACTATCCTACTATTTAACCAATCCACAAATGAGACATAATTGCTGGTACTTTGTTCTACAAAGATTTTTATACTAACTTATGGGAGATTCATACATTGTGTTACCAAATAATGTCATGGCAGAGCTACATGGATTCCGAGATCCGCGCGATCATGGCGCAGTACATGCCACTGGAGAACCAGGAGACGTCGAGCCACCAACGGCATGTGGAGCACGCCGACATCTGAAACGCCGAGGGTTTTGTGTACGGATCAAGCATAACTGCTTAAGAGCTACTAGCCTCACCGCAGACGGTGGTTCGTAGTCTCGACATAGAGGTCGGATTTGGAGCTGCAGTTTTGAATTCAGAAGACTGGTTCTTGGTTAGCTTATGATTCTGAAAGACAAAATACTTTTTTCCTTTTTTCTGAAACTTTGAGGACAGGTTTAGGATTGATCTCACCGGAGTTTAGCCATCATTTAGTCATAATTTCGATGCTCGTGGTCTTTGTTCAGCGTGATGACATTGTGTAAATACCGTTGTTCGTTCGGACTGAATCGCCTTTGCTGCCCTTAATAAAGAGACCAGATGAGCATTTAGCCTACTTCCCCAGAGAACAAAAATGAAGATGTGCTTTTGCAGGTATCACAATTGTGAGCTCCTTCTCGTTTTCTACTCTTGTAATTAGATAGTACTGCCTTTGTACAGTGGCAAACAAATGGATTTCTGGAGCTTAGGAGGGTCTCAAAGACTCAAACATACACCTTGGGCCGTTACTGATAAATCATAATTTGAAGATACTCCCTCCGTTCCCAGATATAAGTTTTTGTAAAGATTTCACTATGAATCACATACAGATATATATAGATGCATTTTAGAGCATAGATTCATTCATTTTGCTCCGTACGTAGTTCATAATAAAATCTCTACAAAGACTTATATTTGAGAACCGAGTGAGTACTATTTTATGACGAATCAAATGGTACTATTTCTACCCTGGCAAAGGTACATATTCTGCAACGACCAAAGTTACTTTCTAGAGACACCTAGATCGTGCAGTGCGACCTCTTAATTTCCAACGTGCTACTCCTTCAGAGCAACTCCGATGGGGCGACCCATTTTGTCCGCCTGCGTCCGTTTGGGTCGCGGGGACAAAAGTGGAGGCCCAACGCGCCGACTCAAACCCAAATCTCGTCCGCCTGGCGTCCGCGCCGACCCATTTCCGGCCCAAAATTGCCCCTGAAATGTGTTGGCGCGGACGCGCCTCGCGTCTTCTCGGCGTCCGCCGCGGCCCCACCTGTAGGCCACCCAACTACCGTCCGTCGTCTTATTTATGACGATCACCGACAGCGGGCCCACTAGTCAGCCAGTGGAAGCGTCCTTTTTTAACCACTCGTGCGGCGGGGGCCGGCCTCATCCACTTCCGTCCACATCTGGCCCCCCACCACTCCCTTTGCTTCCTCGCCGGCGACAGCAAACCCTAGCAAGTGATGGGCCTCTTCGGCAGCAGCAGCGGCAAGGGCAAGGGCACCCCCGGCGCCTCGTCCTCCCGTGCTCGTCCTCCCCCTCCTCCTCCGGCATCGGCGCGCTTCCGCCCAGGTCACCGGCGCCTGCACATCCCGGTGCACCAAGCGCGGTGGCACTGGGAGTACAGGCAGCCACTGCCCTACCCCGACGTCACGCTGCCGCACCACTGGCACCTGGATCCGCACCAGATCCCGGTGCCGGCGGTTCCGCGGACCCAGAGGGCGCACGACGAGGAGGTGCGCAGGCGCCGCGCGCAGCTCACGCCGGAGCAGCGACGGATGCCCGAGTACGCCGCTGACTCTCCCAACTGGGAGGCTTGGTTTGCCCTCGAACACAAGGAGCAACGGCGTGTAGGCGTCGACGCCGTCCCGCCGCCGTTTCCACCGCCGCCCCCGCGGGTAGAGCCGGACGAAATGGAGGCGGAGGCGGAGTACCAAGCTGCCCTCTAGGAGGCCCTGCAGCACGCGCTGGAGGCTAGCCGTCTCGAGAAGGACGCGCACTGGGATGGGCTGGAGCAAGCCCTTGCCCTGTCGGTGGCGGGGGACTCCGTCCACACCCCGCTCTTCGTCCCGCCTCCGCCCGTCGAGCCCAAGCCGGAGCCGGAGCCGGAGCCGACGCGGAAGCGCTCCCTGTCTCCACCCACTTGGCCGGAGGAGACCTACACATGAACGGGCCAGTACCGCGAGTGGGTGAGCGCGCCTCCTGTCCACTTCGCCGCGACGCCGGCGCAGGAGGCGGCCCACCTTGAGCGCTGGAAGGCGCACTGGCTCCGCCAGGAGCAGGCCGACGGCGAGCGGCAGATGCGCTACAAGGCGATGCTGCAACGCGACGCGGAGGCGCTCCGGCTTGAGGAGGAGGAGCGCGCGCGGCGAGCCGCAATGCCGCCGCCCCAGCAGACGCCGGAGGAGGCTGCCCTGGCAGCGTACCAGGCGGCGTTCGGGTGGGCTGGCCCTGCTCCCGTCTTCATCGACCTTACTGGCGGCGATGGCGATGGCGACGTCGACGTCAAGGGCAAGGGCAAGATCGACGACGTCTAGGGCAGCGTGCGGGGCGGCGCAGACTTTTTTTTAATGTTTTAATTAATGTTTAATTAGGTTTAAGTGGACTTTGGCCGGCGGTTGACCGGCCACTTATGTTTAATTATGTTTATTTTTCTGCGAGCTGTTTTTTTGGATCAGCCTCCCGTTGGGCGGTCAAGTCAACTCATTTGAGAATGCGGACGCGCACGTCCGCCTGGCCGACTCAAACAGACGAAAAGCGGACAAAACGCGCGTCCGTTTGGGTCGTCCCGTTGGAGTTGCTATCAGAGAACACATGCCTGCACTGCATATCACCCTCTCGTTCAGAGAACACATGCGCATCACCAGCGTCTTGCTTAAATAGAGTACTAGGGTTATCACTTACTGGTGACTCGGTGAGGGCAGGTAACGACGCAGCCTTACAGGCTGGGCAGTGCGGCAAGAGCTATCATGATGAGCCACTGCCATGCGTGTATGGAATAATGCGGGCAGAATCATACGTGTAGCAGACTTGATTGGGGCATCCAGTAGTTAGTGTGCCCTAGCGGTGGACCAGAAAGAAGACGAGGCCCGGCACTGGATCCATGATGATCAACTGAACTCCAAACCGGCCGGCTCACCCGATAAATCAGCGATCATCTAAAATCTCGCAGAGACCACCTGCTCGGCGCCGCGTCGGAACCCGTTCACTGTGCAGCCTGGAGTCTGCACTGTGCATCGCTCTGTTTGCACCCCGCTGTTGGCATCGCAGTGACGTACGTACGCCCGCGAGCTCCTGCTACAGTGGCGTCTGGGCTGTTCCCCGAGAGGGGTGGCCATGGCAAGGCAGGCGATTCCGGCCCGATCTTTCTCCGTCGCCGCGCCGAGAGATGCCCAGTCGTCTTGACCGTGTGGGCGCATGCACTCTGCTCTTTTCCGCTTTGCCGTGGAGGCGTTTTCGGATTGGACACCACCATGGCACCATTTTTCTACCGATCGACACGCATAGCGGATTCGCCCTACCATACCTAGCCCCTAGCCTTGTCTTTGGCGCTCCGAATCCCGACGTGGATCCGCCAACCACCGTGCCCGGTCGGTTTTCAAACTTGAAAGCATCAACCTCCGTATTTATACACGGGCTGTACTCTCCCAATCACATCACACGGGCTGTACGTAGTACTCCCTCCCTCCCAAAATTCTTGTCTTAAATTTGCCTAGATACGGATGTATCAAGTCATGTTTAGACAAATCTAAGACAAGAATTTTGGGACGGAGGGAGTACTAGGAGTACGTACACAATGGATGGACTCCGTCTTTAGAATCACAAACGAGCAAGGAAGGAACAAAGCAGAAGTGTGTTGGCCGCGAACCAAAAGTTAGGGTTGGAAACCGATGAGAATAGGTGAAAAACAAAGTGTGTTTCAAAGGGTTCTAAAAAACTCTGAGAATAATTAAAGTGTGCTGGACGGATGATGCTCTGTGAAATTAAAAAATTCCGAGGATAGGTTCAGTTTCGCTTTGGAGCTATGCAGTGGCGGAGCTTGAAAGGAAAAGTTGGGCGGGCCAGACTAAAGAAGAGCATAATTTTTTTTCAAATTCCGAATCATTAGGGCATGTTAAAAGACCGGGCTAGCAAATATGTATATATATATATATATATATATATATATATATATATATATATATATATATATATATAATATGTACAATACATGTGCCAAACTACAGTTCAACCATCAAGCACTATTAAGTTATCTAATACAAAAGTGTTAGACAGTAGACATGGACTTACTGACATACAGTCCTGCTCACATACTAGAAATCAACTCTCCGATCCTTCTTGCTTATGAAATCTGCAATGACATCTTCATGGCTGTACTTCTCCAGAATTCCACCCTCTATGTGCACTAACAAGTTATTAGCAAGATTCTCGTCTTCCATCTTATTGCGCAATCTTGTCTTAATGATCTTCATACTAGAAAATGCATGTTCAGCACTCGCTGTACAAACTGGAAGGGTAATGAGTAAACGTACTAATCTGTCAATCAAATTGTAGACTGTATGTCTTCCTGCCTCCACAAGGCATCGGCATAGATCAATTAAGGTAGATATATTTTTCAAGTCATCATCCTTGGAAGCATCTGAAACAAAGTGTTTAAGTTGCTGCTGTAGTCCATAAATATCTTGGGGAAAATCTACTGGGTAGTACTTCTTCACCATCTCACATATATCACTAGCTTTGAATCCTCTGAATTTGTTTCTAGGAATCAAGGTGGTGCTAATGGTTAGAAGATCCATTACCTTCTCATTGAATCTTCGGTTTAATTCAAATAGTTGAGTGTCTAGTGTTGAAAAGAAAATTTCCACTCGAAAGTAATGCTCCTTGGTGAACTGATTAGGTTGACGACGGGCACGACCACCACGCATGATGTATGTTTCTTGAAAGTCGGGAATGTCAATGGAATGATTTACACAAAATTCAACAACCGTAGTAATAAATACTTGGTAGCCATCATCTGATCTCAACTCCTGAAGACACTGTTTTGTTGAGGATACTAGACGGACAACATTCACAATATCTTGTGACTTCTTTTGTAAAGCTTGGCCAAGCAGTTCGGTTATCTCAAATACTTCCTTCATCAAACATAAGATAAAAACGAACTCAAATGAGGACAAGTAGCCAAAAGAAGTGTCTGCATCTGCACGGATTGAGCCAATTGATCCATCAGCGGCTATATCTTGGATAACTGAACAAACTGGACCAAACATCTTCATAAGGCTATAAACCGAACCAAAATGAGAGCCCCACCTTGTGTCTCCTGGTCTCTTAAGTGAGCGGATTTGATTTGCCCCTTGACCTGTCTCGATGCTAGCATTAGAGATTCCATTTTCTAGTTCAACTAGTTGGGCATGATGAAGCTCATCATGGCGCTTTGAGGAGGAGTCAACCGTGTTTATGATAAAGATCAATTTTTTGAAAGAACTGAGAGATAGGAACCACTTCTTTAGATGCATCAACTAGAGCAAGTTGCAAGCGATGGGCATAACAATGGACATAATAAGCATATGGGCATTCTTGGAGGAAAAGAGCTTGCAATCCATTTAATTCACCTCTCATGTTACTAGCCCCGTCGTAACCTTGTCCTCGAAGGTTCTAAATATTGAAACCATTGTTGGACAACACAAAGCTCAACTCATCTTTAAGTGTCAAAGACCTTGTGTTCGCTACATGTATCAAGTCAAAGAATCTCTCCTGCAAAATACCACCTTTATCAGCAAATCTGAGAACCAACGCCATTTGCTCTCTCTTCGATGCATCACATGTTTCATCCACTAAAATAGAGTACTTATAATCTCCAATTTCCTCACGAATATGCTTCCTGATTTTACATGCAAATATACTCAAGATCTCATTCTGGATATCATGCGATGTGTATTTTGCGCCGTATGGAGCATTCCCCATCACAACTTTTGCAATCTCAGGGTTCAATTCTGCAAGAAGCTTCACCATTTCGATAAAGTTTCCTTGATTCCTTGACTGCGGTCTCTCATCGTGCCCTCTAAAAGCACAAGCTTGGAAAGTAAGCCACTTAACAACCGCAATTGACACTTTCAGCCGCAAATGGTTTCTTTGCACTTTCTCCTTGTCCTTCACAACTATAATATTCTCTATGTGTCATGGTTGTTTCAGTAAGGCATGACCACTAGTGACTGCATTGTTGTGTGGTGAGCATGGTCCAGATCCTATGTGGGTCAAGAATGCACAATGTTTCCCATGAACCCTCTTCCAACTGTCAAATCCATGTACTGTGAAGACATGAGAACCACCTCGCGTATTCTCTTTGTTACTGGAGACAAAACAATATAGACAATACGCACAATTTTTGTCCTCTGAGTACTCTAGCCATGATGGAAAATCACCAAACCAACTATACTGGAAGCGGCGCTGATGCCCTGATTCACGTGAAGGTTTATAGTTCTCTAGGCGGGGTTGCATAGGACCTAACATCAAATATGCTCTCCTCACAGTATCTCTCTGGTCTATTGGATATTGCCAAATTTGAGGGCGCAATCCAGGGTCTCGCTGCAAGAACTCAATGCCTCGGAATGTAACTGCTTCATTTGTTTGAACTCCTCCATCTTGGTTATGTTGTTGTTCAGTCTGTTGTTGTTCCAATTCAAGCAAGGGCAATACATGGTCTTCCTCAACTTCACTTATGTCATCTCTTTTCCTTTTAAAAACCAAATCGATTCTTCTCCGAGTCTGATTTTCCTTGCCCATGACTATCTATGTTGCAATTTGCATAAGATCAGATTATCAGGCTTTAATTATAACTAGCAAGACAGATCACTGGATGTATGGAACTGAACAAATCGGGCTATTTCTTATCAAATTGAGAATTTGGGGGAAGATTTATACCTGCTAGATAGCTGCTGCCGTGTGAAGTGTGATGCGGCAGGGGGCTAATTCATGTGTACGCCAGCGACAGAACACGGAAGGGGCTCGCTCAGGTCATGCGCCAGCCATGGAGTTGGAGGAGAACACCCAACCGCAAGATTGGATGGCCGACACCCGACAGCACGCACGCCGGTGGTCGGTGGACGATGAGCGGCGGGACCAGGGCGGGCGGGAGCAGGGTAGGGCCGAGGCGGCGAGGGCGAGGCAAGATCCCGACGGGCGTCGCCACGGCGGTTGCTCCGCGAGACAGCGGGCAGCGCTCCGGTGGACGGTGCTCCCTCCCTGTCCACGGCGGTCAGCGTTGGCGGCGTGGGCGCGTGGCTACATGCTGAGACCGAGGGGAAATTGGGGAATTGGGGAAGGTGCGTGACTGCCTGCGCGTGCGTGAGACGAGAGGAAGGGATGGGGATGATATGTCGTGCGTGGGCTGGGCTAAGATGACATATAGGTAAAAAAAAATTTTTGCCCAAATTCCTGGGCGGGCCATGGCCCAGGTCGGCCCCTACAGAGCTCCGCCCCTGGAGCTATGGAAGAACCAAGGTTCAACAAACATGTAGTGGTACCAGTACCACTTTGAGTTCAAATTTAATCTCACTTGGGAGCTTTGAAGATTATTAATTTCACCGACTAAGAGCATCTCAAGGCTGGCGTTTTGGTGTTCTTCGGCTGCAGTGAAGATCAGAATCGGAAGTTCAACAAGCCTGTGCGGCAAATCCTGATGACGGAGAAGCTCCTTTTGGCTATTTTGCCGCTCTAGTCTGCTCTTGCTTTTAAATTTGTTATTATGGATGTTCTAAGACTCTACGCTATGATTTGGAGTTTGTTGCCTGTAATAGCATGATCAATCGTCTCAAACGTTGCTTCCTATCTTCCTAGGCACCTGCTGATTGTGATCTAAAGTCCCCCGGCGATCTTTGATAGATCATGGTTAGCTTGAGCTGGGTAGGTGCCATAGGTTGTGTAGTGTGTGACGTTTCTTAATTTTTTGTTTCGGTAGTTGTAAAGGATTTGGTAGTTTATATCACTCTCTCTTATCCATATAAATTGTCGCTGATTTACAAAGTTGTACTAAATTAACGACACTTAATATGAATTGGATAAAGTAAAAGAAATATGAGGGAGAGCCCTCTTTATCAAAAAGAAAAAAAGAAAACGAGAGCTCCATGTTTAAAAAATGAGAGTGGGGGGTACGGCCCCGAGCAACTACCCTGCTCAAGTTGCTCTAGGACACGTAGCTAACATCATCTAATAAGCCACAGTCGTAATAGTATATCGTGCATGCACGTACGGTAGCACAGTCAGTAGTTCACGCGTGCATACAGTGGTTGAGCAGTTGCACATGTCCAGACCTCTCCACTTTGAGGTTAACCTGCGCGATTCTGCATTATCGCCCAATCCATCTGCAAGGATCAACATCGCGCAAACTATAACGTGATATATTATGATAATGAAGCCGTCCGTGATTGTGCGATGATCAGCCGGTTGCGTAAGCTAGAATCACCCGTTTTCCAGAGGCACCACGATCAGGCCATTCTTATCCGTTAATTCTTTTTCTTCTGCCGTGAGACGCATCTGCAGTTTTCCCGTCCACGTCGGCTTTTCGTGTCGTCGTCGATGTATCGGATGGAGATTCTGCGCTGACGGCGACGGACACCTTCTGTCCGTGCCAAGGAGCTACACCCCAATATTATCGCCTCAAAGACGCCACAGACCAACAAGATAAGACTGTTACCCCGCAGAAAGAAAACACGATAAGACTGTTAAAAAAGAAAATCCACTCCATTTTTCTGCACGGCTGCAGGAGTCTAAAGGGACGAAACTGTTCCATCGATGCCCTGAAACAGTTGTCGAGGAAAAAAAGAGAAGGGACACGCCCGATCGCTCCGGACGACCGACGTGCCTGCGCCGTTCCTCAAATTTCTGAACCCAGCCAATCACACGACTGTTCCAAAAGTGCAGACGACCGAGCACGGGGCCCCATCAACTGCCACCTGTCGAATCGTAGCCTGGGGGGAATATTATACGTCACGTATTCACCCTGTCCCGTTTTCGTCCCTTCCCGATGCGCGCTCATCAATCCTCCAACGCAACGCAGCGCAGCGCAGCGCCCTCAATCTCCATCCACGTCCCCGTCGCCGGAAAAAGGAAAACAGTCACCGGTCGCCTCGGCGCGGGCCCCGGCGCGGCGCCCGTGCGCCCGAGCCGTCGCCGTCGACGATGTGCGCCATGTCGGGTGGGTGCACGTAGCCTCACCTCACCTCGTGGCCACGGAGACGCTGGCTACGTACTACGTGGTGCTACTACTGCTGCTCCGCTCGTACTCTACGTCCACCTCACCGGTAGGGTAGTACCGCCCGACGTCGACCCCCGGGCCCCGGCGGTCAGCCGGAGGAGGCCGCCCGCGGGACCGACGGCAGCATGCGTGCATGTAGACGCCAGCATCTCTCTCGTCCAGGCAAGGCATACGCGCGACGTAGGCAGCAGGCGCAACCTGCGCGCGCGGGGGGATAGCAGCGCTCACGTGACGTCGTGAGAAACCGAGACGAGAGCCCCATCTGTCCACGTCGCGGCGAGCCACGTCCTGTGCCCCGACGGCGACGGCCACCGCGCGGGCCCCGCCGGCCGGCCGGGCCACCGCGAGCGCCTTCAATTCCCTCTCGCTGTGCCGCGTTCCTCCGCCCTGTGTTCGCTCGCTACGAGGTGAGCCGTACGTCCTCTGCGTGCGATATGTGAGCGCGTGTGCCGCGCCGGAGCGCGCACAGACGCACAGTGCTACGTCCCTGAAAGGAGGCGCTCGCGGCCGGCTGGGCTGGAAACGTGCGTGCGGCGTTTACTCGGGCCACACCACCTGAAGGCGACGTCACACGCGGCCTGCCGGTGCCGGCGCCGGAGCCGGAGGCATTGAAGGCCGGCCGGCGGGCGGGCGGGCGGGTCGGCGTCTGGACTGGCTGGCATTCTAAAATTCCTCACTCGCATTGAATTCGGTGCAGCGCAGTGCAGGGGCTGCAGGCCGCGTCCTCAGAGGCAGTAGCACAGACACGCATGCAGTTCATCGTCTACTTTTTGTTTTCCGGGAGAACAATCCGCCATAAACTAAACTGAACCCTGTACCCTGTCAGGCATGCGCAAAAGTAGGAGCTCTCGCCTCCTCTGCTCTCATTTTTACCACGTCGGCAATAGAAAATGAACAAGTGATGAAGGCCTGGCTGACGACTGGTCACCGGTGATTGGCATGTGCGCCCATGACTGCGAGCGGCCGCAGCCGAGTCGACGTCGTGGAGGGGAGCAACGCGATGCAACAGCCAGGGCAACTGCCGGCCGGCCAGCGGGGCGGAAACCATAGAAAAGCACGGCATGTCGTGCACGCACGCACGCACAGGAACAAAAAGCCAAGCTCGCTCACTCTCCTCGCTTTACCGTCCCCAACCCCTCCCCCCTAAAAAAATCCCGGTCGTTGCTTTCAGTTGGCTTTATTTTACGGAGGAAAAAGGAATTCCTCCTCGTTCTAGTAGTGTAGTAGCACTGCCGCAGCTGCTTCGGGCATCCCTTCCCCCATCCCATCTCGTCGTTGTCCTTCCCTCACTTGGCTTGCCCGCATCCGCACCGCACCGCATGCACCAGTCGCCACCGATCGCCCGTTCGTGCGTGCGTCGGTTGCTCTCTCCACATCCAGCGGAAAACTACGCCTCCCCCACCCCCTCCATCCTCTCTCCGTATCTCGGGCGGGGGTGGGTGATGCGGTGAGGCGGGGCGGGCGAGGTGGACTGAGCTTTCCCTTTTCGGCGGGGGCAGCAGCAGCAGCTTGATCGGAGGGAGGCGCGGGGAGTCGTCCGCGCGCGACGGGGCGGCCATGGCCGGGATGGCCGCGGCGGCGGCGAGGTGCATGAACGCGGCGTGCGGCGCGCCGGCCCCCGGGGCGGGGGAGTGGAGGAAGGGCTGGCCGCTGCGATCCGGCGGCTTCGCCGTGCTCTGCGACAAGTGCGGGTACGCCTCCCACCTCTGCTACCACCTCCTCCCTCCCCCCCTCCGCGCCTGCTCTGCGCGTGCGTGCGTGCTCTGTTCCGAATGGACTGGCTGGCTGGACGAATCGATTCGTCTCGATGCTCTCTGCCTCCCCCCCGGCGCCCTTTTCCTCTCGGGGAGAAGTTGTTTTGTTCCTTGTTGCGGTTGGGCAATCTGTGGATTTCCTTTTTGTCTTGCGCGTGTACCAGTTCTCAGAAAAGTGGAGTTGACTCGGCTGTAGCCTGCGTGGATACCTACCAGCGACATAGAACAGATAGTTAGCAGTGGTTGGTTGTGTGGAGCTCATGTCGAATTCAGATTTTGTGTAATCGTTCAGTTACTTAAATTTGCTTGCGTCTGCGCCTGCTTGGTAAAAATCATCTCTGAGTCTTGTATGGTTGACTCAGAGCTGGTGCTTGCTTGATGAAACATTGCCTGCTGCTTCGTAAGAGTCACCTGTGTGTCTTGTATG
Organism: Thinopyrum elongatum; assembly: GCA_011799875.1. Taxonomy (NCBI): domain Eukaryota; kingdom Viridiplantae; phylum Streptophyta; class Magnoliopsida; order Poales; family Poaceae; genus Thinopyrum; species Thinopyrum elongatum. Next base: position 106,011,159 of record CM022298.1, read on the forward strand.
GTTAACTCAGGGTTAAAGCTTGCTTGAGGAAACATTGCCTGCTGCTTGGTAAAAGTCACCTCTGTGCCCTGTATGGTTGACTCAGACTTGCTGCTTGCTTGGCAGTAACTATTTGGTGCTGTGACACTGGAAGTTCTCTTGCGGTTCGTTTTCGATGACGGGAGAAACATGTTTAATCTAGTATTTCAAGATTGTTTTTCCTGCAACATAGGAATTTACCGTTACCCTGTTACTACCATTTTACAGTTTGATTTTCTTGCCCTGTCGATTCTTACCATATCATTTCTGCTGCACTCAGGTTGGCGTTCGAGCAGCTTGTCTTCTGCGATATATTCCACCAAAAGGAGTCTGGTTGGAGGGACTGTTCGTTTTGTGGGAAGGTGAGTGAGACTGTGACACATGTTGTGAGTTATATGCAACCAAACTGTTTCAGAACGATAATTCCAAGGGGCTCCGCCGTTTCAGCGTCTCCATTGCGGTTGTGTTGCTTCGAAGAATTCCTTTGATCTACTTGATAGCGGAGGAGTTCAATGCGTGAATTGCATGAAAAACCCAGGAGCTCAACCTGTAAGTTTCTTTGTCGCGTCATCTTCCATTTCTTTTCTTTCCAAATCTGATTGTTCTTTCTGCAGGTTTCATGTCAAGTGGCTCCAAAGCTTTTTTTACCTCCTCAAAATAACCAGAGACTCTTTGGTAAAAGCGATGAATTGTTGCCAGGTAGACCGGTGGAGTCACCGTCCCTTATGCTCGATTCCAGAAATGATGATATTGCTATTATAGCTAAGAGCAATCATCCATTCATGGTAAAAAACTTAGAAATTGGGCAAAGCAGTAACACTTTGAGGCAAAAGGAAATTGAAAATGGCGCAAGGCAGATTAAGTGGGAGCAACCAACACTCAGTATTGGGGACATGGGAAGGATGCCTTTCTTAATTAGGCCTCAGAGTGCATTAGAGTCTCCGCAATCCCAGTGTACGCGAAGAGATGATAATAGAGACCCGACAGCCGATAGCACAACAAGTGAATCAATTTCAGAGGCATGCCTCAGTATGAGCTTGGGCATTGCTAATAATGGAAACAAGATGGAGGCTACTTCAACTATGGAAAGACCCATGGTGTCACCAACAACACCGTTTTCTGAAGGAAGAGAACTTGCCACTACATTATCTCCATTTCAGCATGCGCAGAGGGCTCGGCATTTTCTCACCAGACCACCAAGGGTTGCCGAAGGTGCTGCTTTTGACCCAATGAGAGATGGTTTTCCACATCTTCGTGTTGCCAGACCACCTGCTGAAGGAAGGGGTCGCAATCAATTACTTCCACGGTATTGGCCAAGAATAACAGATCAAGAGCTGCAGCAAATTTCTGGAGAGTATCCTTTAATATTGTTTTTTCAACTCCTTGGCAACACTGATGCTTTATCTACGTGCAAATTACATGATGCATAGTTGTCAAGTAGGACAGGGAGCGTCTTCAATATGCTGTGTATTTGTTTTTGTTGTGGATATTGTGTTGTGTTCCTTGACTGTATTCTCTGCAAGTTCGAATTCAACCATCGTCCCACTGTTTGAGAAGGTTCTAAGTGCTAGTGATGCAGGCCGCATAGGACGACTTGTTCTTCCAAAAGCCTGTGCCGAGGTGATATGTCTCTTCTGTATAGCAACCCTTCTGCTTTCTCTTCATAATTCAGTATGCTGTTGCCACACGTTTCGATTTCACTTTGACATATAATCTGTATGTATAAAAACCTTTATGCAAGGAGCACCATGAGCTCCCGGATGTTAGGATTTGGGGAAGCACAATTGCCTATGTTCAAGAGATTGATTGGAAATGAAAATAAGCAATGCAGAAAACCTATTGTAACAGAGACAATAAGTCAATCTAATTAGCATTTAGTCCCTTGCTGTTTTGCCTATTTGCATTCTCATGGTGTATTTAGAATAGGAACATCATTATACTGGTGATACTCCTGTCTAAATGATCAAGTGAAACCTGTTTCATGGTTAGAAAGTGCCATTCACATAGCTGCTGTGATGTCGGGCAGCAAACTGCTTGATAATATCCCCATAACATATATAAGTTTTCTCCCCTATAATCCTGAGTTGGTGAGGTACTCTATGTAGGCCTATTTTCCACCAATCTCTCAGCCAGAAGGTCGTCCCTTGACAATTCAAGATGCAAAAGGCAAAGAATGGCATTTTCAGTTCAGATTCTGGCCAAATAACAACAGCAGAATGTATGTCTTGGAGGGTGTTACACCATGCATACAGTCCTTACAATTACAAGCTGGTGATACAGGTGATTTACAACTTAGTTCTTATATATGATTTTTTGAGGAATCTTATTATCATATTATATACTCCATTTGAACTAAAGCATGACAGTTATCTTGCGACGGAGGGAGTATGATAATAAGCATCGCTTGCTCTGTTGCATCACGCACATGTTCATGGTTTAAGCTTGATTTTACGTAGGGCTTCATTCATTCAAAAGAATTCCATAGGAATTTTGCAAGATTCTATTCCTTTGGAATTTTTCAGCTTGTTTGATTTGTAGAACTGAAAACCCTGGAACCATAGCAAGTTTTCCTATGGAATAATTCACATGCAATTCCCAAGGAAATTTCCCTTAAGGTCCTTTTGTGTCTACGACAATAGCGAACACCCAATCCTTAAAAATATTTCCTCTTTTTTCCTGTGGTGCAACCAGAAATTTTTGTTATATATTCCAGGGTTCTCAATTCCTGTAGGACTCGACGTATCATGACACCAATCCCTAAATTTTTCATATTCCTGTGAATAAAAAAGGTCCTATGTGAATCTTATTCTATCAAACATTTGTGTTTACTTTGGCATTTTTATTGGGAAAGCAACCGAAGCATAAAATTTTACTTCAGTGAAGAGACAAATTATGAATCTCCTTAAGCAGTTTCAACTTTCTAAGCTAGATGCATTGCCAGTTATCATGGAATGGACAAGTGCAAGTGAGATATATGACATGTGTTCATTGTATTTTTGTTGTATCCATATCACTGTATTTCTGTCTCAAATTTTCATGTCCAGCAACAGCTCTTACATGATTCAGTAACCTTTGTCATCTTTACATGGTTTCCATGCTATATAAAGTGAATATGCTGCATAGAATTATCAGCTTATACCATGCTCTTTGTGCTGCCTCCGTTTTTATTTACTCTGCATATTAGCTTTGTCTAAAGTCGAACTTTATATGCTTTCAACAAGTTTGTAGGAAAATATATTAACATACACCACCAAATCAATACCATTAGATTCATCATTGAATAAATTTTCACATTATATAGCTTTGTTATTGTAAATGTTCATATGTTTTTCTACCAACTTGGTCAAATTTTATAAAGTTTGACTTCAGTCAAAGCTAATATGCGGAGTAAATAAAAACGGAGGGAGTATGTGATTTTACTGGGAAGATTTTTATGCATTGGTGTATGTGATTTTACTGGGAAGATTTTTATATGTACTGGTGTTTTTCATTGTCTACAGTGACCTTCAGTCGGATAGAACCTGGAGGGAAACTTGTTATGGGCTTCCGAAAGGCCACAAACACTGTCAGTTTGCCAGTAAGTTTGAATTTCAAAGCAATTCTGTTCCCTATTCTGTTCCTCCAGCTTTACTTCAATGTATTTATGTTACTTCTACACAGGACTCACAGATTTCAGCCATTGCAACTGGTTCCCTTCTCGGCGATTCATTCTTTTCTAATACAAATGAGAATCTATCCATAGTAAGTGGTTACTCAGGATTTCTTCAGTCAATGAAGGGAGCTGCAGATCTCCAGCCAAGCTCTCTATTTGATCATCATGCCAACTCAGCTGATGGGGATGTTAGTTGGCTTAAGGCAGATAGATTTGGTGGCAGGCCAGATGAGGGGTCTTTTCAGTTTTTACACAAAAGAAGCCGCAATATTGGTTCCAAAAGCAGGAGGCTTTTAATGGATAACGAGGAGGCCCTGGAACTGAAGCTTTCCTGGGAAGAGGCACAGGAGTTGTTGCGTCCTGCTCCATCTGCAAAACCAACAGTTGTGATGATTGAGGACTATGAATTTGAAGAATATGATGTAAGCTGGCTTCATTCTTCACGTTTCATCACTTCAAGGCACCCTTCATTGGAAGCCTAGCAAGACAACTCTTCATTCTCAGCAATGGACTTTGATAACTGAACCTATTCTAACTTTACCACGTACATGCAGGAACCTCCTGTCTTTGCAAAGAGATCAATTTTCACCAGTCGTTCTACAGGGTAAGAAACTCGATGAACAACAAAATACCATGGTAGTCTGGTTTTCAACATGTCAGGAAATCATATGGAAGTTTATGTTCTTAGCTTCAGTTGTACCAAGTTGTGCAAATACCTGATTGTGTATATTTAGGGAACAAGACCAATGGATTCAGTGTGATGATTGCTCAAAATGGCGTCGTCTGCCTCTTAATGTCATTATTGCCTCCAAGTGGAGATGTGCTGACAACACATGGGATCCAAAAAGGTAATACTATTTCACATTTGTGATGGAACCTATTTTTATTCCGCTCAAAGAGAAGGATCTGTCAATTATGATGATCAGTACGGTGTGTGATGATGGACTGCATACTGAAAAGCTTAAGCTTTTGACTGATTCTGGTTTTGTCTAAAATGGCCCACAGCCATACCTGAGCAAAGATTTCTTTTAATTAAACAACCTCTGTTTCTCCTCTGACTGACCACCTTTTTACTCTTTGTGCTAAAAAAAACCTTTTTACTTTATTGCATAGGATATCTTGATTAGGTCTATGATAAACTTAGTAGCATCGCGTATCTAATACCGTCTACTCATGAGCTATCTAATAGTCTAAAACTCTAAATACAATCAGAACATTCTGTGATGTTATTCAGAATATTGTTTGCTATTACTTCTTCAGCCTTGAAACAATTCTCTATTGTTATCCCTGTGTTCATCGCGATTTTCCTCGATGTGAAATAATTCTAGTTATAATTACGTTGCTTTTACAGACAAACCAGTGCAATAATGTCGTAGCCTCTCTTTGTTAGCGTTTCATATTATTTTCATCGTATTTCATAGTGCTTTCACATTCTGCTTAGCTGCTTGTGCTTAAATCAGTTGCTACAATATGCAGCTGTTCCTGCTCTGCACCTGAAGAATTAGCCCACAAGGAGTTACAAAGTATTCTCCAGCAGTACGAAGGTATGCATTATTTACTGGCCCCGATAACAAGAGTACAAGATATCCATGATAAAGAAAGGGCATTTGGGCAGCTTCACCTTGTGAAAAGTAAAAATGAAAAAAGGGAATTTTTACACAAGACATCACCATTAAACAGAACCTAAAAGGCTAATTATCACTGCAGAGATCAGGAGGCGGAAGAGCAACTATTTCTTGAAGCAGAGCATCCCCGAAATGGATGCGTCGAGCCTTGACGCCTTGGCCACTGCCGCAGTCTTTGGGGAGGTTGGGAACCAAGGCGCTGCTTCGGTTGCAACGACCACCAAGCACCCCCGGCACCGGCCCGGCTGCACTTGCATAGTGTGTATCCAGCCACCCAGCGGCAAGGGGCCGAAGCACAATCCGGCGTGCACTTGCAACGTGTGCATGACCGTCAGGCGCCGTTTCAAGACGCTCATGATGAGGAAGAAGCAACGGCAGTCCGAGCGAGAGGAGGCCGAGGCGAGCAAGAGGATCGCTTGTGTGGGCAGGGACGAGCCCGAGGGAAGCAACCTGTCGCGGTCCCCCCAGACGGTGGACACCACGCGAGACTGCGATGTGATCATGTTCGACAAGGCCGACGCGAACAAGGGCCACATAGACCTCAACTTCCACCCCGCCAGCCGCGAGGAGGAGCAGCAGCATGGTGGCCAGCCCCGGGTGAGCATGGTCAGCCTACTTGAGGTCGCGAACCGCCCCCTGGAGAGCTACATGAAGCAGAACGGCCTCGTGAGCCTGGCGGCGGAGCAGGGGAGCAGCTCCGGCACGGCCACAGTCCCGTCTCAGCCCGCTCCGATGGAGAGCGAAGAGCGGCCCTCCGACGAGGGGCGTGTCGTGGCGGTGGAGCAGGAGCGAGAGCCCGTGGACAACATGGCTGTCGACGAGGCAGCCGGTGAGAACCAGGGCCATGCTGCCAGTGCCAGTGACATCGCTGCTGCCTGACCTGAGCTTGTTGACCGTGCGCATGTGTTAGTGGGTGGGTGTTTGTAACTTGTTTTTGTGTGTGTGTGTATGATCGGCTTACCCCCTTTTTTCCCAAGGAACAGCTGGTGCGTTTTGATGTGAAGATCAAAATGATAGGGTTTCCTCGTGTTGGTGTAACATACGTGTACAGGGCTGTGCAACCTCGTTTGTACTACGTTGTAAAGCTCGGTTGGTATGAAAGGCAGCTAGGCTGGCTGGTTGGTGTTGTACCCCACGCCTAAGAGCAACTCCAACGGACTGACCCAAACGGACACCGATTTTGTTTGCCTTTTGTCCAAGTTTGGGTCACCCGTCCGTGTCCGTTTTTTTATTGGGTCGGCCGGTGCGTCCAATGGGGCCAGATGCATTTTTGACATGTCCGCATTGTCGTTCAGTCGAACACCTGGTGCGCGAGCTTCGTGCCGCCGCCCCGAGCTCCCGTGCCCGCTCTCCCCGTGCTGCAGCTCCCCGCGGCACGTCCCGTGCTGCAGCTCGCCGCGCCCGCCCCGCGGCTCTCCACGTGCCGCAGCTCGCCGCGCCCCGCGGCTCTCCACGTGCCGCAGCTCGCCGCGCCCCGCGGCTCTCCCCGTGCCGCCGCCCGCCCCGTGGCTCGCCGTGCCCACAGCTCGCCGCCCCTGCTTGCCGCCCTCTCGCCGCGCCCACAGCTCGCCGCCCCGCCGCTCTCCCCGTGCCGCAGCTCGCCGCGCCCGCTCCCGCCGCTCTCCCCGTGCCGCAGCTCGCCGCGCCTGCCCCGTGCTGCCGCTCGCCGCGCCCGCCACGCGGCTCTCCCCATGCCGCAGCTCGCCGCGCCCTGCGGCTCTCCCCGTGCCACCGCCCGCCCCGTGGCTCGCCGCCCTGCTCGCTGCACCCACAGCTCGCCCCCCCTGCTTGCCCCGTCCACAGCTCGCCGCCCTGCTCGCCGCGCCCACAACTCACCGCCCCGCCGCTCTCCCCGTGCCCCCTCCCCGCCCGCTCCCAGCTCTCCCCTTCCCCTTGCTCCCGCCCCGCCCTCCGGCTCCCCTGTTCCTCCTCTCTCGCTCTCCTCTTCCGCCCCTTTCCTTCCTCTCTCTCTCGCCCCGCCCCCCGCATCAGCTCTCGCCCCGGTCGCGATGCGCACGCCCCTCGCGCTGCGCGCCCCGCCCGTCCCCCGCAACAGCTCGCGCCCCCCAGATCAGGGACCTATAAGAAGTATGGAGGTTACTTTCCCTAGTCCCCAATATCCTATATACGTGTATTTGTGATGTTTTCTAATTCCAATTGAACATCCGCAGGGCAGCGACTTCATTAATGGGCATCATAAAGACGCTTGTGGTGAAAATTTTAAATCCTCAATCCATTCTGGTCCTGAACTCAGAGTGATGAAGCCTCACCTTAGAAAGTCGGCACAAATTGATAGTGCTACCGGTGTGAATTGGAAGCCCAAATTTGACGGCAAGTTTCAATCTGATATGATTCTAAATATTAGTAGTACTTATGTCAATGCATGGCATAAAAATGACACATCCAATAATCCAATTAAACCGACACATCCAATAATTCAATTAAATATCATCGTCAGTAGCCTGTTGGCTTACATGGTTGAACTGCATGGCTTTTTCCAATGGGACTAAATACAATGTGAGTTAACCCTGATGGGACATTTTTCAGGTCCAACAGAGATGGCTGTTCCCCCTCTTTTGCCTCGAAGTACATTTCAACCAAACAATATAATGGAAAATGAAACAGAAGAATATTCAGGAGCAAATTTTAGCTTAGCTTCTTATCTCTATGTTTGAAAATTATCTAGAAACATGAGGGCAGGGGGAACCGAAAGACACTCATCTGCTAACTAACTTCGCTTTCTGACTGATTAGCCTTCAAGCATTGATCCTCATGTCTTGTTCCTGAAGAACCTAATGCTTAGTTTATTTGTGCCATGACAACGGATTGTTGGACCATATAGATGATCTTTATGATGATGAAATGAAATGCTCTCGAAGCATAAGCACTGGAGTCAATAGTTGGTTGTCTGAGATTGAACATGCCAGTGCCTTCTAAACTGCAGTCTGCAGTTGAAACCTTTTCAAGCTATATCACTTGAAACAATGACGATTCGACGGCAGGGAGGCCAGGAGGTGGATCCGTTGGCAGGAAGGAGCTCGGTGGACCCATGACTCCATGCCCTTTGCTCGGCCTTCGTCTTCTATCGTAGTTGTATTAGCCCATCATTCTAACGGTAAAGCTCTATTTTTTGAGGAAATGCTTTTCCTACTCTTATAATAAGAAGTGTTTTGTACACTCTACAACGCCTATGAAGCCGATTTAAATAGATGCCTCAAGAATGCACATGCCGGACGCGCGCACATTACTCATTACCCACCTGAAAAAAGGTGTGATATCAATTACCCAACTTCATTGGAGTTTTCAAGCAATCAGTCTAATTCAGCATAAGAAATGTTGCAAAGAAAAGTCTGCAAACATGGGATGAAATAATCTTCAGGTAATGGACATATAACAACATATACGTACATACATACCATGTACGTGATATATCCCATTTAGTCTCGTTGTCCTATCAAGCACTTATCTCCTCGAACAAAGAAAATATCATGTGCTGGGGTTTATATTTGGGTTGGGGGCTTCATTTGGATATGCAAACATGATTTTTGGGAGGAAGAATACATAGCGAGGCATTTTTTTAGGGATACACAGCAAGGCAGCAGGTTGGTGACGGAGGGATTACTCGTAGAGGCAGACACCAGTAACTTTTTTTGTCTATCTAATAAAGTATGTTCTTCATTCCTCAGATAACGGAGGGCAGAGGGGTAGTCAGGACTGAGAAAAAAAATCACATCCGAGGAAATGTGAATAATTTTTTCCAAATGGTGTACAAAACTTCTCACATGTCCATTTGTTCAGTGTAATTTTTTCGTGGTTATTTTAAAGTACTCTCGCATACCTGTTTTAATTTGAATTATCAATGTCTTGTAGTCAAAGGGTTCAGGTTTGACATTAAAACTGATAATGAGGTGTTAGTTTGGGCATTTAGACTGAAACGGAATAATATTTTTGAAGACCTTAGATATCAAACAATTTCCAAGTGCACTTCTATAATTATACTGTATATGTTCTCTAGAAAATTGAAATGCTTTTCTTCCTTACCATGTGCAAGAAGTTTGTTACTGGACATGCTATTAGCGCGTTACAAGAAAATTAAATAATATAATTTCTTCTAAGAAAGAATACATCAACAGGATATGCGTATTGCCATCCACTTCGTTTATGTAAGCAATTGTGTACACATTTTTAATTTGCGAACCATACTCTGGAATTTAAAGTCCCGATCTATTTACATTTTTTTCTAGAACACGCAAGAGGATTGCGTGTCTTATACATTAAGAAAGGAGGAGAAATGATTCAGTGGCATGATGACAAAGCATAGACGCCGCCCAACACCACCAACAGAAAAACACAAGGAACCTATCCTCCACAACCCCACCAGCACCAGCTAATTTTTTTTAAATAATAATTTTTTTTAATAAATTTGAAAAATAATACGCAGTTTGAGTTATTTTCAAAAATAATACACCGTCGGCCTAGCCTACACCGACTGGAGCTTGTCGTCCTCCTCAAGGCCGACTGAATCTTGTCGTCCTATAAGGAGCCGACAAGGTCAACTCTGCCGCGTGGCAGCCGACCATTGGCCGGGCCGCGTCACTCGGCCAGGCCGGCAACCTATCGACCTCGCACAGGCCGACAGGAACCTGTCGGCTTACCAGTGGCCGAAAGGCCTCCAGTCGTCCTCCTCAAGGCCGACAGGGAGCAGATAAGCCCGCAGCGCTCCTTCTTCCTCCTCCCTCTTTCCTTCTTCCACCTTTCTTCTTTTCTACTCTTCTAACCCGAAACTACACCGAATTAATACTCATTTTCTAGCCGATTTCTTCCCCGTTTTCCACTGTAGTTGCATTGTAGAGGGTAGGAGGAGGCAAGGAAGACCTCGATCTCGCGATGGGATAGCTCGTGGTGGTTGTGGTGAACATTTTTTAAGAGGTGGTGGAGGTGGAGGTGATGGAGGTGGAGGTGGAGGTGGTGGAGGTGGAGGTGGTGGAGGAGGGGGTGCTGCACGTGGAGGAGGGGGTGCTGCACGTGGAGGTGGTGGTGGTGCTCTCCGGTGATTGAGGGCCGTCGTTCGTCGTTTCTTCGCACGGTTGAAGGGTATAATACAAGTTACATTTTGTGTGTCATATTACTTGTGCGATTTTCTAGTTGGTTCGGTAATATATCTTAACATATTTAGTTGGTCCGATAATATTTTGTTGTCAAGTATGTACGTGTCCGTTAATATCTAGGCGTCCGGTAATATATAGTTGTCTGTTAATATTTAGGTGTCCGGTAATATTTAGGTGACTGGTAATATATAGGCGTCCGGTAATGTAGAGTTGTCCGTTAATATTTAGGTGTCCGTTATTATTTAGGCGTCCGATAATATATAGTTATATTTTAATATTTAGGTGTCCGGTAATATTTAGGTGACCGGTAATACATAGGCGTCCAGTAATGTAGAGTTGTCTATTAATATTTAGTTGACCGGTAATATTCCGGAATATTTTTAGATGTCTGATATTTCAGTTTATGAATATTTTTAAGTGCACCGATAATATCCCATAATATATTATAAGTTTGACATGCTGCTGAATAGTTCTCCATGTTGAATATTTTAGGTCGGCAGATATGTCAGATGTAGTGAAGTTCACTTTTTTCTACGGTCATGGTACTGTCCAAACAAATCAGTTGGGAGTTGATCTTAGTGAGTTCGAGAACATAGTGGTGCCAATTAGTGCCCCTCAAACATGGTCTGTTAGTCAGTTGACAGAGTGGTTGACAAGATGTTTAGGGTATAATACTGAAACTCACACCGTCGGTGTTCATGCATTGTGGAGTCGGTCAAGTTCGAACATTTTCTTTTATTTGAGGCCAATCGAGCGGGACTCTCAGTGGGTGCGCTGGTTGCAAGGATGTGCAAAAATGATAGTAAATCCTTGCGCCTTAGTGCTTCCTTTCATGAAGGAGGTCAGTGCCCCTGAAGGCGAGGGTGGTTATGATCCTGGCCAGAGCAGTGCAGGGATACATTTATCTATGTTAGATGATCCGTTAAATGATGGATATGATGGCCACGAATCAGGGCAGAGTAGTCAGGTAGAAGGAGGAAATGCTGATGGTTATGACGTTGGCCAGGCTGATGCTGACGAGGTAGATGGCCAAATGCAAAACTTGATGGAAGATGAAGATACAGATGTTGATATTGTTCATGCTGATAATTCCGACAAGTCGGATGAAGATGAGAACATAGAGGTGGTGCCTAATCCTGCAGCTTGGAATCATGACTTCTCATCTGCAATGACCGTGAATGATGGCCATGATTCTGCCTGGCAATATCACCAGAACAACATTGCTACGGGTGGTATGTACCCCAACAAGGAAGCTCTGAAGGATGCAATCACTCAGTGGGCAATGTCCACGCAAAGGGTTTTGAGAGCTACCATGTCTAGTCAATTTTTTTTGACAATGGTATGCAAGAACGATGATTGTCCCGCTAGGGTGCATGGCTATCTCCCAAAGTATGGCGTAAGTTGGGTGATCAGTGACTTCGTACATCACACATGTGTTATTCCGTATATCCCTCAAGATCATGGTAACCTTTCGTCCATGCTTATTGCTCGATTGCTTTACAGCGAGATAGTGGAGAGCAAAGCGATGGAAGTGAAGGCTATCCAGACAAAAGTCTTCGTCAGGTTCAATTACAGAATTTCTTATGGCAAGGCTTGGAGGGCTAAGCACATGGCGCTTGGGAAGAGATTTGGTTCGTATTTCGACGCATATGACTGTGTTGTCCGTCTCCTCCGTACACTGCAGTACCGGAATGCAGGCACCTATGTTGACATCCAAGACTTGGTCATGCCGGAGTTCCCAACTGTGATGGTGCTGCATCGATTGTTCTTCTCTTTCGGTGTATGCATCGAAGCTTTCAGTCATTGTAGACCGGTGATATGTGTAGATGGCACATTTCTCACTGGCAAGTACAAGGGCCAGATCCTCACCGCCATTGGTCAAGACGGTCAAAATCAAGTAGTCCCACTAGCATTTGCTTTTGTGGAGAGCGAGAATATTGAAAGTTGGGCTTGGTTCTTCAGGCAACTGAAAATAGCAGTTGTGAAGGATAAGCCGAATGTGTGCATCCTTCATGACAGGCATGCAGGTATACTGAGTGCGATAAGGACACTGACAAACCCTGGGCCTGATGAGCCAACTCCATGGCAGGACCTGCAGAGCCGTTGGTGCATGCGTCATCTGGGGGCCAATTTCTTCTCGCAGTTCAGAAATAAGAACCTTATGAATCTATTCAAAAAACTCTGCAAGCAGAACCAGGAATGGAAGTACATGAAGATACATGAGAGACTTAATGTGTGCACTCTGAGACATGTTAGGGACAGGAAAGCTGCAAGGGATGCAGCTGTGAGGGCACATGTAGAAGCAGTAGCTGCACAGTTAGCAACAGGACCAACGGCCGAGGAGGAAGAACCTGTTGGGCTTTGTGATTTGCCAGGATTTGACCCACCTGGTACTAGGAGAAGGCTTGGCAGGACGATTAAAACATTTGAGTAGTGGATAGAGCATGAGCCTCTGGAGAGGTGGTCTTTGCTGCATGACACACATGGAGCAAGGTATGGTGTCATGACTACCAACCTAGCTGAAACTTATAACTTTGTCCTCAGAGGAAACCGTGCTTTGCCACTAACAGCAATCGTTGAGGGTATTTTCTATGGCACGGTGAAGTATTTCAGAGATAGACGACAAGCAGTAGAGTTGCATATCACAAACAACCCGAACACACATTATTGTGAAAGGGTTATGAAGTACATGAATGATAAGATGCGGAAAGCTATGACTCACACTGTAGTCCTCATCGGAAATCAAGAAAGAAGGTTTGAGGTCCGATTAGCTAACAACAAATTCGGATGTGGAAATCAGGTGTTGACGCATGAGGTGAAAATTGGCAATGAAGTTAGGCCAACGTGTGAGTGCACATGCAACAAACCGAAGTTGCTTCATCTACCTTGCTCTCATGTACTTGCTGCTTGCAGGCAGCTAGGACTTGACGCAATCTCTTTCGTGTCTCCATATTTCCTGAAAGAGTCCATGGTCAATACCTGGACAGGTGAGTTGCAGGGATTTCAATCAATGGGTAACTTCACCACTGTTAACCCTGTTGAAAGGCAGTACATTCCGGACCCACGAAATATGCGTACAAGCAGAGGCAGACGTCAGCCTCAGCGCATCCGAAATGATATGGATGAATCTGAAGCCGGAGGGCCAACTATTCAATGCATTCTATGCAATGAATTTGGCCACATGGACACTAATTGTCCCACCTTCGTGACTGGCCGTGGACGAGGAAACCGGGGACGAAGAGGAAGAAGAGGGAGAGGAGGGAGAGGAAGAAACTAAGTGTGACACTCTGTTTAATTCTGTATTAAGTGTGGCACTTTGTTTAATTCTGTATTAAGTGTGGCACTCTGTTTAATTCTGTATTAAGTGTGGCACTTTGTTTAATTCTGTATTAAGTGTGGCACTCTGTTTAATTTGTATTAAGTGTGACACTTTGTTTAAATTTGTATGGTGCGTGCAACTGTGTTTTCATAAGTGCAGGAATGGAGGATGAACGTCCTCCATTGATTGATCCTCTCATTGATAGTGGCCATCGTGCTACGATGTTAGATGAACGCCCTCTGTTACCCCTAGTCACTCGCACTCGTAAGCATGACTGGAGGATACACCCGGATTGGACTGAGAGGTACGAGTTTTATTAATTTTGTTCTTTGTTAGGTGTTTTTTCCGATAACAACTCATTGAACCTTTGTGCTTTGTTATACACAGGTTGAAATGGGCTGGGCTTTTACCTTTCGCGCGTCTTGTTGAGGCCACAGATGGAGGCCGGAGACACGTCGCCATTGACCACTCTTTGCTCACGTGCTTAGTGGATCGATGGAGGCCGGAGACCCACACGTTTCACTTCTGTTGGGGAGAGATGGCTCCTACTCTGGAGGATGTGTCACTTTTGCTGGGACTACCCTTGTCGGGTCATGCCATAGGACCGTTGGAGGCACCAGCTGGTTGGGAGCAGCAACTTCGTCAACGTTTCCAGAATATCTATCCCGGTGCTCCGGCATTAGCCGCGGAGAAGCACGGACCTAAGTTTGATTGGTTGGGTTAATTCGAGGTTTGTTCAGCAATCACAGATTTGTCGCTTGTCTTGCATCTTTCCCTTGTCTTGCATATTCTCTATTTACTAATTGTCCATCTTTACTTATTCACTACAGATCCAGAAGTTTCCGAGGTATGGACAAGTCCCCATGACTGCGATACAGATCACTAGGAGCCTGGAGGCATACCTATTGTGGCTTCTCGGGAAGGTGATGTTCACAGAGAATCATGTCACCACTTGCACCGCGCGATACATCCCCATTGCATTAGAGATCGCTACAGCTACGGGCCCGGAGCAGATCACACAGAGGAGTTGGGGTTCTGCGGTTTTAGCAGCTACATACCGAGCTCTGTGCAACCGCTGCCGGCTAGAGGGGAAGAAAGCGGCCCTTCTTGGTTGCCCTCTATTTTTACAACTGTGTTCCTGGGAGAGATTCTCTATTGCACGACCGAACATAAATGTGGACGAGGCTTGGCCTTCGAACGAGCTTTTCGATGCTGAGGGCATCGACATGCCTACTTTCGGTATGATCTGGACACGTCGGCAGGTATGTGTCATGTAAACCATGTCCTTATGTACACCATGACGGAAAATAGCTTCTTGTTTGTGCAGAGAAGCTTCACTCATGAACAGACTAGGCGAGCCTACACCGCATTGAACGAGCAGTTCGATGTGTACACTGAGGTGATCTGGCAGCCGTACATGCAGGCAGCCATAGATGCTAGATATCCCGGCGGTATTTCCGAGCTATGCACAAGAGATCGGGATTACTGGATGACAAAATCGAAGATCATCTTCGATGTATTCGTCGAGGAGATGGCCCAACAGAGGGTCATGAGACAGTTTGGTCTTCGACAGTTGGCCCAGCCCCCACCTACTGAGCGTCGGTTGTTAGACGATGTCCACATGTATGTCTAGTATTTCAATGTTGGTTGGTCTTCACATTTCGAAATACCAAAGAATTACTTAATCATTGCACACACAATGTAATTTCAGGAACACGAGGAAGGGGATTAACAGGACCATGGATCAGTGGCTGGCACGTGTTCAGATGTACATTGCAGAGTGGGAGACTGCGACGACACGGATTTGGGACGAGGATCGCGCCTTCGATACAGCTGAGTTCAATGCCTATTGGAATCGGTAAAGTGATATGACACGGTTACGCATCATTAACCACTCTCAGAGACAGGAGATACCGGCCCCTGCTACGAGGGATACGTACCCGAGCTATGATACTTCCGGCTCTAGACAGAACGTGGTAACATATACTGAACTTATCTAATGCATCTAGTTCTTACATACTTTGTCGTGCGGACGTAATAATCTTCGAGTTCATTTCAGGCTGACATGACACTCGAGCTTCACGAGGAGGTGTCCAGCTATACACGGCAACTATCGTCTACTGCTCTTCTAGAACCTCGTCCAGTGCACTCCTTCTTTATGCGCATCGAGGGGAAACTATGAGCTATATATCAGGCTATCACGTGCACCCGCTCTACGGACGTTGTTCTCTAGCAGACCCAGGTACGCCCGCCTCATCACTCAACGGGCCAGCACCAGGAACCCACACAGCACCGACATCAGCCGCGTCCACGTGTAGACCATCAGTGGATGAGTAGGCCACCACCTCCTGACCAGGCCGGGAGTTCAGCGTGGCAGCACCACCATGATCCCACGTCGGGCTACGGGTTTCGACCACTGCCGAGCTTCGTGATGCATCAACATCCTACAGGTATGTATGTTTATATCTATTCTTTTCAATATCAGTTGGAACTACCTGTTTCTTAATTACTTATGTGGCCTCCCTGTCGTAGGAGCCTACGGATATAGGGTGCCTATGTCCGGACATGAGGCCTCCCATTCCGAATCCACGTTTGAAAGTGCTCCGGAAGGTGGGCACAACACACAGGATCAGGTGTCGCAGCACATCGCCAACTGAATGGGCACGTATTATTCTACTCCTCCACCAGATCCCACACAGCCCACACAGCCCACGCAAGACACACAGTATGGCGAGGACGGGTCTTGGATTCCTCTTCGTAACGTTCGGCCACCGAACAGGTATGAGTGGTCGACGCCCCCTCCACCACAGCCACGCCGCGGACAAGCACGACGTGGCTGATACTTATGTATGCGAGGGACGTATTTGTATGTGAGAGACATATTTCTACCTATGTATGCGAGAGACATATTTCTACCTATGTATGCGAGAGACATATTTCGACCTATGTATGCGAGAGACATATTACTATTAATTCGCATTGTTATTCGAGTTACATTTCCACACTGACTGAAATAAGATACATTAAACTGTTGAAATTAAGATGCATCGAAAATAACATGCATAAAATAAGATACATAAAAATTAACATGTTCAAATTAAGATACAACTTGCTGTGAATTTTAAGATACAACTTGCTGCAATGCGAATTTTAGGATACAATAACATAAATCTACTGAGTCCAACATGGATATTTTCCTTTTCCATCACCAGCTTCTTCTGCTGCCTTGGCTGCACGAGCCCTTTCTTTCTTTATCTGCCTCTCAGCCTCACGGGCCTCCTGTCGCTGTCGTTGAACCTCCGCCAGTCGAAGTCCCTCTTCTCGGTTTTTCTTCTTCATCTCATCAAGAAAAGCCCTCTGCTTCACACAGTACTCTTGCCACTCTCTCTCCTGCTCTGCTTTCTCCTCTGCTGCCGCCTTCGCGCGGCGCTCTTCCACGTCCAAACTTTCCCATGCACGACGACCTCTTTCACGAATCTCGGTCACCGCCCAGTCTGATTTTTTCGTGTCAATCCAACGATAGTACATGCACAGAGGCGGAGGAGACTACAACAAAAATAGAAATATAAATATCAAATCAACAATAATATCAACAACGTGTTTATTCTTGGGGACTTAAACATACCGGAGGCCTGATGTACGGTGAAGTAGCAACGGGTGGATCTTCCTCATAATTGGCGCACATGAAAAACTTCATGTCCAACCAATCTGAAAAATCTGTCACCTCCTTCACCTTGCAGAGATCGCCACAGCAACAACGAAGTACTTCCACCCCCCGAGGCAAAGTCGCACTCTTCATTTTCGTAGGCCTAATGCTTTGATCCGAGCAAGGCAAACTCATAATGACTAGCGCGTTGGTGTTTTGAAGTGCGGCTGGACGATGGAGAAGAGAGTGAGAAAGAGCAAGCAGTGTGGGCACAAGCAAAGAGAAGAGCGTGAGAGAGCAGGCAACGGCATCTCGTATATAAAGATGAGGAGCACTGTGTTGTCGGTAGAAGAAAATAAAACACGCGCGTCCGCCGCAGCAACAGCACCGCACCGCTGTCTCCGGCGTTTCAGACAAAGCAGACAGTAGGAATCAGCCGTTTCCCGCGTGCTCGGCCGAATCTTTGCCTAAAAATCAGCGCCGTTTGCATAAAAATCAGCGCCGTCATCAGAAGAAATCAGCGCGGTGCGATTCTGTCAATCACTACAGTCTGCCGTGGAAATCAGCGCATTTTGCTACAGTGTGGGCATCGGAATCAACGTCTGCGCATGGGAAAAAGCGAGCTATGCGTCCGGCCGAGGGAGCAGCCGTCGATGGTGGCAGGCCCGGGAGGGCTAATTCAAAAGTTGGAGCCATGCAGCAGTCGGCTTAGAGTAAGCCGATTAGGTCTAATCGGCCTATAGTAAGACGATTAGTCTAATCAGCTTACTATAAGCCGACTGCTGCATGTGGTGCTGGCCGAAAGGCCTATCAGCCAAGCCCAAGACGACTGAAATCCAGTCGGTCATGGCTAGGCCGACTGGAAGCTAATCGCCCTATAGTAAGCCAATTAGTCTCAATCGGCCTACCACTGGCCGGCGGTGTATTATTTTTGAAAATAACTCAAACTGCGTATTATTTTTCAAATTTATTAAAAAAATGTATTATTTAAAAAAAATTAGCCCAGCACCAGACCTAATCCTAGCTCGCTTCCAAAGCAGAAAGTCGGGCATGAATTTTCGCCACCACCCTCGGGGTCATGACGGCAACACGATCGAAAACCCCACTGTTTCGCTCAAGCCAAATGTTACATTTGGAGTATGGTATCACACCAGCTTATGCCTCTGGAAGGTCCGCATATTGAAATTACTATAAAGTTTAGTTGTAAAATGTTTAAATTAATCCTTCAATTTATGTTGAAGTATATGTGCATTGTCCAACTTTCTCCATCTGTTCTGTCTTTTGATTAAACTAGTTAGCGCATCCAATTCTACGTGGTATGGGTCAAGAGGTCTTGACCGACTTGTGCAATTTAAGGTAAAAATGTGTAGCCCATATTTAGATATGAGGGAGCCACACGTGGGGCGGGAAGTTGAAGAATGGGTGCATAGATGTAGAGGCTAAACATGTTTAATAGACTCTCTCACAAAAAATGGAAAGCTCACTAACTCTTGATTGGTATGAAAATACTACTAAAGTAAATTATGCCATAATTTGAGCATTAAAATTCACTCTATATTTTCTACTTTGCGCATATACGTTGGCTATATCTGATTATTTGTGTTGTAGGGCATACTTAGATCTCATCAGTTAAGGGTCAAGACTTATACTTCTCAGTAAGTCTTTAGGAAAAATGGTGGGACCTTGTAACCATGTCTGGTGTCCCTTGACCTGCTTATTATTTGACTTGAAAGCTTTGCCATCTTCCTTTTTTGCATCAGTTTAACTTCAATGTGGTCAGTGCGGAATTTATGCTTTTTCTTTTTGGCTAAACTCAGCAATGCTGAGGAATTTATGATTAATCTACTCCGTTTTTAGGTTGATGATTTTATGCTTTTTTTTGCATCAACAAATAAAGGAACTTTTAGGATCAGCAGTTTGCTTGAAAGCCTCTTTTGATTCATTGATGCCCGTTCCTTTATCAACAATTCCAGGCTTCAAGGATGAGATCAAGCTAGATCAAGGACCTATTAGAAGTATGTAGGTTATTTTCCCTAGTCCCCAATATCCTATATATGTGTATTTTTTATGTTTCCTAATTTCAGTTGAACATCCGCAGGGCATCGACTTCATTAATGGGCATCATGGAGATGCTTGTGGTGAAAATTTTCAATCCTCAATCCTTTCTGGTCTTGAGCTCAGAGTGATGAAGCCTCACCTTGGAAAGTCGGAACAAATTGATGGTGCTACTGGTGTGAATTTCAAGCCCAAATTTGACGGCAAGTTTCAAACTGATGTGATTCTAAATATTACTAGTACTTATGTCAATGCATGACATAAAAATGACACATTAATAATTCAATTAAACCGACACATTCAATATTTCAATAAAATATAATCGTCTTTAGCCTGTTGGCTTACCTGGTTGAATTGCATGGCTTTTTCCAATGGGACTAAATACACTGTGAGTTAACCCTGATGGGACATTTTTCAGGTCCAGCAGAGATGGTTGTTCCCCCTCTTTTGCCACAAAGTTCGTTTCAACCAAACAATATAATGGAAAATGAAACTGAAGAATATTCAGGAGCAAATGTTAGCTTAGCTTCTTATCTCTATGTTTGAAAATTATCTAGAAACGTGAGGGCAGGGGGAACTGAAAGACACTCATTTGCTAACTAACTTCGCTTTCTGACTGATTAGCCTTCAAGCATTGATCCTCATGTCTTGTGCCTGAAAAACCTAATGCTTAGTTTATTTGTGCCATGACAACGGATTGTTGGACCATATAGATGATCTTTATGATGATGAAATGAAATGCTCTCGAAGCATAAGCACTGAAGTCAATAGTTGGTTGTCTGAGATTGAACAGGCCAGTGCCTTCTAAACTGCAGTCTGCAGTTGAAACTTTTTCAAGCTATATCACTTGAAACAATGACGATTCCATGGCGGGGAGGCCGGGAGGTGGATCCGTTGGCAGGGAGGAGCTCGGTGTACCCATGACTCCATGCCCTTTGCTCGGCCTTCGTCTTCTATCATAGTTGTATTAGCCCATCATTCTAAGGGTAAAGCTCTATTTTTTGAGGAAATTCTTTTCCCACTCTTATAATAAAAAGTGTTTTGTACACTCTATGCCTATGAAGCCATCTTAAAAATAGATGCCTCAAGAATGCACATGTCCGACGACCGCACATTACTCATTACCCAAGTGAAAAAAGGTGTGATATACATTACCCAGCTTCATTGGAGTTTTCAAGCAATCAGTCTAATTCAGCGTAAGAAATGTTGCAAAGAAAAGTCTGCAAACTTGGGCTGAAACATTCTTTAGGTAATGGACATATAACAACATATACGTACATACATACCATGTACCTGATATATCCCATTTAGTCTCGTTGTCCTATCAAGCACTTATGTCCTCGAACGAAGAAAAGATCAGGTGCTGGGGTTTATAATTGGGTTGGGGGCTTCATTTGGATATGCAAACATGATTTTTGGGAGGAAGAATACATAGGGAGGCATTTTTTAGGGATACACAGCAAGGCAGCTGGTTGGTGACGCAGGGATTACTCGTAGAGGCAGACACCGATAACTTTTTTTTTGTCTTTCTAATAGAGTATGTTCTTCATTCCACAAATAAACAGAGGGCATGGGACTAATCAGGAATGAGAAAAAAAAACACATCCGATGGAATGTGTATAAAGTTTTACAAATGGTGTACTAAGCTTCTCACATGTCCATTTGTTCAGCGTCAATTTTTCGTGGTTATTTTAAAGTACTCCCGCATCCCTATTTTAATTTGAATCATCCGTGTCTTGTAGTGAAAGGGATCAGGTTTGACATTAAAATGACAATGAGGTGTTAATTTGGGCATTTAGACTGAAAGGGAATAATATTTTTGAAGACCTTAGATATCGAACAATTTCCAAGTGCACTTCTGTAATTATACTGTATATGTTCTCTAGAAAATTGAAATGCTTTTCTTCCTTACTGTTAGAAGAGATAGAGAGGGATTGGTGGAATCGTTGATTGTATTGCTTGAGCCTAAATAACCCTCAAGCAAGGTAGAATAAATCCTACGCTATCCTATGTTTCCTAAATAACCCTTATACTCAACATCCCCCCGCAGTCACAACGGTAGCGACGCAGAAGGTGAGACTGGAGAAGAATCCGACGGTAAATCGATGGACACCCCCCCAGTCGCAACGGTCGATGCATCACGGAAGTCGTGGCTGGAGTGGAAACCCACAAGGTTGCTCAAGCAAGGCAGTAGCCCTTTGTGTCGTTTATCGATGTAGCCGAGAGCGTAGGATGGTGTAGCCGTGGTCGAGATAGCCGTGCAAAGAATGCCGTGGTCGATGTCGAGTCGGGGTAGCCGGTGTCGAGGAAGTCGCCGTGGAGCCGCGGGCGCAAGGAGGCGCTGAGTTAGTCATGGGCGCAGTGGTGTCGAATTAGTGTGCGCCGGGTAGAGGACGGTGTTGATGAGGCGTCACACCGGGTTTGCCAAACCCAGGGACCCGTCGTAGATGAAGGCACACGTCGGTGTTGCCAGCATCGGGCATGCGAAGACGGACGAAGACGAAGTTGACGAAGCGCCAAACCAGGCTTGCCAGGCCCGGGGACACGTCGTGGACGAAGGCACACATCGGTGTTGCCAGCACCGGGCATGCGTAGACGAGGGACCTGCATGAGCTGTACGCCATGTCGAGGAGTCGGAGGGGCCAGCAGAGAAGTAGACTCGACGTCAATTGCGGCGTCCATCGGCGCGGGGCCGATGTCACCAACGGTGGTCGGAGTAGACGAAGTGGTTGGTGTAGATGACGGTGACGCTGGCGACGGGCTGGTGCTGGACGAAGATGAAGGGGGTGGACGGGCGGCAGCGGCGATCAAAGAAGAGCAGCGGCGGCGGCCTGGTTAGGAGCGCGGCGGCGGTGCTCGAAGGAGGCGAGGAATCTGACAACGTGACGAAGACCAGCACGGACGGTGGCATTCTCGCGCTGAGGGAGACGGCGCGGCACATACCACGTGAGCTCGACGCGCGGTGACGGCTGAGTGGACCGCGGACCGAGGTGCTACCGCCCGAAGGGGTGGCTCAGCGGCGGAACTCGGGTCGGTGCAACCGCGGGAACGGTCTCAGGACGGCAGCGTGGACTGCGTGCCACGCTTGCTATGGCCCGAAGGGGCGACGCAGCGGTGACGCGGGTCGGTGCAGCCGGGAGAAGAACCACGGGGCGGCGGCGCTGTGGCTCGACGGGGCGACGCATCGGCAGCCCGTTGCTCGATCGGTAGAGAGGCGCGTTGAACTTGGGACGGTCTTCACGGGGCCTGCGAAGGCACGCGCAACCAACAGGCTAGGTCGGTCGCACGGCGTAGATGAGGCGGATCGCGGCGGCGGGCGGGTGATCAATCCGATCGCGCGCGAGGTCAGGGACACCGCTCGGTGGAGGCGGGGGGCGGCGGAGTCCGAGATGAAGCCAACGAGGACGGTCGGCAGGGCAGCTGTACAGGCGCGGCGTAGATCGACGGGCGGGCCGGCGCGTGAACAGTGGCTGTGATGGGCCGCCGCATGGCGCGAGGCCGCCGGGTTGGGGCGATGCAGGTGTCCCGGTCGGAGAGGGCGGTGACGGCCGGCGTAGATCGACGAGCGGGCCGGCGCGCGGACGGCGGCTGTGAGGGACCGCCTGTCGCGCGAGGCTGCCTGGTCAGTGAAGAAGCCTGCCGGTCATGCTGGTGTCGAAGTAGAGGCACACGGGGGTCGATGGCGGTGGCGGCAATGCAAACTGATCAAGGTTAGATCGGAAAACCAAAAAGAAACCTCCGATCAAGATGACCATCGGGAGAGAGAAACCCGGAGCAAGGGCTCGGGAAAAAGACTCTCTAGGGCAGCCAGTCAACACGACCGGCGCACGGACCCTACACTACAGGAATCAGCTGCTTTGCCGACCAGAAAGCTGACAGCAAAGGTCTTTGCCGTCAGCCGCGGACGGCAAACCTGTCCGGCACTGTAAGTTACGGTAAACAGATGATTTGTCGTCTGTTTTCGCACAGCGGACGGCAAAGACCCTTTGCCGTCGGTGGCAGACGGCAAAGAACTAACGTTAGCCACGTTAGGTGGCTAACGGGAGGCTTTGCCATCTGCCAGCAGACGGCAAACATGCCCTCCCCTTTGCCGTCTGCTATCTGATGTCAGCAGATGCGTCATGCCCTCCCCGTTCTTTGCCGTCTGCCACAGACAGCAAACCACCCCAGCCTTTGCCGTCTGCCACAGACGGCAAACTGCCCCAGCCTTTGCCGTCTGCCACAGACGACAAAGTGACCAAATGGGTTAGCTCCCAGGTTGCACAGGTTGCTGCCTCGTGGCCTCTTTGCCGTCTGTGGCAGACGGCAAAGAGCCCTTTGCCATCGGCGGCAGACGGCAAAGAGCCTGCATTGCCTCTTTTTTTCTTTTTTTCCTTATATCCAAGCATTTTCACAGCAAATATATATATATATATATATATATATATATATAATATATATATATATATATATATATATATATATATATATATATATATATATATATATTATATATATATATTTCACAGGGCAATTTCACAGCAAACATATGACATATCCAACACATAAGTTGCATCATACATACATAGTTCCATCCAACCATACATAGCAAGTTCCACATACATAGTTCCATCCATACATATTACAATAGTTTCATCCATATAGCAAATCCACATTGTTCATCGATACAAATGAAAAACAGAAAGGGAAAACAAGCACTCCATCAATGCAAGCATCCGTGAAGTGAATGAAATCTGCAAAATGGGAAATACGAAAGTTAGAAGAAGAAGACTAGAAGAAGAGAAGAACAATTATATGACATTATGAACAACTTAGGTAAAAATGACATTAAAAGCTAACTTAGGTAAAATGGATCATTTATGAGCTAACTTAGGTAAAATGGATCATTTATGAGCTAACTTAGATAAAATGGATCATTTTGGAGCCAACTTAGGTAAAATGGATCATTTTTGAGCTAACCTAGGTAAAATGGATCATTTATGAGCTAACCTAGGTAAAATGGATCATTTATGAGCTAACTTAGGTAAAATGGATCATTTTGGAGCTAACCTAGGTAAAATGGATCATTTTGGAGCTAACCTAGGTAATTATGCCATTTTTGAGTTAACTAAGCATATTATGCCATTTTTGACATAAGTAAGCTAAGTATAGGTCATTATTGAGCTAACCTAGGTAACTAAGCATATTAGAGCTAACTTAGCATATTAGAGCTAACTTAGGTCATTTTGGAGCTAACTTAGGTCATTTTGGAGCTAACTTAGGTACAATTGATCATTTTGGAGCTAAGTAAGCTACATATGACATATCCAATACATAAGTTGCATCATACATACATAGTTCCATCCAACCATACATAGCAAGTTCCACATACATAGTTCCATCCATACATATTACAATAGTTTCATCCATATAGCAAATCCACATTGTTCATCGATACAAACGAAAAACAGAAAGGGAAAACAAGCACTCCATCAATGCAAGCGTCCGTGAAGTGAATGAAATCTGCAAAATGGGAAATAAGAAAGTTAGAAGAAGAAGACTAGAAGAAGAAGAAAATGAAGAAGAAGAAGAACAAGTATATGACATTTCTGAGCTAACTTAGGTAAAAATGACATTAATGATCTAACTTAGGTAAAATGGATCATTTATGAGCTAACTTAGGTAAAATGGATCATTTATGAGCTAACTTAGGTAAAATGGATCATTTTGGAGCTAACCTAGGTAAAATGGATCATTTTTGAGCTAACCTACGTAAAATGGATCATTTATGAGCTAACCTAGGTAAAATGGATCATTTATGAGCTAACCTAGGTAAAATGGATCATTTATGAGCTAACTTAGGTAAAATGGATCATTTTGGAGCTAACTTAGGTAAAATGGATCATTGCCGAAGGCTAACTAGGTAAAATGGATCATATTTGGAGCAACCTAGGTAATTATGCCATTTTTGAGTTAACTAAGCATATTATGCCATTTTTGACATAAGTAAGCTAAGTATAGGTCATTATTGAGCTAACCTAGGTAACTAAGCATATTAGAGCTAACTTAGGTCATTTTGGAGCTAACTTAGGTCATTTTGGAGCTAACTTAGGTACAATTGATCATTTTGGAGCTAAGTAAGCTTATTATGTCATTTTCGAGGAAAATAAGCTAAGTATATGACATTTATGAGGTTACCAAGGTTGTTATGCCATTTTTGACCTAAGTAAGCTAATTATGCCATTTTTGACATAAGTAAGCTAAGTGTATG
Organism: Thinopyrum elongatum; assembly: GCA_011799875.1. NCBI lineage: Eukaryota > Viridiplantae > Streptophyta > Magnoliopsida > Poales > Poaceae > Thinopyrum > Thinopyrum elongatum. Next base: position 106,036,832 of record CM022298.1, read on the forward strand.
TCATTATTTAGCAAACCTAGGTAACTAAGCATATTAGAGCTAACTTAGCATATTAGAGCTAACTTAGGTCATTCTGGAGGAAACAAAGCTAAGTATAGATCATTTTAGAGCTAACTTACGTAAAATGGATCATTTTGGAGCTAAGTAAGCTTATTATGTCATTTTGGAGGAAAATAAGCTAAGTCTAGGTCATTATGGTAAGCATATTGGAGGAAATAAAGCTAAGTCTAGGTCATTATGCATTTGTTAAGCAAAACACTAGAGAAAACTTACCCTCATCACGGAGGTGAAGCACCGGGGTTACTCGTGCTGGTACCACCTGGAGAAGGATCGTGCGATGCTTGTCTGGAGTTACGCTGCACCAAAGATCATTTGCAATGTCTCGTTAGCATGATGGCACTCAAATGTTAAGACTAGTAACTAATGACCATTCAAATGAAACTCACCGTGGTCCCCGGAGCAATGACTGGCATCGGCGGAGGGGTCTGACCGGCCTTTTCGCACACAGACTGCACATTTGGTTTTGATGAGTCAGTCATACTAGTTAGTAATGAAACGAACATTACGTGCATGATTTGGCTAATATGCAGAAGAAACTTACCACGAGGAGCTCGTACATGGCCCGGTTCTGCATGTCATTCCGTGCTCTCTCCTCCTCCAACATCCTAGCCGTCCTCTCCTCCAACTCCCTCTCCTTCTCCGCCGCCTGTCGGTCCCTCTCCACCAGAAGTGCCTGGGTTCTATCTCTCTCTCTCTCTGAAGAGCAGTCTGCAACACCACTCCTCGTTAGCATTGTAATCATCGATGGCCGCACACACAATGTAATGGAGGAAAGATAGCTGAGTCCGTATAACTTACCTCGAAGGTGAGCTCGACTGGCCGTTGACGAGGCCTTATCTCAGGAGCGGAGCTCGACTGGCGCGCCTTGATCTCTGGGAGAGTGCTAGGACAACGTATAAGTCCATCTCCAATGGCTATCGAGCCATGGGACCTCCCGCCACCAGATATCATCACCAGCTTTGGATCTATGGGACCCTGGCTCGGGTTAAAGTCCTCCCCTTTCCTTGCCTTCCCCTCATCTCTGTACTTCACGAGCTTGTTGTGGGAGGAGATGTTGGTGAAGTTCTTTGGATGATCGAGGTCAGACACAGAGAATGCCTTAACCTTCTTGTATGAGGCAGTATGGGCCATGGCATAGAGGTCATACACCTCTGGCATCTCCGCCTTATTGTGTTTCGCCTAAAAGAGAGGAACAAAGTAAATTAGTAATTAAAGGGCTCAAGCTAGCATGAAGAATGAATTGCATGAATCATGAAGCAAACCACACACCCATTTCCGCCCGTACGGATATAAGTTGGCGCTGCCTTGATGGTGTGGCACACCTTCCATTTGGGCACGCCGGTCCTTGGCATTGTTGTGGAGGGCTAGCCATTGGTCTGAGCACCACTCATCCACCAACACCTCCCAACAATCCATCTGACCCGCACACCATCTCGGGGGCACCTAAGTTAGTAAAGAGAAACTTGAGTGCTATGCCTACGAATCAAATCAAGGAAACTAAGTACAAGGCCTTAAGAATAGCTAATTACCGTCATGTACTGCTCCTTCTTCAGAATCTTGTCGCGGCACGCCGGCTTGGCCTTCTTAATATCATGCGAGGCGTAGTAGTCTCGAACAGCCTGCACCCGAGCCTCGTGCCGTAAGTTTTGTAGTAGGCGCCTGCACTCGGCATCGATAACCTTTGCTGCGGTCTCCTCGTATCCCTCCTCACACCTATAGAAGGTCTGCAATCAAACGAGACAACATTGATTAGTACAATAACTAGCTATTTGAAGATTTTTAATTGTGTAAAGGAGAAATTACCCAAAACTTTCTGATCACCATGTCTGCCCTCGTGTGGCACAAGACACCATCGATCATCTCCTCCGGCAGGGCCAGGGCAGCCAAGTAGTGCTCCCAGCTCAATCCTAGCTGTGGAAGCTGACCATCACCGAGCAACGTGACAAACCCCAGGAAGTTTTGTCGGCAAAGCACACCAAGGATGGTGTTGGGCCTGCGGACATCCTGAGCGTGGTCCCAACCCCTGCAGTATGACAAGGCCAACACATTAGATATTTGAAGAAACGTGAAGGCAAAAGGTACAAAAAGAGTAAATGCACTTACCTCTCCCCATCAAGGAAAATCAACCACCTCTGCTCGCGGGTCACCGGCATGGGCGGGAGCCGTGTACAACCACGCTGGTAGATGGTGGCCCCCTCAACCACCTCACCCTCGCTATCAGCCGGATCCCCGCCACCATCAGCATGGCCACTCGGCCCCTCAGGATGATCCGGCTAGGTACCCCATCCGGACGTCTCCTGGGACGTACCCTGGTCCGGAGTCTCGTGGGCCAAAGGCCCGTCGACTCGAGGCTCGTGGACCGGAGTCCGCGTAGCCTCCTCCTCAGACGTGTCCACCCTAGCAGCCCTGTGCTCGGGTGAATCAGCTGGGGGTGGCGGCGAGGAAGGCGTAGGAGCCTGCCTACCTCTCCCACGTCCTCCCCGACCTCCTCTCTTCTTCCCTCCCCGACCTCCTCTCCCGGTGGGCAACGACGATGACGAAGAAGCGCCCGACGGTGTCCCCAAACTGTCGTACAACGCTCTCCGGAGAGGTGCGGGTGGAATGGTGGAAGTACCCCTCCCACCACGCGCCGATGAAGAAGGAGCCTCGGAGCGGTCCGGACCCGCGCCCACCATCTTTCAACACCTGCCATGACAAAGAGCAAACAAAATTAGTACAACATAAATTTTTTTAATACCGACATGAATAATATAATATGTATATAACTTAAGTGTATCATCATCAAGTACAACATAAAAAAATTGAATACCTAACATGAACTAACAATATATATGTATATAATACAAATTGAATACCTGACATGAACTAATAATAATCTTGATCGTCTATATATGCTCTGGGATCAATAAATGCATCATCATCATCACTATCATGAATGACGTGCACATCGGGTTTAGCGGCATCAACATGTGAAAGGCCACCTTTATGTAATCGGTCAAGCATTGACAGGTCATCCGCATCAGTAACCTCTTCTTGTTCCGGCTCAGGGGTGAAGTCAGATTCACTGTCGCTGTCTACTTCAATGTTCTGGGGTGAAGTAGAGCGTTTCTTGAAACATTTTTTGGAAAGACGTGTTTCTTGGAAGAATTCACCTTCATATGTGTCTGGGTTAATGTGAGGTTCATAATCCTCTTTGGGGGGAGGTGGTCTAACACGTGGCGGCACTTCATAAACGACATCCCAACCAATCAGATTTGGATCAGTTTGGCAGCCCCACGGTAGATAGAAAACTTGGGTCGCCTGTTGAGCCGTAATATAGACATCGGGAACATCTAAATGGGTGCTTTGTTTGATTTCGACTAGCCCTATATGTTCATGAGTCCTTCTAGTCTCATTCGGCTAGAACCAATAACATTTGAAGACTACGATGTTCGGTGGGTTTTCACCATAGAATAGAAGTTCATAAATTTCTTCAACTCTCCCATAATACTCGGTACCTCCTTCACCGATAGCAGAGACACAACAATTTGTAGACTTTCGGTCGGCCATAGATAGCTCTTTGCCAAAGGGACGAAAGCGATACCCGTTGATGTCGTATTTGTCAAATGAACGGACCTTATAGTCAAAACCATTAGTGACTTGTCTCAATTCGGCGTCCATAGACTCTGAATTAGCCTACAAGTTTAATACGAAAGGATTGTTGCATTAGCCGTAAACTAGATGAAGAAATGAGAATGGTCTAATGGAAATTACCGTTTGTTTGAACCAAGAGATGAAACCGGGAAAGCCGCCTCCATGCTTTGCTAGAAGCTCATACTCTTCGATGGATTCCTTTTCGATCACCGCTCCATCCAAGAATTTGGCTACGTATCGACTGTATCAAATATCTGGGAATAAGAGCAGTTCAAAGGAATTAGAAGTTGTGAAACAATGTACCGAGAACTTACTCGATGTACGGCCGCACTTCTGTTAGGTTGTTGAAGATATACAACGAAATGGTCCGCCATTCTTCGACATCCAACGATATTGGTTTCAAAGCACCGGCTGGTGCGAGCTTCCCTTTGAATAGGCTGAGGTTGGATCCACCTTTTTTAGGGTCGCCAGCATTGTACCGAGGCTTCGGATTATGCAACTGATGATTTTTGGCTTCGTAGTGTGCTGTCACGAAGTTTGCCGCCTCCTCAGTAACGAATGCCTCGGCCATCGATGCTTCAATTCTACGTTTATTTTTACATTTTGCTCGAAGCGTCTTCTGCATCCTCTCAGTTGCGTAGCACCAACGATTTTGCACGGCCCCCCCAATCTTGCCTCGGTCGGGAGATGCAAAATCAAATGCTGCGTTGGATTAAAGAAGCCCGGTGGAAAGATCTTCTCTAACTTGCAGATCAACTCTGGCGCCAACTCTTCCATATCTTCTAGCATGCCAGCCAATAGTTCTTTCGCACAAAGAACACAGAAGAAATAGCTCAGCTCTGCCAGTACTAGCCATTCATCCTCAGGGATAAAGCCACGCAACATCACCGGCATTACCTGCTCAAGCCATATGTGCCAATCATGACTCTTGAAACCAAATATTTTCAATTTTTCAAGACTCGCTCCCCTCTTTAGATTCGCTGCATACCCATCGGGGAACATCAACTGCATTTTCACCCACAAGATAATTTCCCTCATAGCTGGCCTTCCAAGATTGAACCATGCCTTTGGCTTCGTCCAGTTCTGCTTTCCTTTCGGTTCTTGCATGTTTTGTAATGGTCTATCACACAGCGCCTCCTGATCGACTCTAGCCTTAGTATTATCCTTTGACTTCCCCTCTATGCCGAACAATGTACCAAAAAGGGCCTCGGCGATATTCTTTTCTGTGTGCATCACGTCGATGTTGTGTGGGCAAAGGAGGTCTTTGAAGTAAGGTAGATCCCACAAGCATGTCTTGTGAGTCCAGGCGTGTTTTGAATTATACCGCTTGAAATACCCTGGACGCTCTGGATCTGGCTCGAGAGCGTTTAACTGATCCAGGGTCTCTTGGCCTGTCAACGCAGGTGGTGCAGAGTTTTTGACAACTCTACCTTTGATGAAGTTCTTCTTGTCTTTCCTGAACTTATGGCGAGGATCCAGGAACTGTCTATGCAAGTCGAAGCAAGAAAACTTGCGACCCGCCTGCAGCCAATGAAACTGAAGAGCTGCCTTGCATGTGGGGCACGGGAACCTTCCATGCACACACCAGCCAACGAATAGCGCATACGCCGGCAAGTCATGCATCGAGTACATGTACCAGACACACATTATGAAGTTCTGTTTGCTAGCGGCGTCGTATGTCTTGAACCCATTATCCCAAGCTTCTTGCAATTCATCCTTAAGCGCCTGCATGTACACATTCATATTCTTCCCCGGATAGTTGGGCCTTGGAATTATCAATGTCAGGAAAATGTTCTTTCTTTGCATAATCTGTCCGGGGGGGGGGGGGGAGATTGGGTGGAATGACAAATACGGGCCAACAACTGTATTGGGTTGCCGTCAGACCAAACACATTGAACCCATCCGTGCTGATGGCGATTCGAGGATGCCTTGGATCTGCCGCTTTTTGCGCATGTAATGCATCGAAGCGCTTCCACGTAGAACCATCCGATGTGTGTACCATCATCAGATTCCCATCTGCATCTAGTTCGGTTCTTTTGCCCATTTTGTGCCATGTCATCTGTCTGGCCGTCTCTTCGACCATGAAAAGACATTGAAGTCTTGGTACGATTGGCATATACCGAAGAACATTAACGGGGATTTTGGTCTGCGTCTTCTCACCCATACCGTTGTCTACCACAACATACCTGGAAGACTTGCAAATGGGACAATAGTTCAAGTCCGCATACTCAAGCCTAAATAAGGCACATCCTTTCTCACAGGCATGTATCTTCTCATAGGGCATCTTAAGTGCACGGAGGATTTTGTCCGCCTGGTACAGGTTTGCAGGCATTACATGGCCTTCGGGTAGAAAGCGTCCAAATACTGTCATCATCGCGTCGTAGCATTCTCTGCCCAAGTTGAATTGAGCCTTCAGAGCCATTACTTGTGAGATGGCATCTAGCTGACAAAGCTCAGTGTGCTCGTGGAGAGGACGTTTTGAAGACTCCAACATTTCATTGAAGGCCTTTGCAGATTCCTCCATCTCATCGTCCGAATCCCGAGCATCATCAAAGTCTTGCACCATGTCTTCCATCCCGGTACCATGCTCGTCGGTGCGACGACGAAGCACCTCAGCTCTGGCACGTTGGGCAGACTCACCATGAAATGTCCACACCGTATAACCGGGCGTAAAACCACTCTTCTGCAGGTGTTTGCCCATTTCATCCTCTGTCCTCTTGTGCCAATTGTCACACGGACACAGGGGCACCAGGTTTTCCTCTGGCCATTTGCAAATGCGGCTCTCACAAACCCCTTGGTTTTTGTTAACCATTCATTGGCCATGTCTTTATGACTAGTGTGACCGGTGTACATCCACGCACGATCACTCATCTTGCCTAGCTACTGGACACACAAGAAATATATGTACATATATATATATATATAAAATTCAGCATGTATATATTAATCAGTTAATCTAGTTTGTCAATTTTATTACGTCCATGCAACCTACACTCTAATAGGTAAAGATAGGTCCTAATCCCACCCGAGTATGTGTAGATTGGGTTTGTTTTCCATGCTCTGCTCCCGATCCGACGCAAAATTTCGGCAGCACCTCCCCGCTGTTCTCCTGATACACGTCTCTGCAATAAACAAAGAGGATGTGTACCCGGAGAACAACAGGGAGGCACTGACGAAATTTATGCGTCGGATCCGGAGCAGAGCATATGGGAAACGAACCCAATCTACACATACTCGGGCTGTCCATGGATAACGTTGGACAATTCAAAAGAATCATGGTTATAAATATGCAAATGCATGCATATTTATAACTGTAACCCTTTCGAACGGGAGACGCATACTGGTCACGCGTACTGATGATTGAAGACACCTATAGCTAGCAAGTTTCATCGGCACGAAGACCGGAACAGAGCAAATAATTAAGGGGGGAGAAGGAGATGTCATTTGTGCTCACCCACGAACGCAGGGGCGGAGCTCGTCAAACGCACGGGGAGGTCGTCGAACACCAGACCCTCGCAGCGATGAAACACTGCACATTTAAATCCACCCAATCAACACAAATATGATGTTTTTATAACAAAATCGGAAAATACATGACCTAACTCATAATTTACAAAACTATGACCCCGTCGGCCTCTGGAAGGCCGAAGAGCACCTTTTCGGTCAACAGGAGGCCGAAGAGGTGTCGGGGGTCGGGGGTGAGTGGCGTCGGAGGCTGGTACTTATGGTTGCCCCGCCGGCAAACTACCCACAATGAATCAGTTCCTCCTCCTCTTCTTTTCTTCTCCTCCTCCTCGTCCTCTTCTTCTTCTTCTTCCTTTCTTTTCCTTTTTCATGTTCTTCTACTTCTTCTTCTTTTCTTCTTCTTCTTTTTTTCATCTTCTTCTTCTTTCTTTTCCTTTTCCCTCTTCTTCTACTAATTTTCTCTTATTTTCTTGTTCTTTTTTTTCCTCCTCCTCTTCTTTTCTTCTCCTACTCCTCTTCTTATTTTCTTCTCCTCCTCCTCCTCCTCCTCCTCCTCTTCTTCTTCTTCTTCTTCCTTCTTCTTCTCTTCTTACCTCACACTCTTCTCTATCCCCTTTTTTTTCTTCTTTCTCTTCTTCTTCTTTCTTCTTTCTTCTTCTTCTTCTTCTTCTCTTTCTTTTCTTTTCCTTTTTCATCTTCTTCTACTTCTACTTCTTCTTCTTCTTTTTTCATCTTCTTCTTCTTTCTTTCATTTTCCTCTCTTCTTCTACTTATTTTTCTCTTCTTTTCTTCTTCTTTTCCCTACTTTATCCTAATGAAAAAATGTATGGTTGTGTGCTAATATATCATCTCAAACTAGCTTTAGAAAATTCTAGTTCCAATTTTTTTCTCTACTTTATCCTACTAATTCTTCTTCTTCTACTAATTCTACATTTTCTATTTTTATATATCCTACTAATTCTACTAATTCTAAAAAAATAGAGAACAAAATAAAAAACAGAGAAGATAAAATAAAACACTCACCGGAGGGGCGGTAGGGCGCCGGGGCGACGGCCCGGGGTGGCGGGCTAGGGCGGAGGGGCGCCGAGGCCGCGGGGCACCGGGGTGGGCGGGCGGCGGGCCGGGGTGGTCGGGCGTGGGGGCGCGGGTGCGCGGCGGCGGTGTCGGGTCTTGTTCGTGGCACTTGTTACATAGTGGTTCTCCTTGTGCCTGGTCTTTCGTTCCTTTCTTTTTTTTTTTCTTCTTTTTTCTTTTTTCGTCACTCTTGTATGTTTCTTTTGTTCGTGCCTTTCGGATGTTTGCTCTTTTTTTTGTCTTTTGCGTCTTTCCGGGAAGGTGGGGTGTGGGGGTTGGAGGGGCGCCCAGGTGGGCGGGCGGCGGGCCGGGGCGGTGGGGCGTGGGGGCGGCGACAGCGGCGGCAGGGGGTCTGGTGCGGTGGGTGAGAGAGAAAGAGAGAGAGAGGAGGAGGTGGGGGCGGCCGTTAGAGCCGTTAGGGGGGGTCCTCTTTGTCGTTTGCTAGCAGACGACAAAGAGGTTGGGGGGCGGGCGTTACAGCGCTGGCCTCCACTTGACCCCACCCACCGCTTTGCCGTCTGCTAGCAGACAACAAAGATTATTTGCCGTCTGCTAGCAGACGGCAAAGAACTGGCTGATGGCAAACAACATCATTGCCATACGTCAAAGAACTGGCTAATGGCAAACATCATCGTTGCCATCAGCCAGTTCTTTGCCGTCTATTTTTCCTAAGCAGACGGCAAAGAAGGTCTTTGCCGTCAGCTAGCAGACGACAAAGAACTGGCTGATGGCAAATCCTCTGATTCCAGTAGTGCAAGGTACGGGCAGCGCGGTCCCCGGCGGCGGTCATGGAGGCCGACCGCCCCGGGGGCGGCGGGTGGGTGCGGAAGCGGCGGCGGCTAGGGTTTACGATCATGGTAAGGCTGATACCATGTTAGAAGAGATAGAGAGGGATTGGTGGAATCGTTGATTGTATTGCTTGAGCCTCATGGACATATATATATAGGAGTACATGGACATCTTGGAGTACAAGTCAAGGTAGAATAAATCCTACGCTATCCTATGTTTCCTAAATAACCCTTATACTCAACACTTACCATGCGCAAGAAGTTTGTTACTGGACATGCTATTAGAGTGTTAAAAGAAATTAAATAATATAAATTATTCTAAGAAAGAATACATCAACATAATATGCATATTGCTATCCACATCGTTTATGTAAGCAATTGTGTACACATTTTTAATTTGCGAACCATACTCTGAAATTTGAAGTCCTGATCTATTTACATTTTTTTGTAGAACACGCAAGAGGATTGCGTGTCTTATATATTAAGAAAATAGGAGAAATGATTCAGTTACATGATGGCACAACATAGACGTCGACCAACACCACCAATAGAAAAACACAAGGAAAGTATCCTCCACAACCCCACCAGCACCAGACCTAATCCTAGCTTCCTTCCAAAGCAGCAAGTCGGCATGAATTTTCGCCACCACCCTCGGGGTCATGACGGCAACACGATAAAAAACCCTACTGTTTCGGTCAAGCCAAATGTTACATTTGGAGTATGGTATCACACCAGCTTATGCCTCTGGAAGGTCCGCATATTGAAATTACTATAGAGTGTCGTTGTAAAATGTTTATATTAATCCTTCAATTTATGTTGAAGTATATGTGCATTGTCCATCTTTCTGTATCAGTTCTATCTTTTGATTAAACTGGTTGGTGCATCCAGTTCTATGTGGTATGGGTCAAGAGGTCTTGACCGACTTGTGCAATTTAAGGTAAAAATTTGTAGCCCACTTTAGGGACATATTTAGATATGAGGGAGCCACACGTGGGGCGGGAAGTTGAAGTATGGGTGCATACATGTAGAGGCTAACCCTGTTTAATAGACTCTCTCTCATAAAAAATGGAAAGTTGCTAATTGGTATGAAAATACCAGTAAAGTAAATTATGCCGTAATTTTAGCATTCAAATTCACTGTATATTTTCTACTTTGGGCATACACGTTGGCTATATCAGATTATTTGTGTGGTAGACCATACTTAGATCTCAACAGTCAAGGGTCAAGATTTATACTTCTAGGTAAGTCTGTAGGAAAAATGGTGGACCTTGTAACTATTTCTGCTGTCCCTTGACCTGCTTATTATTTACTTGAAAGCTTTGCCATGTTCCTTTTTTGCATCATTTTAACTTCAGTGTGGTCAGTGTGGAATTTATGTTTTTTCTTTCTGGCTAAACAAAACAACGCTTATGAATTTATGATTAATCTACTCATGTTTTAGGTTGATGGTTTTAAGATTATTTTTGCATCGACAGATAAAGGAAATTTTAGGATCCGCAGTTTGCTCGAAAGCCTCTTTTGATTCATTGATGTTTGTTCCTTTATCAATAATTCCAGGCTTCAAGGATGAGATCAAGCTAGATAAGGGACCTATAAGAAGTATCGAGGTCATTTTCCCTAGTCCCCAATATCCTATATATGTGTATTTGTGATGTTTCCTAATTCCAATTGAACATCCACAGGGTAGCTTCTTCATTAATGGGCATCATGGAGATGCTTGTGGTGAAAATTTTCAAGCCTCAATCCTTTCTGGTCCTGAACTCAGAGCGATGAAGCCTCACCTTGGAAAGTCAGAACAAATTGATAGCGCTACTGATGTGAATTGCAGACCCACATTTGACGGCAAGTTTCAAACTGATTTGATTCTAAATATTACTAGTACTTATGTCAATGCATGGCATAAAAACGACACATCCAATAATTGAATTAAACTGATACATCCAATAATTCAATTAAATATCACTGTCAGTAGCCTGTTGGCTTACATGGTTGAATTGCATGGCTTTTTTCCAATGGGACTAAATACACTGTGAGTTAACCCTGATGGGACATTTTTCAGGTCTAGCAGAGATGGCTGTTCCCCCTCTTTTGCCTCGAAGTACATTTCAACCAAACAATATATTGGAAAATGAACCAGAAGAATATTCAGGAGCAAAGGTTAGCTTAGTTTCTTACCTCTGTGTTTGAAAATTATCTGGAAACATGAGGGCAGGGGGAACTGAAAGACACTCATCTGCTAACTAACTTCGCTTTCTGCGTGATTATTCTTCAAATATTGACCCTCATGTCTTGTGCCTGAAAAACCTAATGCTTAGTTTATTTGTGCCATGACAACGGATTGTTGGACCCATATATATGATCTTTATGATGATTAAATGAGATGCTCTCGAAGCATAAGCATTGAAGTCAAAGGTTGGTTGTCTGAGGTTGAACAGGCTAGTTCCTTCTAAGCTGCAGTCTGCAGTTGATACCTTTTCAAGCTATATCACTTGAAAAAATGACGATTCAACGGTGGGGAGGCCGGAAGGCAGACCCGCTGGCAGGGAGGAGCTAGGTGGACCCATGACTCCGTGCCCTCCGGTCGGTCTTCGTCTTCTATCGTAGTTGTATTAGCCCATCATTCTAACGGTAAAGCACTATTTTTGGAGGAAATGCTTTCCCCACTCTTATAATAAGAAGTGTTTTGTACACTCTACAATGCCTATGAAGTCGACTTAAAAATAGGTGCCTCAAGAACGCACATGTCAGACGTGCGCACATTACTCATTACACATGTGAAAAATGGTGTGATATCAATTACCCAACTTCATTGGAGTTTTCAAGAAATCGGTCTAATTCTGCGTAAGAAATGTTGCAAACAAAATTCTGCAAACATGGGATGAAACAATCTTCAGGTAATGGACATATAATAACATATACATAGATACATACAATGTACGTGATTTATCCCATTTAGTCTCGTTGTCCTATCAAGCACTTATCTCCTCAAACGAAGAAAAGATCATGTGCTGGTTTTTATAATTGGGTAGGGGCTTCATTTGGATATGCAAACATGATTTTTGGGAGGAAGAATACATAGTGAGGCATTTTTTAGGGATACATAACAAGGCAGCTGGTTGGTGACGCAGGGATTACTCGTAGAGGCAGACACCAGTAACTTTTTTTGTCTATCACATTAAGTATGTTCTTCATTCCACAGATAACAGAGGGCATAGGGCTAGTCAGGAAAGAGAAAGAAAAACACATCCGAGGAAATGTGAATAATTTTTTCCAAATGGTGTACTAAGCTTCTCACATGTCCATTTGTTCAGTGTCATTTTTTGGGGGTTATTTTAAAGTACTCTCGCGTCCCTGTTTTAATTTGAATCATCCACATCTTGTAGTCAAAGGGATCAGGGTTGACATTAAAACTAATAATGAGGTGTTAATTTGGGCATTTAGACTGAAAGGGAATAATATTTTTGAAGACCTTAGATATCAAACAATTTCCAACTGCACTTCTGTAATTATACTGTATATGTCCTCTAGAAAATTGAAATGATTTTCTTCCTTACCATGTGCAAGAGTTTGTTACTGGACATGCTATTAGCGCGTTACAAGAAAATTAAATAATATAATTTTTTTTCTAAGAAAGAATACATCAACAGGATATGCGTATTGCATCCACTTCGTTTATGTAAGCAATTGTGTACACATTTTTAATTTGTAAACCATACTCTGAAATTTAAAGTCCTGATCTAATTACTTTTTTTTTCTAGAACCAAGCAAGAGATTGCGTGTTTTATATATTAAGAAAGGAGGAAAAATGATTCAGTTACATGATGGCAAAGCATAGACGCCGCCCAACACCACCAACAGTAAAACACAAGGAACCTATCCTCCACAACCCCACCAGCACCAGACCTAATCCTAGCTCGCTTCCAAAGCAGCAAGTCGGGCATGAATTTTCGCCACCACCCTCGGGGTCATGACGGCAACACGATCAAAAACCCTATTGTTTCACTCAAATCAAATGTTACATTTGGAGTATGGTATCACACCAGCTTATGCCTCTGGAAGGTCCGCATATTGAAATTACTATAGAGTTTAGTTGTAAAATGTTTAAATTAATCCTTCAATTTATGTTGAAGTATATGTGCATGGTCCATCTTTCTCCATCTCTACTGTCTTTTGATTAAACTAGTTGGCGCATCCAATTCTATGCGGTATGGGTCAAGAGGTCTTGACAGACTTGTGCAATTTAAGGTAAAAATGTGTAGCCCATTTTTGGGCCATATTTAGATATTACTAGTACTTATGTCAATGCATGGCATAAAAATGACACATCCAATAATTCAATTAAACCGACACATTCAATAATTCAATAAAATATAATCGTCAGTAGCCTGTTGGCTTACATGGTTGAATTGCATGGCTTTTTCCAATGGGACTAAATACACTGTGAGTTAACCCTGATGGGACATTTTTCAGGTCCAGCAGAGATGGTTGTTCCCCCTATTTTGCCTCGAAGTACATTTCAACCAAACAATATAATGGAAAATGAAACAGAAGAATATTCAGGAGCAAATTTTATCTTAGCTTCTTATCTCTTTGTTTGAAAATTATCTAGAAACATGAGGGCAGGGGGAACTGAAAGACACTCATCTGCTAACTAACTTCGCTTTCTCACTGATTAGCCTTCAAGCATCTATCCTCATGTATTGTTCCTGAAGAACCTAATGCTTAGTTTATTTGTGCCATGACAACGGATTGTTGGACCATATAGATGATCTTTATGATGATGAAATGAAATGCTCTCGAAGCATAAGCACTGAAGTCAATAGTTGGTTGTCTGAGATTGCACAGGCCAGTGCCTTCTAAACTGCGGTCTGCAGTTGAAACCTTTTCAAGCTATATCACTTGAAACAATGACGATTCCACGGCGGGGAGGACGGGAGGTGGATCCGTTGGCAGGGAGGGACCCATGACTCCATGCCCTTTGCTCGGCCTTCGTCTTCTATCGTAGTTGTATTAGCCCATCATTCTAACGGTAAAGCTCTATTTTTTGAGGAAATGCTTTTCCCACTCTTATAATAAAAAGTGTTTGTACACTCTACAACGCCTATGAAGCCATCTTAAAAATAGATGCCTTAAGAATGCACATGTCGGACGACCGCACATTACTCATTACCCAAGTGAAAAAAGGTGTGATATACATTACACAGCTTCATTGGAGTTTTCAAGCAATCAGTCTAATTCAGCGTTAGAAATGTTGCAAAGAAAAGTCTGCAAACTTGGGCTGAAACATTCTTCAGGTAATGGACATATAGCAACATATACGTACATACATACCATGTACCTGATATATCCCATTTAGTCTCGTTGTCCTATCAAGCACTTATGTCCTCGAACGAAGAAAAGATCAGGTGCTGGGGTTTATAATTGGGTTGGGGGATTCATTTGGATATGCAAACATGATTTTTGGAAGGAAGAATACATATGGAGGCATTTTTTTTAGGGATACACAACAAGGCAGCTGGTTGGTGACGCAGGGATTACTCTTAGAGGCAGATGATGACCCACAAGTGTATGGGATCAATCGTAGTCCTTTCGATAAGTAAGAGTGTCGAACCCAACAAGGAGCAGAAGGAAATGACAAGCGGTTTTCAGCAAGGTATTTTCTGCAGGCACTGAAATTATCGGTAACAGATAGTTTCGTGATAAGATAATTCGTAGCGGGTAACAAATAACAAGTGTTGCAAAAGTGCAGCAAGGTGGCCCAATCCTTTTTATAGCAAAGGATAAGCCTGGACGAACTCTTATATAAAGCAAAGCGCTCCCAAGGACACATAGGAGTTATCGTCAAGTTAGTTTTCATCATGCTCATATGATACACGTTCGTTACTTTGATAATTTGATATGTGGGTAGACCGGTACTTGGGTGCTATCCTTACTTGGACAAGCCTCCCACTTATGATTAACCCCTCTCGCAAGCATCCGCAACTACGAAACAAGAATTAAGATAAATCTAACCATAGCATGAAACATGTGGATCCAAATCAGCCCCTTACGAAGCAACGCATAAACTAGGGTTTAAACTTATGTCACTCTAGCAACCCATCATCTACTTATTACTTCCAAATGCCTTCCCCTAGGACCAAATCATGGTGAAGTGTCATGTAGTCGATGTTCACATAACACCACTAGAGGAAAGACAAAATATATCTCATCAAAATATCGAATGAATACCAAATTCACATGATTACTTATAACAAGACTTCTCCCATGTCCTTAGGAACAAACATAACTACTCACAAAGCATGTTCATGTTCAAGATCAGAGGGGTAATAAATATCATTAGGGATCTGAACATATGATCTTCCACCAAATAAACCAACTAGCATCAACTACAAGGAGTAATCAACACTACTAGCAACCCACAGGTACCAATCTGAGGTTTTGGGACAAATATTGAATACAAGAGATGAACTAGGGTTTGAGAGGAGATGGTGCTGGTGAAGATGTTGATGAAGATTGACCCTCCGTCGATGAGAGGATCGTTGGTGATGATGATGGCTTCGATTTCCCCCTCCCGGAGGGAAGTTTCCCCGGCAGAATAGCTCTGCCGGAGCCCTAGATTGCTTATGCCCAGGTTCCGCCTTGAGATGGCGGCGCTTCATCCCGAAAGCTCTCTTCTTATTTTTTTTCTAGGTCAAAACCCTCCATATAGCAGAAGATGGGCACCAGACGATGGCCAGGGGGCCCACAAGCCCTGGGGGGTAGGGAGCGCCCCCAGGCTTGTGGCGTCCTAGTGGGTCCCCTTCTGTTGTTTATTCGCCCAATATTTTTTATATATTCCAAAATAATTTTCAGTAAAGTTTTAGGACATTTGGAGTTGTGCAGAATAGGTATCTCAGATTTGCTCCTTTCCGGTCCAGAATTCCAGTTGTCGGCATTCTCCCTCTTCATGTAAATCTTGTAAAATAAGAGAAAAAAGGCATAAGTATTGTACCATAATGTGAAATAACAACCCATAATGCATTAAATATCAACATAAAAGCATGATGCAATCAACTCCCCCAAGGTTAGACCTCGCTTGTCCGCAAGCGAAAGCCCAAATCGATAATCATGTCCACATATTTAGAGATAGAGGTGTCGATAAAAATAAAGTACGAACATGAGGGCATCATGATCATCTTTAGAACAACAACATATTGTCATATAATTTCTCATGCTAAAGTGATAAATCGTTCACAAGGTAAAATATGAGCCAAAAACTGTATTGAAAACTAACAAACTATGATCTCAGTCATTGAAGTAATTGCAATTTATCATAATATCGGAAGAGTCAATGTAAGAGCTTTTATGTAGCAAGTCCACATACTCAACCATCATTTAATCTTTCATAATTGCTAACACTCACGTGATACTTATGATATCAAAGCTTCAATCAAACACATAGGAAGATAGGGGCTTATAGTTTCGCTTCCCAACCATTTACCTCAAGGGTAACGTCAACAATAATAAGTTATGAACACCTATATCCGAGTGGGTATACATGTCTGGATCATCCCTAACACATAGTGCTTGCCAAAAAGAGAAATGTAAAAAGGAAGGGTGAAAATCACCATGACTCTTGTGTAAAGGTAGAAAGTAAAAATAGAAGATAGGCCCTTCGCAGAGGGAAGCAGAGGTTTTCATGCGCTTTCACTACTGCAGGATGCTGCTAACGCGACACTACGATCAAAGACCCTTTGAAAAAACTGTGTGCGATGCATTAATCGCAAACGGTGATGTAAAAAACCCGTCAAAAAGATGCAAAACATTTGCGATGGCGGAGACATCGAACACGGTTCAGATTTTAGTTGCGTGTGCGATGCGGGGCATACGGTTGATCCATACAAACTGTTTGCGATGAGATAGAACAACAGAAACGGGCAGCCATATCAAGGTGTGTGCGATATACGACATACAGTTCACTCGGATTAATTATTTGTGATTAGACAACACAACAGAAATGGTTAGCCAGATCAAGGTGTGTGTGATATACGACATACGGTTCACTCGGACGAACTGTTTTCGATTAGGGAACAGAACAGAAACAGTTCAACTTAACAAGATGTGTGTGATATGCGGCATACAGTTCACATAGATGAACTGTTTGCGATGAGCCAAAAGAACAAAAATGATTCATGTAAACAGATGTGTGTGATACGCGGCAAAAAACCCACTCGGATGAACTGTTTGCGATGAGAAATTATAACTCAGACGGTTACTACAGTTAATTCGTGTGAGATTCTGTGTGTACAAAAAACTTTGAAAAATGTAAACTAGTTGCTTGCGGTGGCTAGGAGTATCGCACATGATGCATCTGCGGGTACTCGTGTGCGATGATTAGTAAGTTACACATACGTTTCCTTATGTTAACACGTGTGTGATAGATAACACGTGGCACCACACACGGTATTCGGGTTGTGTGCTCCACTTAGTCTTCCCGCGCTCCAGCGAATGCTTCCCGCGCTCCACATGGGTGAATTGTAAAATCCCCGCCTCTTCCCTCATCGGTTTCCCGCCACCAGCTAATGGCTTGTTGCATATAACCCAGGCGGCAACGGACCGTCGCGACACTGTGCGCAGATCTAGTCCTCACCCATCTACCATTAGTTATTCCAAGCATGCCAGGCAACGACCAAAGCTTCAATGTCGACCCCTACCTGCGTTACATCTTCGGCGAGGAGAACGAGCCGGAGCAGGTCGGGGAGCAAGAGCTTCATCGGCCGGTGTAGGCACCATGGCCCATCGGCAGCGATATCGGCGTGACAGTCCTTGGGCGCACAATCGACATATTGCAGAGGAAGTGTGATGAGCAATTTGACATTGCTACTTCTTGAGCTTGCGTTGGTTTTTCCCTTAAAGAGGAAAGGGTGATGCAGCAAAGTAGAGATAAGTATTTCCCTCAGTTTGAGAACCAAGGTATCAATCCAGTAGGAGGTACACGCAAGTCTCCAATCTATCCACCTGCACAAACAATCAAACACTTGCACCCAATGCGATAAAGGGGTTGTCAATCCCTTCACTGTCACTTGCAAGGATGAGATCTGACAGATATAGATATAAAAGATTACTGAAATGTAAAACAAAGTAAAATCAAATAAATTGCAGCAAGGTATTTTTGGGTTTTTTTGGTTTATAGATCTGAAAATATATGATGGAAAATAGACCCGGGGCCATAGGTTTCACTAGAGGCTTCTCTCTTGAAAGAAAATAATACGGTGGGTGAACAAATTACCATCGAGCAATTGATAGAATAGTGCAAAGTTATGATGATATCCAAGGCAATGATTATGAATATAGGCATCACGTCCGTGTCAAGTAGACCGACTCCTGCCTGCATCTACTACTATTACTCCACACATCAACCGCTATCCAGCATGCATCTAGAGTATTAAGTTCAAAAGAACGGAGTAACGCCTTAAGTAAGATGACATGATGTAGAGAGATAAACTCAAGCAATATGATGAAAAACCCATCTTTTTACCCTTGATGGCAACAATACAATACGTGCCTCGCTACCCCTACTTTGTCACTGGGTGAGGACACCGCAAGATTGAACCCAAAACTAAGCACCTCTCCCATTGCAAGAAGAACCAATCTAGTTGGCCAAACCAAACCGATAATTCAAAGAGAAATACAATGATATCAAATCATGCATATAAGAATTCAGAGAAGATTCAAATAATATTCATAGATAATCTGATCATAAATCCACAATTCATCGGATCTCGACAAACACACCACAAAAGAATATTACATCGGATAGATTTCCAAGAGCATCGAGGAGAACATTGTGTTGAAGATCAAAGAGAGATAAGAAGCCATCTAGCTACTAGCTATGGACCCGTTGGTCTGTGGTAAACTACTCACGCTTCATCGAAAGGGCAATAGAGTTGATGTAGAAGCCCTCCGTGATCGAATCCCCCTCCGACAGGGTGCCGGAAAAGGCCCCAAGATGGGATCTCACGAGTACAGAAGGTTGCGGCGGCGGAAAAGTATTTTGGTGGACGCTTCTGGTCGTTTGGGAATATTTGTGAATTTATAGGCCAAGGATTAGGGTTGGAGGAGCTCTGAGGGGCCCACAAGCCCTCTGTGCACACCCCCCTAGGGCGCGCCCCTGAGGCTTGTGGCCGCCTCGGGACTCCTCTGACTTCATCTCCAAGTCCTACGTGTGTCTTCTGGTCCAAGAAAAATCATCGCGAAAGTTTTATTCCATTTGGACTCCGTTTGATATTCCTTTTCTGTAAAACTCAAAAACAAGGAAAAAAACAGAAACTGGCACTGGGCTCTAGGTTAATAAGTTTGTCCTAAAAATAATATAAAATAGCATATTAATGCATATAAAACATCCAAAACAGATAATATAATAGCATGGAACAATAAAAAATTATAGATACGTTGGAGACGTATCAGTCATCCACCGTGCAAAAGATTCAGAGCTGCTCGGCGGCATGATCGACGACCCACCCGAAGAGCCGCCGTCACCAGTGCTCATTGAGAGCCTGATGCCCCGCAAGGAATGGGCAGAGGACCTCTGCGATTTAGTCAAGACACAGCCAGCCTGCGGCTTCATCATTGCCGTCGGCGGCCGTGTCAACCTCGATCCCGACGATGTGGTGGCCAGGCTCGAGAACATACTTGGCGGAGTTGTCATCCCCGATGAAGTAGAACATCGCCAACGTGTTATCTTGAGGATGCAGGTGATGGACGGAATTTGCTACCAGGACATAGACATGGAAATGGAGCGGTTCCGTGGAGATGTCATGCGTATGATTGCACGCTGTCAAGCTCTTCTGGAAGAGTCCCAGCAGCCCCAAGAGCCTCCCAGCGCCAGCAGCTTCGTAGGCGGAGGTGGGCCGGGACACTTGGAGAACGGCCGCATGGGTGCTATGCTGGTCATGGAGTCCAAGAAAACCGTCGTCGAAAGGCCGCCAGCTCAGCCTTTTAGCCTATATTTTATTATAATTGTATGCATATGTAGGTCGTGAGTGTTTTGGGCGTTGCCGCATGCGGCATTTTAAATTATCTCGAATATGTAAGACAATTATTAACCGTTGCCATTGTAAATTTGCCTCAACGGCGAGCAGAGCGCGCGCAGGGACGCCAGAGCGGAGCGCGCGGCCGCCTCAATGGCGAGCAAAACGTGCGGACGGACGCGAGCAGAGTGCCGCGGCTGCCTCAATGATGAGCAGAGCACACCGCGGCCGCCTCAACAGCGAGCAACCATGTGGTCAACCTTGTGGCACCCCGTGGGAGGCGTGACGATGCATCTATCGGACACGATGGTGATATCTTGACCGTGTGTGATAGTGGGCAGACACGTACATGTACATCCGAGAACGCAAGCCCACATATGCCATCCACGGACCGTTTCGGGCTTCCGATGAATGGCATATGGTTGATCCAAAAGAACTGTTTGCGATGAGCCAGAACAATAGAAACGGGCTTCGAGCCCAGAACCATCAATAAATTTTGACCTTGGTTCTTGTCACATTGCAGATTACAATGCAATAAGTAATTGCAAATCCGTTCACACCGATCAAACAAATATGTGTTCACACTTAGCACCGGGCTATAAAAACTACCCACTCGAAAATTACTTCACAGTTCCTCTCCTCATCACCCACACAACTGGTCTTTCCTGTCAAGTCGTTCCGCCATGACCAGTAGGAGGAGTGTCGGGTGGACATATAACCAGGGAGCAAAGACCAAGGCCGCGCAAGCACTAGAGAGGTCCCGCCGCTACGCGGCAGCCACAGCAGAGATGTCCCGGTGCGCCGCGGAGCCCTCGAACGAGCTCTCACCGGCATGCAAGGGCTCTCACAAGCGCACTCGCCGCATCGGCGATCGCGATGAGCTGGCGTTGCTAAAGTCCTTGGCCAGCGACGGCGACATTCTCACTGGCCTCATTAAGCAGTAGGAGCTGGTCGACGGCTTGATGAAGCTGCTCGAGATCAGCGATGCCTCAGTTGAGAAGGCGACCGGCCTCGTCGAGCAACTCATGGGTGACAATGCGAAGCTCCTCAAGGCGCTCGCCGAGAAGGAGGAGGAGGCCCCCGGCTGGAAGATGTTGCATGAGCAGAGTAGTGCCTCGGGGATGACACTGAAAGCGGTCGTCGAGGAACGGATGGGTGACTTGAGGAAGCTCCGGATCGAGTGCGAGCAGGAGGTGGAGGAATCCGTGGCTGCTGTCAAGCAAAGTCATGAGGAATTGAAGAAGGAGCTAGAGGATGTCGTCGCCCGGTGATCCATCGAGGAGTAGAGAGACAGTAGCGACCCAGATCGTTGTCTGCGATTTCCTTCTTTCTTGCCCCGTGTCTTTCGGGCTTTGCCGCATGTGGCATTTTAAATTATCTGGAATATGTAAGATAATTATTATCCGCGCCATTGTAAATTTGTCGTCATATTATCCGTTGTCATTTTATTTGTCGTCGTATTATCTGTTGCCATTTTATTTGTCGTCGTATTATCCGTTGCCCTATGTGGCATTTTAAATTATCTGGAATACGAGTTGAAAACACGAACAAAGCAAATGCTAACGTTGAGCGGGGCCATGGGATCACAAGCAAACACCCTCCGTCTAGGTGCTTTAATTAACCGCGTGTTAAACAGCGGCTCGGCCGCCATTAATGGGGAAGTTGTGAGCGAGACGGGCGGCTGGTGGATGGAGGTTAAAGAGCTCGCTTCCCGGTGATCATGGCGGCCTTGCTGCTCGCACGTGTCTCGTCGAGCCTGCGAGGTGGACAGGATGCACGCGTCCCGTCGAGCCTGTGCGGCGGACTGCTCGCACGAGTCCCGTCGAGCCTGCACGGTGGACTTCTCGCGCTCGTCCCGTCTAATCAAACAGCTGCACGCTGAAAGGACCACGATGTCGCCTAGAGGGGGGGTGAATAGGCGTTCTAAAATCTTTTATGGATTTGGCTATATCCTAATGCGGAAATAAACTAAGCGGATACTTTTCAAGCACAAATCCTAAATATACTAGGCTCACTAAGTGCACCAACAACTTAGCATAAACAAGATGAGAACAACGAGGATATGAGTAAGCACAAGTAAGTTACACAAACTTACTCAATGTATATCACGAGATATGGAAATGAATGTTACAAGCTAGCAATACACACTAAACACAAGATAGAACAATAGTAGGAAGTATGAATTGCGGACTATAAAGTGTTGGCCTAAATAATCTCTATGATATGGTAACCAACACAATATAATGAGGACAACAAGAATAGTGAATGCACGGTCAAGTGACCAAGATAAACCACAAGTAAGGAGTTAGGGTTAGGGATAACCGAAGTCACGGAGACGATGATGTATCCCGATGTTCACTTCCTTGGAGGGAAGCTAGTCACCGTTAGAGAGGTGGATGTTACCACGAAGGCACACCAACGCCACGAAGGCTCACCCTATTCTCCTTGAGATATCACCACGAAGGCGATTCCCAACCACTAGTGGTAGACCTTGAGGCAGCCTCCAAACCTTCACAAACTTTCCGGGGGACAAATCACAAGTTGATTCCTCACCGGAGCACTCCTACCGCCTAGTAGTCTCCAACCTCCAAGAGTAATAAGAACAAAGGGGAAATGCTCAAGACTTGCTCAAATCACAAATTCCTTTGGTCAAGAGAGGGAGAGGGAGTGGATCTATCAATGGGTGAAATCTCTCTCAAGAACTCTCACAAATCTCTCCGGGATCTAAGATTTGAGGTAGGAGAAGGAGAGGGAGCTTTTCTGAAATGTGGGTGAGGATATTTGTGTTGCTAAACCCCTCCACGAAGTGGTGAAGGGGTATTTATAGTATGGGCACAAATCTGGCCGTTGGGGGGAATTCTGCCCAGGAAAGTGTCGGACATCCGGTGGATTACGGGACGTCCGGTGTGTTGGGGAACATAGTAGAAAAACAAAATTTTTTCCTACGTATCACCAAGATCAATCTATGGAGAGACTAGCAACGAGAGAGAGGGGAGTGCATCTTCATACCCTTGAAGATCGCGATGTGGAAGCGTTGCAAGAACGCGGTTGGAGGAGTCGTACACGCAGCGATTCAGATCGCGGTCGATTCCGATCTAAGCGCCGAAAAACGGCGCCTCCGCGTTCAACACACGTGCAGCCCGGTGACGTCTCCCGCGCCTTGATCCAGCAAGGAGGAGGGAGAGGTTGGGGAAGACAACTCCAGCAGCACGACGGCGTGGTGGTGGAGCTTGCAGTTCTCCGGCAGGGCTTCGCCAAGCTCAAACGGAGGAGGAGGGGGTGTTGGAGAGGGGGAGGGCTGCGCCTTGGATGAGGTGCTGCTACCCTCCCTCCTCCCCTCTATTTATAGGGTGAAGGGGGAAGGGGGCCGGCCCCTCTAGATGAGATCTAGAGGGGGGGGGGGGGCAAGGGGAGGGGGCTTGCCCCCCAAGCCAAGGGGGCGCCCCCTTTAGGGTTTCCCCCCAACCCTAGGCGCATGGGCCCTAGGGGGGGATGGCGCCCAGCCCACTTAGGGGCTGGTTCCCTTCCACATACAGCCCATAGGGCCCTCCGGGGCAGGTGGACCCTCCCGGTGGACCCCCGGAACCCCTTCGGTGGTCCCGGTACAATACCGGCAAACCCCCGAATACTTCCGGTGACCGTATGATGACTTCCTATATATAAATCTTCACCTCCGAACCATTCCGGAACTCCTCGTGACGTCCGGGATCTCATCCGGGACTCCGAACAACATTCAGTAACCACATACTATTTCCCATAACAACCCTAGCGTCACCGAACCTTAAGTGTGTAGACCCTACGGGTTCGGGAACCATGCAGACATGACCGAGACATCTCTCCGGCCAATAACCAACAGCGGGATCTAGATACCCATTTTGGCTCCCACATGTTCCACGATGATCTCATCGGATGAACCACGATGTCGAGGATTCAATCAATCCCGTATACAATTCCCTTTGTCCATCGGTATGTTACTTGCCCGAGATTCGATCGTCGGTATCCCCATACCTCGTTCAATCTCGTTACCGGCAAGTCTCTTTACTCGTTCCGTAACGCATGATCCCATGGCTAACTCTTTAGTCACATTGAGCTCATTATGATGATGCATTACCGAGTGGGCCTAGAGATACCTCTCCGTCATATGGAGTGACAAATCCCAGTCTCGATTCGTGCCAACCCAACAGACACTTTCGGAGATACCTGTAGTGCACCTTTATGGTCACCCAGTTACGTTGTGACGTTTGATACACCCAAAGCATTCCTACGGTATCCGGGAGTTGCACAATCTCATGGTCTAAGGAAATGATACTTGACATTAGAAAAGCTCTAGCAAACGAACTACACGATCTTGTGCTATGCTTAGGATTAGGTCTTGTCCATCACATCATTCTCCTAATGATGTGATCCCGTTATCAACGACATCCAATGTCCATGGTCAGGAAACCGTAACCATCTATTGATCAACGAGCTAGTCAACTAGAGGCTCACTAGGGGCATGTTGTGGTCTATGTATTCACACATGTATTACGATTTCCGGATAACACAATTATAGCATGAACAATAGACAATTATCACGAACAAGGAAATATAATAATAACCACTTTATTATTGCCTCTAGGGCATATTTCCAACAGTCTCCCACTTGCACTAGAGTCAATAATCTAGTTACATTATGATGAATCGAACACCCATAGAGTTCTGGTGTTGATCATGTTTTGCTCGTGGAAGAGGTTTAGTCAACGGATCTGCGACATTCAGATCCATATGCACTTTACAAATATATATGTCTCCATCTTGAACATGTTCACGAATGGAGTTGAAATGACGCTTGATATGCCTGGTCTTCTTGTGAAACCTGGGCTCCTTGGCAAGGGCAATAGCTCCTGTGTTGTCACAGAAGAGAGTCATTGGGCCCGATGCATTGGGAATAACTCCTAGGTCGGTGATGAACTCCTTCATCCAGACTGCTTCCTGTGCCGCCTCCGAGGCTGCTATGTACTCCGCTTCACATGTAGATCCCGCCACGACGCTTTGCTAGCAACTGCACCAGCTGACTGCCCCACCATTCAAAATATACACGTATCCGGTTTGTGACTTGGAGTCATCCAGATCTGTGTCGAAGCTAGCATCGACGTAACCCTTTACGACGAGCTCTTCGTCACCTCCATAAACGAGAAACATATCCTTAGTCCTTTTCAGGTACTTCAGGATGTTCTTGACCGCTGTCCAGTGTTGCATGCCGGGATCACTTTGGTACCTCCCTACCAAACTTACGGCGAGGTTCACATCAGGTCTGGTACACAACATGGCATACATAATAGACCCTATGGCTGAGGCATAGGGGATGACACTCATCTTTTCTCTATCTTCTGCCGAGGTCGGGCATTGAGCCGTGCTCAATCTCACACCTTGCAATATAGTCAAGAACCCCTTCTTGGACTGATCCATATTGAACTTCTTCAATATCTTGTCAAGGTATGTGCTTTGCGAAAGACCAATGAGGCGTCTCGATCTATCTCTATAGATCTTGATGCCTAATATGTAAGCAGCTTCTCCAAGGTCCTTCATTGAAAAACACTTATTAAAGTAGGCCTTTATGCTTTCCAAGAACTCTATATCATTTCCCATTAATAGTATGTCATCCACATATAATATGAGAAATGCTACAGAGCTCCCACTCTCTTTCTTGTAAACACAGGCTTCTCCATAAGTCTGTGTAAATCCAAACGCTTTGATCATCTCATCAAAGCGAATGTTCCAACTCCGAGATGCTTGCACCAGCCCATAGATTGAGTGCTGGAGCTTGCATACCTTGTCAGCATTAGTAGGATCGACAAAACCTTCCGGCTGCATCATATACAATTCTTCCTTAAAGAAACCATTAAGGAATGCCGTTTTGACGTCCATTTGCCATATCTCATAATCATAGAATGCGGCAATTGCTAACATGATTCGGACGGACTTCAGCTTCGCTACGGGTGAGAAGGTCTCATCATAGTCAACCCCTTGAACTTGTCGATAACCCTTAGCGACAAGTCGAGCCTTATAGATGGTCACATTACCATCCGCGTCTGTCTTCTTCTTAAAGATCCATTTGTTCTCTATGGCTTGCCGATCATCGGGCAAGTCTGTCAAAGTCCATACTTCATTTTCATACATGGATCCTATCTCGGATTTCATGGCTTCAAGCCATTTGTTGGAATCCGGGCCCGCCATCGCTTCTTCATAGTTCGAAGGTTCACCGTTGTCTAACAACATGACTTCCAGGACAGGGTTGCCGTACCACTCTGGTGTGGAACGTGTCCTTGTGGACCTACGAAGTTCAGTGGTAACTTGATCATGATCGTCATCATTAACTTCCTCTCTAGTCGGTGCAGGCACCACAGAAACATTTTCCTGCGCTGCGCTACTCTCCGGTTCGAGAAGGGTCATCTCATCAAGCTCCACTTTCCTCCCACTCATATCTTTCGAGAGAAACTCTTTCTCTAGAAAGGATCCATTCTTGGCAACAAAGATCTTGCCTTCAGATCTGAGGTAGAAGGTATACCCAATAGTTTCCTTAGGGTATCCTATGAAGACGCATTTTTCCGATTTGGGTTCGAGCTTTTCAGGTTGAAGTTTCTTGACATAAGCATCGCATCCCCAAACTTTCAGAAACGATAGCTTAGGTTTCTTCCCAAACCATAATTCATACGGTGTCGTCTCAACGGATTTCAACGAAGCCCTATTTAAAGTGAATGCGGCAGTCTCTAAAGCATAACCCCAAAATGATAGTGGTAGATCGGTAAGAGACATCATAGATCGCACCATATCTAATAGAGTGCGATTACGACGTTCGGACACACCATTACGCTGAGGTGTTCCAGGTGGCGTGAGTTGTGAAACAGTTCCACATTTCCTTAAGTGCGTGCCAAATTCGTGACTCAAATATTCCCCTCCACGATCTGATCGTAAGAACTTTATTTTCCTGTCACGTTGATTCTCAACCTCACTCTGAAATTCCTTAAACTTTTCAAAGGTCTCAGACTTGTGTTTCATTAAGTAGACATACCCATATCTACTTAATTCATCAGTGAGGGTGAGAACATAACGATAACCACCGCGAGCCTCAACGCTCATTGGACCGCACACATCAGTATGTATGATTTCCAATAAGTTGGTTGCTCGCTCCATTGTTCCGGAGAACAGAGTTTTGGTCATTTTGCCCATGAGGCATGGTTCGCACGTGTCAAATGATTCATAATCAAGAGACTCCAAAAGTCCATCTGCATGGAGTTTCTTCATGCGTTTGACACCAATGTGACCAAGGCGGCAGTGCCACAAGTATGTGGGACTATCATTATCAACCTTACATCTTTTGGCATTCACACTATGAATATGTGTAACATCACGTTCGAGATTCAATAAAAATAAACCATTGACCAGCGGGGCATGACCATAAAACATATCTCTCATATAAATAGAACAACAATTATTCTCGGATTTAAATGAGTAGCCATCTCGCATCAAACGAGATCCTGATACAATGTTCATGCTCAAAGATGGTACTAAATAACAATTATTGAGGTTTAAAACTAATCCCGTAGGCAGATGTAGAGGTAGCGTGCCGACGGTGATCACATCGACCTTGGAACCATTCCCGATGCGCATCGTCACCTCGTCCTTCGCCAGTCTCCGCTTATTCCGCAGCTCCTGTTTTGAGTTACAAATATGAGCAACCGCACTGGTATCAAATACCCAGGAGCTACTACGAGCGCTGGTAAGGTACACATCAATAACATGTATATCACATATACCTTTGGTATTGCCGGCCTTCTTATCCGCTAAGTACTTGGGGCAGTTCCGCTTCCAGTGACCGTTTCCCTTGCAATAAAAGCATTCAGTCTCAGGCTTGGGTCCATTCTTTGGCTTCTTCCCGGTAGCTTGCTTACCGGGCGCGGCAACTCCCTTGCCGTCCTTCTTGAAGTTCTTTTTACCCTTGCCTTTCTTGAACTTAGTGGTTTTATTCACCATCAACACTTGATGTTCCTTTTTGATCTCCACCTCCGCTGATTTCAGCATTGAATATACCTCAGGAATGGTTTTTTCCATCCCCTGCATATTGAAGTTCATCACAAAGCTCTTGTAGCTAGGTGGAAGCGACTGAAGGATTCTGTCAACGACCGCGTCATCCGGGAGATTAACTCCCAGCTGAGACAAGCGGTTGTGCAACCCAGACATTTTGAGTATATGCTCGCTGACAGAACTATTCTCCTCCATCTTACAACGGTAGAACTTGTCGGAGACTTCATATCTCTCGACTCGGGCATGAGCTTGGAAAACCATTTTCAGCTCTTGGAACATCTCATATGCTCCGTGTTGCTCAAAACGCTTTTGGAGCCCCGGTTCTAAGCTGTAAAGCATGCCGCACTGAACCAGGGAGTAATCATCACTACGCGACTGCCAGGCGTTCATAACGTCTTGAGTTGCTGGGAAAACAGGTGCGTCACCTAGCGGTGCTTCAAGGACATATGCTTTCTTGGCAGCTATGAGGATGATCCTCAAGTTACGAACCCAGTCTGTGTAGTTACTACCATCGTCTTTCAGCTTGGTTTTCTCTAGGAACGCGTTGAAGTTGAGGGCAACATTAGCGTGGGCCATTTGATCTACAAGACATATTGCAAAGGTTTTAGACTAAGTTCATGATAATTAAGTTCATCTAATCAAATTATTCAATGAACTCCCACTCAGATAGACATCCCTCTAGTCATCTAAGTGATACATGATCCGAATCGACTAGGCCGTGTCCGATCATCACGTGAGACGGACTAGTCATCAACGGTGAACATCTCTATGTTGATCGTATCTTCCATATGACTCATGTTCGACCTTTCGGTCTTCTGTGTTCCGAGGCCATGTCTGTACATGCTAGGCTCGTCAATTCAACCTAAGTGTTTTGCATGTGTAAATCTGGCTTACACCCGTTGTATTCGAACGTTAGAATCTATCACACCCGATCATCACGTGGTGCTTCGAAACAACGAACCTTCGCAACGGTGTACAGTTAGGGGAAACACTTTCTTGAAATTTTAGCGAGGGATCATCTTATTTATGCTACCGCCGTTCTAAGCAAATAAGATGTAAATATGATAAACACCACATGCAAATCATAAAGTGACATGATATGGCCAATATCATCTTGCGCTTTTGATCTCCATCTTCGAGGCGTGGCATGGTCACCATCGTCACCGGCATGACACCATGATCTCCATCATCGTGTCTTCATGAAGTTGTCTCGCCAACTATTACTTCTACTACTATGGCTAACGATTAGCAATAAAGCAAAGTAATTACATGGCATTTTCATTGACACGCAGGTCATACAATAAATTAAGACAACTCCTATGGCTCCTGCCGGTTGTCATACTCATCGACATGCAAGTCGTGATTCCTATTACAAGAACATGATCAATCTCATACATCACATATATAATTCATCACATCCTTTTGGCCATATCACATCACACGGCATATGCTGCAAGAACAAGTTAGATGTCCTCTAATTGTTGTTGCAATTTTTTTACGTGGCTGCTATAGGTTTCTAGCAAGAACGTTTCTTACCTACGCCAAAACCACAACGTGATATGCCAATTTCTATTTACCCTTCATAAGGACCCCTTTCATCGAATCCGATCCGACTAAAGTGGGAGAGACAGACACCAGCTAGCCACCTTATGCAACTAGTGCATGTCAGTCGGTGGAACCTGTCTCACGTAAGCGTACGTGTAAGGTCGGTCCGGGCCGCTTCATCCCACGATGCCGCCGAATCAAGATAAGACTAGTAACGGCAAGTAAATTGACAAAATCGATGCCCACAACAACTTGTGTTCTACTCGTGCATAGAAACTACGCATAGACCTAGCTCATGATGCCACTGTTGGGGAACATAGTAGAAAATCAAATTTTTTTCCTACGTATCACCAAGATCAATCTATGGAGAGACTAGCAACGAGAGAGAGGGGAGTGCATCTTCATACCCTTGAAGATCGCGATGCGGAAGCGTTGTAAGAACGCGGTTGGAGGAGTCGTACACGCAGCGATTCAGATCGCGGTCGATTCCGATCTAAGCACCGAACAACGGCGTCTCCGCGTTCAACACACGTGCAGCCCGGTGATGTCTCCCGCGCCTTGATCCAGCAAGGAGGGGGGAGAGGTTGGGGAAGACAACTCCAGCAGCACGACAGCGTGGTGGTGGAGCTTGCAGTTCTCCGGCAGGGCTTCGCCAAGCTCAAACGGAGGAGGAGGGGGTGTTGGAGAGGGGGAGGGCTGCGCCTTGGATGAGGTGCTGCTGCCCTCCCTCCTCCCCTCTATTTATAGGGTGAAGGGGGAAGGGGGCCGGCCCCTCTAGATGAGATCTAGAGGGGGGGGGGGGGGCGCCCCCTTTAGGGTTTCCCCCCAACCCTAGGCGCATGGGCCCTAGGGGGGATGGCGCCCAGCCCACTTAGGGGCTGGTTCCCTTCCACATACAACCCATAGGGCCCTCCGGGGCAGGTGGACCCTCCCGATGGACCCCCGGAACCCCTTCTGTGGTCCCGGTACAATACTGGCAAACCCCCGAATACTTCCGGTGACCGTATGATGACTTCCCATATATAAATCTTCACCTCCGGACCATTCCGGAACTCCTCGTGACGTCCGGGATCTCATCCGGGACTCCGAACAACATTCGGTAACCACATACTATTTCCCATAACAACCCTAGCGTCACCGAACCTTAAGTGTGTAGACCCTACGGGTTCGGGAACCATGCAGACATGACCGAGACATCTCTCCGGCCAATAACCAACAGCGGGATCTGGATACCCATGTTGGCTCCCACATGTTCCACGATGATCTCATCGGATGAACCACGACGTCGAGGATTCAATCAATCCCGTATACAATTCCCTTTGTCCATCGGTATGTTACCTGCCCGAGATTCGATCATCGGTATCCCCATACCTCGTTCAATCTCGTTACCGGCAAGTCTGTTTACTCATTCTGTAACGCATGATCCTGTGGCTAACTCTTTAGTCACATTGAGCTCATTATGATGATGCATTACCGAGTGGGCCCAGAGATACCTCTCCGTCATACGGAGTGACAAATCCCAGTCTCGATTCGTGCCAACCCAACAGACACTTTCGGAGATACCTGTAGTGCACCTTTATGGTCACCCAGTTACGTTGTGACGTTTGATACACCCAAAGCATTCCTATGGTATCCGGGAGTTGCACAATCTCATGGTCTAAGGAAATGATACTTGACATTAGAAAAGCTCTAGCAAACGAACTACACGATCTTGTGCTATGCTTAGGATTAGGTCTTGTCCATCACATCATTCTCCTAATGATGTGATCCCGTTATCAATGACATCCAATGTCCATGGTCAGGAAACCGTAACCATCTATTGATCAATGAGCTAGTCAACTAGAGGCTCACTAGGGGCATGTTGTGGTCTATGTATTCACACATGTATTACGATTTCCGGATAACACAATTATAGCATGAACAATAGACAATTATCACGAACAAGGAAATATAATAATAACCACTTTATTATTGCCTCTAGGGCATATTTCCAACACGGTGGCAAAATAGCCACCGGACGTCCGGTGGAACACCGGACGTCCGACGGCTGTAGCACGCCATCAGACGAATGTAGCAGGATATTTGCGAAACAGGTTTGACGGACATCCGACACTTTCCGGACGTCCGGTGACCGGATGTCCGGTAAGTACCGGAAATCCGCCCGTTTGCTGCTGTATATGGCCATCGGATTTCCGGATGCTACCGGACGTCCGGCCAATAAAAAAACAGCAGGAACCCCAAAACTAAAACATGCACAACTTTTTCATACGGACTCCGATTTTGATGATCTTGGGCTCGTTTTGAAGCTATGGAAAAACTCCAGGTCCTCACATAGAGAACCACCCAAGATAAACCAAAATGGAGGGTGCAAAGTATGAAAAGGTTAGATCATATATTTTTGGGAAACTATTTGGCTTTGGATTTTCTTTGGTATATAGGATATGAGTGGAATTGTGTATAGAAGATGTTGACTTGAGCAAATCCATTATGAACCCCTTTGATCCCCTCTTAATAGTGCGGGATCCCTATAACTCAAGAATCATAAAATAGCTACACTACATAGCTATCGAGAATCCATTCTTGAGTGTATATGTTTCTTTGGTGGTCATCACTCCACAACACTAACGTCAAAGGAACTAATACCTTTGACACGAACCGTTCACTTGAGCTTGATGTTGATGTTTCTTCTTGGCTCAAGATGAAGGCAAGACATTGGTGAAGTCTTCAAGTCGCTCCCCCATACACAGTGTGGGAAGCTTTGCTTTGTATTCATCTTCACTTGTCCATCATGTGATCATCCACAAGCTTCAAGCATGTAATCCTTCGGGATGGTTATATTGAACTTGCCCTTGTCAACCATGATCACCAACACTTGATGTCATCCTCTCATAGACACTTGAAATCTCTCTCTCGATGCGAGCCCATGAGAATCACCTAACCCTCAAAAACATAGACAACACATAGTATGGGTTAGTACACAGAGTGCAATTGATAATTTCTTATCATACCACAAGATCCTATGTGGTGCATCATTTGCCCTCGTGTGTTGACCATTTAGAGTTCGATCTTTGAGCTTCATCTTGGTCAACCTATATCTCTACTCCATGTTTAATCTTGACGTCTTGAAGGGTATATTGAATTCTTCACTTGAATAGCTTGCTTGAATACTTGATCAATCATGACTCAACACATGAGTCCATTATGATCATATCTTTGAGCCACTCCTAGAATTCATCATTCAAATCATCCTTTTAAGATCTTGATCCATTATGGCTCAAACCATAGCTCTAAGCATGGCAACCCTTAAGATACTCCAATGAACTTCATTTTGATCATCTCAATGTAATTGTTGCTTCAAAGGAGTTGTCTTCCATTATTCTTCAATCATTTTCCAATGGGACTAACCTTCAAATGTATATCTCAATGCAAACATTAGTCCATAAGGATTGTCATCAATTACCAAAACCACACATGGGGACTACATGTACTTTCACACGCACACCACCGAGTATGGTTAAATTTTGGCACAAAATACAAAGATGACCAATGAACGAGGACGGAGGTAGTACTATCCCATAAGAAAAAAGGGACGTGTGGCCGCACTTAAATGGTTATAGGAACACACGGTTCATATAATACAACCGTTTGTGATATTAACGTGTCAGCTATTTGTTTCAAAAGGACTTCGTTGGCTATTAATGTGTGCGCCTTGTCTCAAACTGGACAATTTTTTTACCACGGCATATATGTGCCATGTCATGAAACCATGCCAAGTTTCATGTTTTTTGGGTGAGTTTTTGATTTACTGGGATTTAAAAACCGAGATTCTCAATGTTTCAGGACAACGAGACGTTTGTAATTCATTCCCATTCCTTCAATGCGACCTAAACTTGCACCCAATGACACATGTACGATTTTCCACCCATTTTGCTTCACTGGAGCATGTGCTTGTAGTTCAAATTTGAATTATGGACAACATTAAATGCCCAGAAAACTCAGTTAATATATAAAAGGGCCAAACAAACCCTGAACAATTTTAAATTTCAGCATGACACTCCTATTATTCTATGTTGCCTGTAGAGAACAAAATTCAAGGCGAGAAGAGGCAGCGATTATCGTTTCGCCCACAAGAGGGGCATGTTTCCCTACCGGAACCACGAGGGTTACGAGAAGCTTCGGTTTGTAAGAGGCGTGTAATATAGCTTGGCCCAAATTGGACAATTTTTTTTACCACGACATATATGTGCCATGTAGTGACACCATGCCAAGTTTCATGATTTTCTGGTGAGTTTTGGATTTACGGAGATTTAAAAACCGAGATTTGCAATGTTTGAGGCCGAGCCAGGACGCCGAGATGGTTGAATTTATTCTCATTCCTTCCATGGGACCTAAACATGCACCCCAAGGATACATGTACAATTTTGCTAGCCATTTTGGTGCACTGGAGCATGTATTTGTAGTTCGGATTTGAATTATGGACATTAAATGCCTAGAAAACTCAATTAATGAATAAAAAAGGTCAAACGAACCGTGAATAATTTCAAAGTTCAGCGCGAATCTCCCGTTGTTCCATGTTGCGTGTAGAAGAAAATACAAGGCTAGAAGAGGGAGCGATTGTCGTTTCGCCCACAAGGGGAAACGGTTCCCTATCGAAACCACGAGGGTTCTTGCGACAGGCTCCGGTTTGTAAGAGGTTTGTAATAAAGCTTGGCCCAAATTGGATAATGTTTGCCAACGGCATATATGTGCCATGATGTGACACCATGCCAACTTTCATGACTTTCTGGTGAGTCTTGGATTTACGGGGATTTAAAAACCGAGATTCCAAATGTTTGAGGACGAGCCAGGATGCCGGTACGGTTGTAATTCATTCCCATTCCTTTCATGGGACCTAAACATGCACCCAAGGACACATGTATGATTTTTCTAGCCATTTTGGTTTGGTGAACTGGAGCATGTATTTGTAGTTCAGATTTGACTTATGGACATTAAATGCCTTGGAAACTCAATTAATGTATAAAAAGGCCAAACAAACCCTGAATAATTTTAAATTTCAGCACGGATATCCTATCGTTCCATGTTGCCTGTAGAAGAAAATACAAGGCAAAAAGAGGCAGTGATTATCGTTTCGCCCACAAGGGGGACATGTTTCCCTATCGGAACCACGAGCCTTCTTGAGAGAAGCTCCAGTTTGTAAGAGGCTTGTAATAAAACTTGCCCCAAAATGGAAAAAAAATTCCTCGACATATATGTGCCATGTCGTGACACCATGCCAAGTTTCACGATTTTGGTGAGTTTTGGATTTACGGGGATTTAAAAACCAAGATTCTCACGAAATGTTTTCAAATAGCACACGGTTCACTCACGAAAGCCGTGTGCCTACCAAAATGTGGCCGATGCCCCCTGCTGCGCACGTGACCTGAGTCATGCGTTCTGATTGGCCAGAACCCAAACCCCACAGATCGTACGTCTGCACCGTTGGATGCTCCCAGATCGAACGGCAATCCTCATCCCTTTCCACAGCACATGCAATTCCGGTTGTGATTTTATTTATATGGGTAAGCACTGTGCGCATGCGTCGTGCTAGCTCACGCTTCCTTCTCTACTAAGTTTTCCATATTCAAGTCAATTTTTTTCCATATTAATGTTGTTATATATCCAAACACGCTACCATTTCCCGCCACTCCTCCCATTGGTTTCCCGCCTCTTCTCCCATCGTTTTCCCGCTGCCAGTGTCAGTGCTCATAGAAGGCTAGGCGGCGACACACCAGCCATGTAAATATTGCACACAGTTTCTAAAAGCACAAACGTGTGTGATAGTAGGGAGTAGGTCCCATAGGGTGACTAGCGTGAAATGCCTTAAAGGCAAGGAGGCAATTCCTATCAGCAAGGGGCGGCTTCCCATCCGCTAGCCTAGTCGAATAGAACGCAGAAGTTAAGCTTGCTTGGGCTGGAGTAGTTTAAGGATGGGTGACCCGGTGGGAAGTTGCATATCTCAAGCTTCATTTAAACGCTATGATACGGTCATTATAGACATTTATCATCTAAATGTCTCTATAGTGACCTGTCATGATGATTATATAAACCTTGGGATCCTTGTTTTGCTAATTTGTAGACTATATTTTTTATTGGTTATTTTTTGTTCTAAAAAATCAAAGAATGATCGACATCTGTAGGCCCACACAAATTATCCCTTTGACCCAACACACGAGAAGGGTTTACTCTTTGCTCCGTGTGCTATGTTAGAGCAAATCAAGTTTCAGCACATGTGTTGGACGGCACCTAGCCCCTACCCCCCACCCGCCTCAAAGTTGCGTTCCCGACATCGTACGTCTTTAACCTGTCCGCGGGGGTACGATGTTCAGTTTGTAATGTTACTAATGTAGTTGGTGCCCCATCGAACTTGTGCTTTCGGGATTTGAACAAATCACACACCAGACCCATACATTTTTTGGGCTGCATGCAGGGTATAGGGGGGCGGGTGTTCTGATCGAGCATGTCTCCCTTGTGTGGTTTATAGACGCCGCACATATCTGTGGGCTCCCCGAGGTATATATATATATATGTATATATATATATATATATATCATCCTTGATCGATAACGAGGGGGCCCACACAATCTATCACTTTGACCCAACATACGAGAAGGGTTTGACCATGATGGTTTCCTATTGCTATGTGTGCCATGTTAGATCAAATAAAGTTTGAGCACATGCGTTTGGCGCAACCCCCCCCCCCCCCCGCCTCGAAGTTGGGGAACCGACATCATATGTATTGAACCTGGCTTGGGGTCAGGTACGGTGTTCGGTTTGTAATGTAGTCGGTTCCCCATCAAAGTTGTGCATTCGGGATTTGAACACATCACACACCACCTTACACATACATATTTTTGGGCCGCATGCAGTGTATAGGGGGTCTTCTGATCGACCACGTCTCCCTTGTGCGGTTTTTTGTGACGACACTCATATCTGTGGGCTCCCCGAGTGTATATATATCATCCCTTTGACCGATATCGATTGGTATGTGTTGGCCATAAATGGATTTCTCCTAGTTTGTGTTAAGGCCGGTCACCGTCACATGTCGTTCAACCAAAGCTCGAGCTCATGTGTTGTCAGGATTTCCTCCCACACGCTCGGATTGCTGGGTTCGACCGACACTGTACCCTGCGTATCTCGTCCTTAACTACCTGGCTTTCATGGTTGTTGTATGTATCAAGAGGCAGGCGGCACATCTAAATTGTACATTATTCGATATTGAAAACACACATCACCCCTTCCAATGTACATCATTTTGGGCCGCATGCAGGCGATGTTGGTTTTGTGGTCCCTCTCGTGCGATTTTTTATGATGGTTCAATCTATTGGCCCAAGCGGTTTATATATATATTCTATCCATTTTTTATCGACAACAACAGTTGTCGTTTGACCAAGCGATAGATTCACTGGTCCGTCTTATGGTAGGTCATGGCGACATGCATGTATGACCAAAGTATCATTACATGCATCCGCCCCACTGACACGAAGTGGGAGGTGGGTCAAGCACCCTAGCTAGGTAGCTACGACATTATGTCATTATAGATATATCCAAGGGTGCTTTCGGGTTTGCAAGGCAGGTGCCACCAAAGTTGTGCATTGTGTATTTAAAGTTTTAAACATCACACCCTATATTCCTACATATATTTGGCCACTTCTAGGTGGTTCTTGACTTCTGGCCCCTCTCATCGATCTTCGACGACGCGCCCAACCGTGGGCCTGCACGGTCAAAGTTGTGCATTGGAATTTTGAACGTCACATGCCATCCTTTTCACTCATGTATATTTGGGCCACATGCTAGTGTGGCTGTCTTCTGACCCTCACTAACATTTTTTTTTTGCTGCAAATACTCGAATGACGCTCAACGGACACGGGTGTACTGGCTTAAATCATGTGCGATGCAAGTGCGCTGTGAATCACCATGACTGCGGAAGCTAAAGGCGGGAAGCTTAAAGGTGGAGGTACTGGCTTAACCGTGTGCGATGCTAGTGCGCTGTAAAATCATCACCTGCGGAAGCTAAAGGCGGGTAGTTTATTTAGATTGAATTCCACGTCTGCGTCTGAAAATTAGGACGAACCGTGTGCGATAGACTAGCTAGCTAGAAATCTAAAAACAAACTACCCGCCTTGAGCGTTGCAAAAATCGGCGGTTTCGCCGCTTTTCCTTATTATCATACACGCATATTCTTATTGGACCGTGTGCGATCTTGGGTACTCCCACCCCGCATCAATTCCTTTACCCAAATTTTAGTAGCCACCGTACTTCAACCGTCACCCCCACTCCTCCAGCACTGACCTTATAGGAAAATTGCAGTAGCCGAGGCATATGAACCGTCGCCCTCCCTCGTCCACCACCATCTCCACCCACCATTACTAAATTTTTCAGTAGCCGCGGTGTATCCCTCCTCAAACACCACCCCGCCCCCCTCCACAGTCCCCCCACCCGGCCCCCTGTGACACCCCGGAACCGATGCTCCAGTTGCCTTCATTTATTTTCATTGACGTTGTGTGTTTCAATTGTTTGTTGCCATGTTCATGATGAGTGCCATTGTCATATTTTGCTTATTGCATCTAGTTCATCATTGGTTATATTGCACTGCACCATCCTTGTTGTTTCCATGGTCATCTCCCTTTGTTATATGCAATATATTTTGATATGCCTCTTGTCGTTTATTGCATCATGATCACCATGTGGGTTGCATCCTTCATGTTGATGTGTTGGTTGTGCTCTCCATCTTGTTTTCCTCCTCCTATGGTTTTTTGCTTCTTCATCTTTTCTTCAAGGCCCTTCTCCAAGTGCAAACCATTTCACTTCTTCCTTTCTTCAAATTTCACCCATTGGTGCAAGTGTCATTTTTTCTGCCCCAAATAATGTTCATTCTTTTCCTATAAATTCTCAACCATGCCTTCAACCTCTCTGCTGAATTTCAGCTCCTTTGAACTTGTTTTGGTTGGGTTCAAAAATGGCTCAAGTTTGAATTTAATTCAAACTTGGATTATTTTTCTACCTCTAAAAATTGCCAAGTCAATTTATTCAAATCCTGCATAAATCCAGGAGTCTAGGGGTATCCTTGTCTCAGTCCCACACCTCTCCATTATCCCTGTGCATTTCTTTCCTCTATTTTCTGTTTGAAGAAAAGAAAGGAAAAGAAGAATGCATAGAGGAAGAGGCCGCCCGCAGCCCAGCAGCAAGCCACCTCATTTCTACCCCTTTGAATCCAGGCCACCA
Source organism: Thinopyrum elongatum (assembly GCA_011799875.1). NCBI lineage: Eukaryota > Viridiplantae > Streptophyta > Magnoliopsida > Poales > Poaceae > Thinopyrum > Thinopyrum elongatum. The sequence goes on from CM022298.1 coordinate 106,075,731, forward strand.
GCACCATTCCTCTGTTCATCGTCTTCTCCCTGTACGGCAGGACATCCAGAGCCTCCACGTCGGCAGTCCGGTCATTTTGACGGCCGGAGCTGCTCCCTTCGTCCTATAAAATCCTTCCCCAACCCTAGGGTTTTCTCCTTGCTCCATTTTCCCCTCTTCTGCCCCCTCCTGCCGCCGAGGTAAGCTTCCCACGCCCGTGCCGTCGCCATCGCCATGACCAGCCGAGCTGAGCTCGAGCTCGGTGTAGCCAGCATCGCCCGGTCGTCGTCTTCCTTCGCGGCAAGTTCCACGACTCCCGAAACATCTCCCCGCACCTCTCCAAGCCCCGAATCGCCAAGTCCAGCGCTCCATCCTCAACGGCTTCTTCCCCTGCTTCTCGGTTCAGAAGAACACCACCGAATCAGCGCGCCCCCACTCCGTCTCCTCTGCTTCCCCAACGAGTCCGTCGTCACCAGCGAACTCATGGTGAGCTCCACCTTCTCCCAGCCTACCCTCTCAGTTGATTTTGTCTCAGAATCATTCCCGTCGTTCTCGTCATCGTAGCCATCTTGTGCGCGTTCTGAGGTTGTCCATCACGGACGACCATGGTGGCGAGCTCAAGCTCGTGCCTTGCCTCTTCTGCACAGCACCCACACATCCACAACACGTGCAGCTCGTGTCCCACGCCCGTGCTGCACGCCCGCGCTGCACGCCCGCGCTGCCGCTTCGCCTAGCACCACAGCCCCATGCATGGTCGTGTTTCGTGGCCATGGTCGCAAGCTTCTACAATTCCCGCATGCCCACACATGCGCACATGCATGCCCACACGCGTACCGCAGCTCTCCCCGTAAGTGTCCGCCTCCGTGCTCCTGCGTGATGCGCGACACACACGCTCATGCACACAGCCAGCGCCTCGCTGCCGCGGCCGAGACGAGCTCCTGCTCGAGCTCGTTCTCGAAGCCCTTGCTCTGCCGCTCGCGCACGCACACGACACTGGCTAACAGCAGTCATTCGCTGCTGCGCCCTTGCAGCCTCACCATTCCCCCTATTCTGCACCCCCGCTGCTGCATCCTGAGCCCTGCTGCGCCGCCGTTGCGCGCCGGCGTCGTCACCTTCTTCTCTGCCGACGAAGAGGAAGCCAGCATCCGCTTTGTACTGATTCAAAAGGGACCCTGCCTCCCCTGTGTCAAACACCCCGAGACTAGCCCAGTGGCTCAACCCTCTCCGCTTTCCCCGTAAACCCAGGTTTGAAACCCCATTGGGCCAGTGGCGAAAATGCCCAATTTTTACCATTTTGGTCTCTATGACAGTGGGACCCCACTCGTCATCCTCTCTGTCCACACACACCGCTCTCCACACCCACACTCCTGCCACCTCAGCACCCGGGCCCTCTCGTCATTCACAGTGGCTAGCCCAGTCCGTGTCCCCTACTGTTTCCTTTTTGTTTTTGCATATTCACAGAAATGCCATCATTTTGAATTGTGAATAACTAAATATCCATGCATCCAAATAAAGCATGTCATATATGTAAAATGCTTAGAATTTCATGTACTTTCACAATATCCAACTATCATCCATGTTAAAAATGTTTAAACTTGCTTTTTGCATTATTTTGCATGAATGACATGTTAAAACGGTTTATTTCATATCTTCATAAGCATAGCTCCAAATTAAATAAACTTTATATGTAAGTGGTCTAGAAAAATGCATAGGTTAACATGGTGCACTTTATTTTGCTATTTAACAACATTAAAATTGTGCATAGGGCAGAACAGTACCAAATTCGAAATATGCATATGGGGAGTTTTCGGAATTGTTATGTGTTGTTTCCGGCCTCATTTAAACTTGCTTTGATGTGGGATTCTTTTATGCATCATCTCTTGCCATGAGTAACAACATTTAACCTTGTCATGCGTCATACTTGATTGTGCATCATGTCTTGTTTATGCTTGTGTGTTTACCGTGTTGCTTGCTTCTTTTCGGTTGTGCTTCTTCTCGATAGTTCCGGTTTCATTGCGATTGTGAGGATGTGTTTGACTATGTTGGTTCATTTACTTCATGGACTCGATCTTCTTCCAAGCGGGATTTCAGGCAAGATGACCGTTAACTTGGATATCACTACTATCTTTGCTTTGCTAGTTGTCTCAATGCTATCGCTATGTCGCGCTACCTTCCACTTGTTTGTCAAGCCTCCCAAATTGCCATGATAAGCCTCTAACCTTTTCCACCTTCCTAGCAAACCGTTGTTTGGCTATGTTACCGCTTTGCTCAGCCCCTCTTATAGCGTTGGTCTCTATGACAGTGGGACCCCAACCGTCATCCTCTCTGTCCACACACACCCCTCTCCACACCCACACTCCTGCCACCTCAGCACCCGGGCCCTCTCGTCATCCACAGTGGCTGGCCCAGTCTATGTCCCCTACTGTTTTCTTTTTGTTTTTGCATATTCACAGAAATGCCATCATTTTGAATTGTGAATAACTAAATATTCATGCATCCAAATAAAGCATGTCATATATGTAAAATGCTTAGAATTTCATGTACTTTCACAATATCCAACTTTCATCCATGTTAAAAATGTTTAAACTTGCTGTTTGCATTATTTTGCATGAATGACGTGTTAAAACGGTTTATTTCATATCTTCATAACCATAGCTCCAAATTAAATAAACTTTATATGTAAGTGGTTTAGAAAAATGCATAGGTTAACATGGTGCACTTCATTTTGCTATTTAACAACATTAAAATTGTGCATAGGGTAGAACAGTACCAAATTCGAAATATGCATATGGGGAGTTTTCGGAATTGTTATGTGTTGTTTCCGGCCTCATTTAAACTTGCTTTGATGTGGGATTCTTTTATGCATCATCTCTTGCCATGAGTAACAACATTTAACCTTGTCATGCATCATACTTGATTATGCATCATGTCTTGTTTATGCTTGTGTGTTTACCGTGTTGCTTGCTTCTTTCCGGTTGTGCTTCTTCTTGATAGTTCCGGTTTCGTTGCAATTGTGAGGATGCGTTCGACTACGTTGGTTCGTGTACTTCATGGATTCGATCTTCTACTGAGCGGGATTTCAGGCGAGATGACTGTTAACTTGGATATCACTACTATCTTTGCTTTGCTAGTTGTCTCGATGCTATCGCTATGTCGCGCTACCTTCCACTTGTTTGTCAAGCCTCCCAAATTGCCATGATAAGCCTATAACCTTTTCCACCTTCCTAGAAAACCGTTGTTTGGCTATGTTACCGCTTTGCTCAGCCCCTCTTATAGCGTTGCTAGTTGCAGGTTGTTCCATGTTGGGACATGGATATCATGGGATATCACAATATCTCTTATTTAATTAATGCATATATATACTTGGTAAAGGGTGGAAGGCTCGGCCTTTTGCCTGGTGTTTTGTTCCACTGTTGCTGCCCTAGTTTCCGTCATACCGGTGTTATGTTCCTTGATTTGCGTTCCTAACACGGTCGGCGTTTATGGGCCCCCCTTGATAGTTCGCTTTGAATAAAACTCTTCGAGCAAGACAACACAATATAAGGGAAAGGCCCAACATTGGTTTTAACATTTGCCCAACATAATAAACATGATAATAAATTTGACGCATAGGGAGTTAGCACTACCTGAGGTTCATTATTCAACATAATATAGGGGGCCAGTGCTGATGGTGCTGGTACAAACTAGAGCACCGTGCGGGCTACATCGGGCAACTCAGGACATTAGTTATTGTACGACCGCTCATCCGCCGTGTCCTGAGAATGAGATACGCGGCTCCTATCGGGATTGTCGACACTTCGGGAGGTCTTGTTGGACTTGTTTTACCATTGTCGAAATGCCTTGTGCATCGGGATTTCGAGTTTGATCGGGTTGTCCCGAGATGGAGATTTTCCTCCGCAGATCATGAGAGTTTATAATGGACTAAGTTGGGACACCCCTACAGGGTTTAATCTTTTTGAGAGCCGTGCCCACGGTTATGTGGCAGATGGGAAATTTATAATATCCAGTTGTAGAGAACTTGACACTAAACCCGAAATAAAATACACCAACCGTGTGCGTAACTGTGATCGTCTTTTTCTGAGGAACTTCGGGAGAGAACACGGTGGGGTTATGTTTGACTCATAAGTAATCCAGGATCACTTCTTGATCATTACTAATTGCGACCGTTATGCGTAGATACTCTTCTTACTCTTGTACTCGTAAGTTAGCCAACATACAATGCTTAGTGCTGCTGCAACCTCACCACTTATCCATTCCATACCCATTAAGCTTTGCTAGTCTTGATACCCATGGTAATGGGATTGCTGAGTCCTCGTGGCTCACAGTTTACTACAACAACAGATGTAGGTACAAGTAATGCGATGATCTGACGTGAGAGCGATGCTTGCTTGTTTTGGAGTTCTTCTTCTGCTTCTTCTTCTTCAATCGAGGGATATGTTCCTGGTCGGCAGCCTGGGCTAGCAGGGTGGATGTCGTTTGTCTTTTTCGTTTGTTTTCATCCGTAGTCGGATGCTGCTCTTCTGTATGATGTTTGATGTATTCTTGTGGCACTTGTATGCCTTTGTATGTATCCCCATTGGAGTTGTACATGGTACGATGTAATGATATCCACCTTGAAAAAGCGTCTTCAATATGCGGCTCTATCCTTGTTGGAACCTTTGAGTTCCTCTCGGACAGGATCGCATATTGGGCGTGACACCCCCTCCCCCCTCGAACCCTAGCTTGCCGCCGCCGCCGGCGGTGCCACCGCCAACCCCTGCCGGTCTGCCCGTTCCTCCTAGCTTAGATAATAAAGTTCAGGTTACCCAGCGATTCCCATACCGTCGCCCCACTCCCCCGAATTTTTAGATGAGGCCTGCGGTGTCCATTCCCGCCAGATCCACATCCCCTGCTCCAGAATGTCGCAGCCTAAGCCCGACCGCGTATCCCGGGGAGCCCGTCGAGCGTTCGGCCAAGAATAGGTTTATCATGGCCTCTCCGGCGGACGTTGGCGAGGTGGCCGCCTTTCGCCCCAACCTATCGATCCCGGAGCAACACCTCGCTGCGGAAGCCGATGAAGACGTTGACTACGTTGCCATGCCGAAGGCTTCACGTCAGCGAGCTAGCGTATTACTGTATCTCGGGAAAGCTGGCTACGACATCAAACTCGTCGACAGCGACGGCTTCACGCGGGCCATGTCATAGGTTAAGTGGTCCATCCCCAACACCTCTGGTTCAACTACCGTCGATCTCTTCGAAGGCCCTGCCGCTGATCTCCTCCGCCACGCGGTCAAGGATGTGCGATCCTTGTACGCCATCAGCCCATTATTTGCTTGTTAGGTTGGTTGCATTGAGCATTTGTCTAGTTTTCAAGCATATGCCCTGTTTATCTGTATTTGCTTGTTAGGTTGGTTGAAGTGTGACTCTGTCCAGTTTTGAATGGCTATATTTGGTTGTTATACTGATCATTTATGCCTTGTTTATTTCAGTCATTCACAATGTGATGTTCATTATGTGCAAGTCGGAACTATGCCGCTCAATTCATCAATACCAGCTTGACCGGCTATATTTGTTTCCAGTTATGCCTGGTGTAGTTAACACATGCCCTTTATTTCAGTTTTACACATTTATCCAGTGTGATGTTTAAGCATGACCTACGTTCTATTCATTTTCAACAATACCAGTTTGAATTGCAATATTTGATGGCTGTTAAGCCTGTTGTAGGTAACATTCCCTTCCATTTTATATTTGCTTTAACAGCATGCTAAAACCAACACATTCAAGCTATCATTTGGAGATGATGTTGTTTACCTTTGCTATATTTGTTTGATGTTAAGGTTGCTGTACTTATCATGCCTTTCCACTACTTATGCAGGATAACAACGGGAGTGGCCACCGTTTTCCGCCGAGGTTAGTTTCATCCCTCGGATTGGACTCCCCCCGTCGTTTCATAATGTAGTGCATATAGATCTAGGCCTGGACACTTGTTAGCTTCTAATATTGACTTGTTGCTTGTAGGTACATATGCCCTTGGCAAGGATCCACGCATCGACCCTCTTTGCGTATGGGGCAATGAGATATTCATGAACAAGCATCAAGTGAGGAAACTGATAAGGATTATTAGCAAAAAGATATGAACGGTGGCAAGCAAATTATTTGTTTATGCTCTATCCAACACAACAGTGAGCTATAGGATGGTAACTACAAACTCTGCAGCCTTCTCTTTTTACTGCCCATAATGAGTTGTTAGACAACAATGTCTGAATCTTTTTCGTTCGCAGTGGTTCCCGAAGCAGTTTACTCAAGATTACCTCGCAAAGTACATGATTGGTGGACACGCAATGAAGGTTAAAGTATTTCATCCAGACTACAATGACCATCGAGTAGTCCTAATGAAGACAGTGAAGGATGGACGGGCAGCCATCACAAGGGCTTGGCCTAGAGTTGTGCGCGCATTACGCATGGAGGAGGGCACAATATGGGCATTCCGCTTCACCTTCTCCAGCAACCAGAATGTCTTTCGCCTCTCTCTTTAAAGTCTTTAGTACAACTATGGTTCATCATTCTTTACTTGGTGCTTCTGTAGTTCTTCAGTATATGTACCTGTGCATCGAATTATGCATTCGTGGTTGAACCTATATTTGTAATAAACATGGTTCGAAATGAAATAAGTGATTGCCTACTTTCAAATTCAAAATCTGTGATTTTTAAATGCAGGGATTAAATTAGGGATTACACTGCACACGGTTTGCGAAAGCGAAATGTCTGCAATAGACGTGGCGATCAGACATGTTTCTCGGATCCACTATGTGTGCGATCAATCTCTACTACACACACGAGCAGCCAAGAAAAAACGTGTGTGATTAACAACAGCATCACACACAGTTTCTTCTTATTAAATGTTTGCGAAAGTCACCTTATCACACATGCTTGGCATCGCACACAGTTTCTTCTTATTAAATGTTTGCGAAAGTCACCTTATCACACACGCTTGGCAATTATGGACTGTTTCTGATGTTGTGCGCATCGCAAATGTTTGGTCATAGAAGAACGCATGCGATAGGTCTTCATCCGACGCGGGTACGACAGATGAATCATGTGGGATGTATTCAAGCTTCGCATACAGTTTTATAGGGACAACTGTATGCGCTCTTACGTCGAATCGCATCCAGTCGAGGAAAAGTAAATGTGTGTGATTGTTGCTTATCGTATATGTTCTATACTCGTGAACTGTTTGTGATGGGTCGCACATCATGAACATAGCACCACAGAATACCGACTGCGATGGCAATGCGAGCACAAACAAGTAGCAAGGATGGAGCATTTTGGATATTTGAGATATCAGAAATAGTTTTATAGGGACAACTGTATGCATCATGGCTCCCTATCCCCGATGGTTTTTGGGTCGTGTGGGAAGGACTCCCCTATTGCAGTCACTCACTTGGCGACGGTTCAAAATGCCATCGCTGAAAGGGGTTAAAAACCGTTTGTATAGCACCTTGTTGTACCAGTGTTTTATGGTTGGATGCACAAAATCTTAATGCAAAAGAACTTCACTTTAAATTGCCGCTTGTGATAAATAACTTTATCATGCACTACGTTGCTTTTATTTCTTCCATATCACAAGTTCGTATAAAGCTTATTTTCCTCACACTAAAAAATCATACATATTTAGAGAGAAATTTTTATTGCTTGCACCGATGACAACTTACTTGAAGGATCTTACTCAATCCATAGGTAGATATAGTGGACTCTCATGGCAAAATTGGGTTAAAGGGTTTTGGATGCACAAGTAGTATCTCTACTTAGTGCGGAAGTTTTGGCTAGCATAGGATGAGAAGCAAGCTCAACATGTTGGATGATCCATGACAATATAACTTCTATTCGGATATAAGAAAACATAACCCATTATGTTGTCTTCCTTGTCCAACATCAACCTTTTAGCATATAATATTTTAATGAGTGCTCACAATCACAAAAGATGTCCAAGATATTGTATTCATATGTGAAACCTCTCTTTCTTTATTACTTCCTATTAATTGCAACAATGACCAAAACTATGTTTGTGAACTCTCAACAAATTTCATGTGACACACTTCTTATATGTGAAGTCATCACCTTCCATAAGATTATATATAATCTTTTTATTTCTTTTATCCCCTTTTTTTCTTTCTTTTCCAAGATCAAGGCAAGAAAGCAAAGCCCTCAACTCAAAACTAGTCTTTATTATGTAACTCTCGAGCTCGATTACATAGATAGATCACAAAGCAAAACTCAAAGACTAGATCATACTAAAACTTTTATTTTACTAGATGACGATAAAACCAAAAGGATCGAACTAAGATAAATGGTAAAGATAAAGATGTGATGGTGATACGATACCGGGGAACCTCCCCCAAGCTTGGCGCAAGCCAAGGGAGTGCCTATGCCCATGTACTCAAGTCTCCTTCTTCGGAGGTGGTGGTGATTAGGTTGTCTTTTTCTCCAGCTTGCGTCTGAGGCTAAAATTTTCCTCCCTGAGATCCTCATTTTCCAGCTCAAGCCTTAATACCTTCTTGCATAATGCCGCCTTGCTCTCCTGCAGGAAACGGAATGGGATAAATTAAACCTTAGGTTTGTTTCCTTTGTTAGGAAGGCTTGACTTCTTGAATTCCACGTGCATATCTCCAAGTTGAGGTAGTGGATCTTCATCTTCATCAGAGCTATCATCCCTTGTTTTCTCCATGTCAAAGTCTTCCTCCTCCTCCGTAGTCCAACTGTGATGATCCACCTCCCCATAGACCTTTGGGTTTGCGATATAATCAGCGACATAGCTCTCTCCCTCAGAATCTTGAGCCGACATATTTTCAGATCTGCCAGGAAAACAACACGAAACAAGAACAGATGATATTGTTGGGATACGGTGGTCAAAACCTTCGGGAGATTATATAATGAATTTGTACCGTGTAAAACAAGTATTCTGGGGGAAAACGGAGTCCGGAGGGTACAAGAGGTGGCCACAAGCCTGGGAGGCGCCCCCCAAGGCTTGTCGCCTCCTCGTGCACTGTTTGGACTACTTCTTATTTTCCTAATTTTCTAAATATTCCAAAACAGAGTAAAATTGTTGTTGGAAAACTTTTGGAGTCGGTTTACTTACCGTATCACATATCTATTCCTTTTCGGGGTTCTGGAGCGTTCTGGAAGGTTTCCCTTATGTACTCCTCCGGTGTTATGGTATGAATTATATTAGTTTCGACATTTATGGGAGTACCTGAGATATAATGTTTGATTCTTTGCCCATTCACCACCTTCGGGTTATTGCTGTCGGCATTATTGATTTTGATGGCACCGGAACGATAAACTTCCTCGATAACATAAGGACTTTCGCACTTAGAGTGAAGTTTTCCTGCAAAAAAATCTTAAACAAGAATTGTATAGCAAGACTTGGTCACCTACATTAAATTCCTGCTTTTGTATTCTTTTGTCATGCCATCTTTTAACTTTTTCTTTAAACAGTTTGGCATTTTCATAGGCTTGGGTTCCCCATTCATCAAGTGAGCTAATGTCAAATAACCTCTTCTCACCGGCAAGTTTGAAATCATAGTTGATCTCTTTAATTTCCCAATAAGCTTTATGTTCCAATTCAAGAGGTAAGTGACATGCTTTCCCATAAACCATTTTATATGGAGACATACCCATAGGATTTTTATAAGCAGTTCTATAAGCCCATAATGCATCATCCAATTTCTTAGACCAATTCTTTCTAGATCTATTAACAGTCTTTTGCGAGATCAATTTTATTTCTCTGTTACTTAATTCTACTTGACCACTAGACTGAGGATGATATGGAGATACAATTCTATGGTTGACATCATACTTAGCTAGCAATTTACGGAAAGCACCATGAATAAAGTCTGAACCACCATCAGTCATTAAATATCTAGGGACTCCAAACCTCGGGAGAATAACTTCTTTAAGCATTTTAATTGAGGTGTTGTGATCAACACTACTAGTTGGAATAGCTTCTACCCACTTAGTAACATAATCAAGAACAACCAAAATATGTGTATACCCATTAGAGGAAGGAAAATGTCCCATATAATCAAATCCCCAAACATCAAATGGTTCAATAACAAGTGAATAATTCATAGGCATTTCCTGGCGTCTACTTATATTACCAATTCTTTGACATTCATCACAAGACATGACAAACTTACGAGCATCTTTGAAAAGAGCAGGCCAATAAAAACCAGATTGTAATACCTTGTGTGCAGTTCTATCTCCAGCATGGTGTCCTCCGTAAGACTTAGAATGACACTTGCGTAGGATTTGTTCCTGTTCATGCTCAGGTACACAATGTCTAATAACACCATCTACTCCTTCATTATAAATGTGTGGGTCATCCCAGAAGTAATGTCTTAAATCATAGAAAAACTTTTTCTTTTGTTGGTATGTAAAACTAGGTGGTATAAATTTAGCAACAATATAATTAGCATAGTCTGCATACCATGGAGTACTACGAGAAGCATTTATAACAACTAATTGTTCATCAGGAAAGCTATCATCAATGGGTAGTGGGTCATCAAGAATATTTTCTAACCTTGACAAGTTATTTGCTACGGGGTTCTCTGCTCCTTTTCTATCAATAATGTGTAAACCAAAATCTTATAGCAAAAGAACCCACCTAATGAGTCTAGGTCTATCATCTTTATTTTCCATAAGGTATTTAATAGCAGCATGATTAGTGTGAATAATTACTATGGAATCAACAATGTAAGATCTAAATTTATCACAAGCAAACACAACTGCAAATAAAAAATTCTTTTTCGGTAGTAGCATAATTTCTTTGAGCACTGTCTAGAGTTTTACTAGCATAATGGATAACATTTAATTTCTTATCAACTCTTTGTCCTAGAATAGCACCAACAACATAATCACTAGCATCGCACATAATTTCAAAGGGTAGGTTCCAATCAGTTGGTTGAACAATAGGTGCAGAAATTAAGGCTTTCTTAAGTATTTCGAAGGCTTCTAAACAATCATCATAAAAAACAAATGGAACATCTTTTTGCAAAAGATTAGTAAGAGGCCTAGAAATTTTAGAGAAGTCTTTAATAAATCTCCTATAGAAACCAGCATGACCAAGGAAACTTCTTATACCTTTGATATCTTTAGGACATGACATTTTTTCAATAGCATCAACGTTAGCTTTATCAACTTCAATACCTCTTTCATAGATTTTATGCCCCAAGACAATACCTTCATTAACCATAAAGTGACACTTCTCCCAGTTCAAGACAAGATTAGTTTCTTCACATCTCTGCAAAACTCGATCAAGGTTGCTTAAGCAATCATCAAAAGAAGTTCCGTAAACGGAAAAATCATCCATGAAAACCTCAACAATCTTTTCACAAAAAACAGAGAGTATAGCAGTCATAGATCTTTGAAAGGTAGTAGGTGCATTACATAAACCAAAGGGCATACATCTATAAGAAAAAGTACCAAAAGGGCAAGTAAAAGTGGTATTTTCTTGATCCTCCTATGACACAGGTATTTGGGAAAAACCAGAGTATCCATCTAGAAAGCAGAAATGTGTTTGTTTTGATAATTTTGTAGCATTTGATCAATAAATGGTAGAGGATAATGATCTTTCCTAGTGTAGGAATGAAGTATGTCTACCAGGGGGGGGGGGTGAATGGGAGTTTTAAATTTTCTTCGGAAAACTTAAATCTCTCAGAACCCAGCAGCGGAATAAGTGAAATAAAGACTAAGATGAACTGCTACAGAGAATTGAAGGGAAACTAAAGCATGCATCAAAGTAAAACACATGAATGAAATACATCAAATGTAAACATAAGAGATAGAGGTAACCGAAGGTGCTCGATGGCGACATGGAGTTTGTTCGACCCATTCGTCCTTCTGCACAAGGACTACGTCTGGTTGGAGGGGCTGTGACTTAACACGAAAGATAAACTCTCTTCACCCTATTCTCCTCAACAATCGATTCGTCAACCGATGGCGATCACTCGTGGTAGATACTTGAAGGCAATCTCCAAACCTTTACATACTTCTTCTTCGAGAACCACAATCACTCTTGGTCTCTGAAGAAATTGACACCTAACTGTCTAGAGAGTTTGCAGCTCTCAAGAGTAATAGGCGGAGCATACTGAACTTAGATTCCAGTGATGTTGAACCACTATCTAATTCTTCGGTTCTAGGGTTTTTCTCTTGGTGGATTTTAAACTCAAATCGCTCAGAGAGTGAGTTGCTCAACAATCTTCTCAGAATCAAACGGAGCAGCCACCGGACAAAGCTAGCGCGGGGTGGCTATTTATAGCCGCAGCCTTCCCAGATGGGAAATGACCATTTTGGACATGAGGTCTAGCCAATGGCCAACCGACACGTTCACAATGGTCGGATTTTGGAGCAACAGTAACATTACTTGAGGAACAAGTAATGCTAACTCCTCGGTCGGAGGCAAATCTCTTGCAGCAAAGAAGATCATAGTCTCTTGCTGGCAAGTATTTGCTCGGAGCACAAAGAGATTTCTCTCACAGCTTTCATAGGATTTTGGTTTAGCATCAGAGAATCAAAGCTTCGAACGCTACACCCCTCTTAATAGTACGGTGGTCCTATGAGTCAATGAAAGAAGAAGAACAACGAAATAAATGCTACGTCTTCACTTCGTCTTCATTCTTCCTCGAGTGTAGTCATTTGCTTTGAACATGCACCGAACCAATTGCTTAGACTTCAGCAATTTTTAGGGGTCACTCTTGTTAGCTTTATCTTCGGTGATAACCTTCGCTGTCGCGCAGGGAGATTATCTTCATCATTTTCATCAAACTCCTCGATACATCAGGGACCTGTTACTCTGTGTGCACTAGCAAACACATAAGTCCTATACTGTTTATGTTAACAAACTCCAACACATAAGGGGCCTATCATTGCACCAACAATCTCCCCCTTTTTGGATGGTTGTTGACAAAATGGATAATCATCGAAGTGAAGATAGATGGGTAGAATATGAATTGAACAAGAGTGAACTTGCGTTACTTGACTCGATGATGAAATATACTCCCCCTAGATGTATGCAGGGTCAATTGATATACAATGAAAGTCCTTGCAATTCATTTGAGTGAGAGGAGAATTTTCAGTCATAAAAGGTAATGATTCACACTGATGATAGGTAATCCAACGAGAATATAGTGCAATCATTCATGACTTCTGTCAATAATTCCACCTACAAAATAATAAGCTTCGAGAGAATATAATGCAGTAGGGGGGTTATTAATATTACAGCCCATAACAGAAGTTTTACATCAGAGCACATGAAATGGCATAATTGTCTCAAAAGATAGAGTGAGAAAACACAGAGAACAAATCCAACAGAGCAAATCTATCAAAACTCTCGATGTTATTCTCCCCCTTTTTGTCAACTAGTGTAAAAAAGGTGATGAAAAACACGAGTGCTAGAAATAGGTAAATATGATTCACTCTGAGGCATCGCCTGAGGAACTGCTCGAAGAAGTTTCTGATTCGGAAGTGTTTGGAACATCTTCATTTTCAGCAGCAGCAGCAGAAGATCCTTCGAGACTAGCTTGGGTCTTAGAAGAGGAAGGCACTTTTGAATCAACATTGTGAGTCTTGCGAGACAAAGGATTTTCTTCAGCAGGTTTTTTAGTAGGCGATGTGGCTTCTGATTCGTCGAGTAATTTGCGTAGCTGAATTTGAAGTAAATTCGTTGTTGGTTCACGAGCTGGCAAAGGTGGAGTGGAGCGATCTTGAAAATCTTCATCAGTAAACCCTTGATCAATATACTGATAGAGTTCTTGGAGATGTGAGTTTCTGAGTTGCTTCTTGGAGAAAAATTTCCGAAGCAATTTCCATAAACGCTTCTTGTTTTCTGCTGTGATCAAATGCACAACTTTTGTTCAGTTGTGAATAGCATTAAGTTCGGCAGCTAGGTGCTCTTTCTCTTGGCGATCTTCGGCCATATGCTTCAATAGCAACTGTTGAGTGCGCATGCTCACTTCAAGATGTGAAGGAGGTTGAGTGTTCGGCAAACGATCACATTTAGGTAGCTTGGGTCCATTGAAGGTAGTATGATAATCAGGACTTGACACTGGAGCTTTTCCCGATGAGAAATCTTCCAATACTTTCAGCGTATCACGCACAAGAGGAATGAAGCTTTTATGGCTGACCTTGGCAAGATATTCGGTCTTCATTGCATAGTCAATCACCTTCTGAATCCAGGGCGCATACACCTTGATGGTTTTTCGACACTGAGCTGAATCCATCAGTATGCACAGAAACATGTCTTCGACATCGAAGATATACCCTTGTGAGATGGCATGGATGGTGTTCCGAAGAACATCAGAGATAGCATTATGAGTATTCATCCCAGCCAGCGGACAGAGGGTGTATGTGAGAATGTGATATAACGTCTGATTGTTGAATGTCAAGTGCTTAGGTAGAGGAGGACCATCGTAGTCATGAATCTTATCTTCATCCATTGTGCATCGAAAATCTTCATCAGAGATGACATCAATGTTATGAACCCGAATCTCAGTTTTGCCATGTTCAAACCGAGGGAAATGAAAGTGAGATACAAAGTCCATAGCAGAGCATTTGATTTGTTTTCCTTCTATCATCCATTCCATAATCCACTTTGTGCTATCGTACGCATCTCCGGAGATATACAATGTTGCATAAAACTGAAGAATAACCTCCCTGTTCCATGGATGCTGATAGCCTAAGACATGTGTGAGACCAAAGTCTTCAATGTCTTGCATAATTTGATTGAAACAGTCGATGTTCTTCATAGCAGCAAAGTCTGGGAACTCATGAGGGAAAATCTTCAGGCTTTCATAAAGAATTCATGAATAGTATACTTCCTGTTCCTGAGTCCAGAACCAACCGAGGAGATTCAGACGTACTGGGCTTGCTGTAAGGACTCTCTCGAAAGAAAACTGGATGAGTATTTCTGTTGAACAGAGGCCCTTTGATGCCAATGCCGATGGAAAACAATGGTAGTCGCTCGCGAGGATAAGGGTATTTGAGTTCATCTTTAACAGAAAGCACTTCATCGCCATAGAAGACGGAATCTGAATGATGAGCTGACGCTGATTTTGCTGTAGACGGATCAACATCTGAGGTTCGTTGTGCGGTGTCGAGTGAGATTCTCAATGGAGAGGGATTTATCACTTGTTCAGGTGCTATCTCAGGCACCGAATCTTTATAAGAAACTGGAGGCTGTTGAGGATTTTCTTGAGGAGTTGCTTGAGTAGAAGAGGGAGGAACCGAATCTTTTGGTGCATCCTGGACCAGAGTCGTTTGATGTTCAGACTGAGGAAGTTCACCTTCTTCGGACACTTGATGCTGATGGGGATTTGCTTCATGAGCTGGGGAAACCATAGGCACTATTTCAATTGGCCTTGGCGAAGTTGTTGCACCTGCAACTGGTTCATGAACAGGCGAAGGAATTGCTCGTTCAAGAGAGTTTTCTCTCGGTGTATCGGCATCTGGAGGAGGAGGAGCATTTTTCTTCGCAATCTTCTTCTTCTTCTTCTTCTTCTTCTTCTTCTGCTTCGAAGGATCAATGTGCCCTTTTACCAGATCGTCATAACCAGTCACTTCGGTTTGGTGATCAAGGCAAATCTTGCAAACGATTTGATCGAGATCTGAATGAAAACCCAATCTCCTGTGCCGAAGGACTTTTAGCTCCTTATTAACATCCTCATACGATTCTTTAAGTTGCTCGATGACAAACTTCGATTTTGCATCTATCATACGATTGTCAAGCTCCTTGAGTTGTCCAGTGAGCTCATTGATCTCAATCGAACCATTTCTCAAATCTTGAATCAGGTCAGATGCTTGAGAAATAACTGCTACCTCTTGAGCTTGCGTTGGTTTTTCCCTTGAAGAGGAAAGGGTGATGCAGCAAAGTAGAGTAAGTATTTCCCTCAGCTTTTGAGAACCAAGGTATCAATCCAGTAGGAGACAACGCGCAAGCCACTGAATACCTGCACAAACAAACACCAACTTGCACCCAACGCGATAAAGGGGTTGTCAATCCCTTCACGGTTATTTGCAAAGTGAGATCTGATATAGATGGATAAACGGTAAAGTAATGTTTTTGGTATTTTTGGTTTATGGAACGGAAAGTAAAAGATTGCAAATAAAGTAAATAGGAAACTAAAATTGTAGATCGGAAACTTATATGATGGAAAATAGACCCGGGGGCCATAGGTTTCACTAGAGGCTTCTCTCAAGATAGAAAATATTACGGTGGGTGAACAAATTACTGCCGAGCAATTGATAGAAAAGCGCAAAGTTATGACGATATCTAAGGCAATGATCATGAATATAGGCATCACATCCGTATCAAGTAGACCGACTCCTGCTTGCATCTACTACTATTACTCCACACATCGACCGACTCCTGCCTGGATCTAGAGTATTAAGTTCATAAGAATAGAGTAACGCATTAAGTAAGATGACATGATGTAGCGGGATAAACTCAAGCAATATGATGAAAACCCCATCTTGTTATCCTCGGTGGCAACAATACAATACATGCCTTGCTGCCCCTACTGTCACTGGGAAAGGACACCGCAAGATTGAACCCAAAGCTAAGCACTTCTCCCATTGCAAGAAAAACCAATCTAGTTGGCCAAACCAAATCGATAGTTCGAAGAGACTTGCAAAGATATCAAATCATGCATAAAAGAATTCAGAGAAGATTCAAATAATATTCATAGATAAGCTGATCATAAATCCACAATTCATCGGATCTCGGCAAACATACCACAAAAAAGTATTACATCGAATAGATCTCCAAGAACATCGAGGAGAACTTTGTATTGAGAATCAAAGAGAGAGAAGAAGCCATCTAGCTACTAGCTATGGACCCGTAGGTCTGTGGTAAACTACTCACGCTTCATCGGAGAGGCAATGGTGTTGATGTAGAAGCCCTCCGTGATCGAATCCCCCCCCCGGCAGGATGCCGGAAAAGGCCCCTAGATGGGATCTCACGGGTACAGAAGGTTGCGGCAGTGGAAAAGTGGTTTCGTGGCTCCCCTGGTAGGTTTTGGGATATTTGAGAATATATAGGCGGAAGAAATACGTCGGTGGAGTCACGAGGGGCCCACAAGGGTGGGGGGCACGCCCTACCCCCCTCGGCGCGCCTCCCGACCTTGTGGCCGCCTCGTGGCTTTCCTGACGTGCACTCCAAGCCCTCTGGATGTCTTCTGGTCCAAGAAAAATCATCGCGAAAGTTTCATTCCGTTTGGACTCCCGTTTGGTATTCCTTTTCTGCGAAACTCTAAAACAAGGAAAAAACAGGAACTGGCACTGGGCTCTAGGTTAATAGGTTAGTCCCAAAAATCATATAAAATAGCATATTAATGCATATAAAACATCCAAAACAGATAATATAATAGCATGGAACAATCAAAAATTATAGATACGTTGGAGACGTATCAAGCATCCCCAAGCTTAATTCCTGCTCGTCCTCGAGTAGGTAAATGATAAAAAACAGAATTTTTGATGTGGAATGCTACCTAACATATTTATCATGTAATTCTCTTTATTGTGGCATGAATGTTCAGATCCGTATGATTCAAAACAAAAGTTTAATATTGATATAAAAACAATAATACTTTAAGCATACTAACAAAATAATTATGTCTTCTCAAAATAACATGGCCAAAGAAAGCTTATCCCTACAAAATCATATAGTCTGGCTATGCTCCATCTTCATCACACAAAATATTCAAATCATGCACAACCCCGATGACAAGCCAAGCAATTGTTTCATACTTTTGATGTTCTCAAACCTTTTCAACTTTCACACAATACATGAGCGTGAGCCATGGACATAGCACTATAGGTGGAATAGACGGTGGTTGTGGAGAAGACAAAAAGAAGGAGATAGTCTCACATCAACTAGGCGTATCAACGGGCTATGGAGATGCCCATTAATAGATATCAATGTGAGTGAGTAGGGATTGCCATGCAACGGATGCACTAGAGGTATAAGTTTATGAAAGCTCATAAAGAAAACTAAGTGGGTGTGCATCCAACTTGCTTGCTCATGAAGACCTAGGGCGTTTTGAGGAAGCCCATCAATGGAATATACAAGCCAAGTTCTATAATGAAAATTCCCACTAGTATATGAAAGTTATATCATAGGAGACTCTCTATCATGAAGATCATGGTGCTACTTTGAAGCACAAGTGTGGCAAAAGGATAGCAACATTGTCCCTTCTCTCTTTTTCTCTCTTTTTTTTGGGCCTTCTCTTTTTTTTTATTTGGCCTTTTCTCTCTTTTTTTTTTATTTCCTCACATGGGACAATGCTCTAATAACGAAGATCATTACACTTTTATTTACTTTACAACTCAAAAATTACAACTCGATACTTAGAACAAAATATGACTCTATATGAATGCCTCCGGCAGTGTACCGGGATGTGCAATGAATCAAGAGCGACATGTATAAAAAATGATCAACGGTGGCTTTGCCACAAATACGATGTCAACTACATGATCATGCATAGCGATATGAAAATGATGAAGCGTGTCATAATAAACGGAACGGTGGAAAGTTGCATGGCAATATATCTCGGAATGGCTATGGAAATGCCATAATAGGTAGGTATGGTGGCTGTTTTGAGGAAGGTATATGGTGGGTTTATGGTACCGGCGAAAGTTGTGCGGTACAAAAGAGGCTAGCATTGGCGGAAAGGTGAGAGTGCGTATAATCCATGGACTCAACATTAGTCATAAAGAACTCACATACTTATTGCAAAAATCTATTAGTCATCGAAACAAAGTACTACGCGCATGCTCCTAGGGGGATAGATTGGTAGGAAAAGACCATCGCTCGTCCCCGACCGCCACTCATAAGGAAGACAATCAAAAAATATCTCATGCTCCAACTTCGTTACATAACGGTTCACCATACATGCATGCTACGGGACTCGCAAACCTTAACACAAGTATTTCTCAAATTCACAACTACTTACTAGCATGACTCTAATATCACCATCTTCATATCTCAAAACAATCATAAGGAATCAAACTTCTCATAGTATTCAATGCCCTTTATATGAAAGTTTTTATTATATCCCTCTTGGATGCCTATCATATTAGGACTAAATTTATAACCAAAGCAAATTACCATGCTGTTTTAAAGACTCTCAAAATAATATAAGTGAAGTGCGAGAGTTCATCAATTTCTATAAAATAAAACCACCGCCGTGATCTAAAAAGATATAAGTGAAGCACATAGAGTATTCTAATAAATCACGATTCATGCGTGTCTCTTTCAAAAGGTGTTTACAACAAGGATGATTGTGGTAAACTAAAAAGTAAAGACTCAAATCATACAAGACGCTCCAAGCAAAACACATATCATGTGGTGAATAAAAATATAGCCTCAAGTAAAGTTACCGATAGACGAAGACGAAAGAGGGGATGCCTTCCGGGGCATCCCCAAGCTTAGGCTCTTGGTTGTCCTTGAATATTACCTTGGGGTGCCTTGGGTATCCCCAAGCTTAGGCTCTTGCCACTCCTTATTACATAGTCCATCAAATCCTTACCCAAAACTTGAAAACTTCACAACACAAAACTCAACAGAAAATCTCGTAAGCTCCGTTAGTATAAGAAAATAAATCACCACTCTTGGTACTGTTGTGAACTCATTCTTTATTTATATTGGTGTAATATCTACTGTATTCCAACTTTTCCATGGTTCATACCCCCCGATACTAGCCATAGATGCATCAAAATAAGCAAACAACACATAGAAAACAGAATCTGTCAAAAACAGAACTGCCTGCAAAGATCTGAATTGTTCTAATACTTATATAACTCCAAAAATTCTGAAAATTTAGGACAACAGATTAAATTCGTGTATAAACCTTTTGTAAAAAATTTAGAGTTTTTCCACGCTCCAGTAAAAAAATAAGAATTGTTTTTCTGAGCGCAAAAGTTTCTGTTTTTCATCAGGATCAAATCAACTATCACCATAAGCCATCCCAAAGGTCTTACTTGGCACAAACTCTAATTAAAAAACAAAACCACATCTAACCAGAGGCTAGATGAAAAATTTATTGCAAAACAGAACCAAAAAAGCAAAAACAAAAATAAAATTGGGTTGCCTCCAAACAAGCGCTATTGTTTAACACCCTTAGCTAGGCATAAAAACACGAATAGATCTAAGTCTAACATACTTCCTATGCATAGGCATTTTATAAGCAAACAAATTATCAAGGCAAGCAAAAACTAGCATATGCAAGGAAGAAGAAAGAGACGATAGCAATCTCAACATGAAGAGAGGTAATTTAGTAACATGAAAATTTCTACAACCATATTTTCCTCTCTCATAATAATTACATGTAGGATCATAAGAAAATTCAACAATATAGCTATCACATAACATATTCTCAACACGATCCACATGCATGCGAAGTTGACACTCTTCCAAAATAGTGGGATTAACATTAACTACAGTCATGACCTCTCCAAACCCACTTTTATCAAAAATTTCATAAGATTGAATATTCTCCAAATATGTGGGATCTAAAGTTGACACTCTTCCAAACCCAATTTCAATATTATTGCAAACATTATTATCAATCTCATATTCATCATGGGGCTTAAATAAAATTTCAATATCATAAGAAGAATCACCCCAATCATGATCATTGCAACAAGTAGTAGACATAGCAAAATTAGCATCCCCAAGCTTAGGGTGTTGCATATCATTAGCACAACTGACATTAATAGAATTTATAGTAGAATCATTGCAATCATGCTTTTCATCCAAGGAGCTATCATGAATCACTTTATAATTTTCTTCTTTCAACACTTCATCACAATTTTCAGATTCACGAATTTCAAGCAAAACCTCATAAAGATAATCTAGTGCACTCAACTCACTAGCAATAGGTTCATCATAATTGGATCTCTTAAAAAAATTAGCAAGAGGATGAGGATCCATAAACCTTTAGCAAGCGAAGATGCAAGCAAAAAGAAGGCACATGGTAACACAAGCAAACAAAAGATTGAGCGGAAAGAAGGTGAATAAAAAGGCAAAAAAAATTTGAAAATCATTTTAGAAGTGGGGGAGAGGAAAACGAGAGGCGAATGGCAAATAATGTAATGCGAGAGATGAGAGTTTATGATGGGTACTTGGTATGTCTTGACTTGGTGTAGATCTCCCCAGCAACGGCGCCAGAAATTCTTCCTGCCACCTCTTGAGCTTGCGTTGGTTTTTCCCTTGAAGAGGAAAGGGTGATGCAGCAAAGTAGAGTAAGTATTTCCCTCAACTTTTGAGAACCAAGGTATCAATCCAGTAGGAGACAACGTGCAAGCCACCGAATACCTGCACAAACAAACACCAACTTGCACCCAACATGATAAAGGGGTTGTCAATCCCTTCACGGTTATTTGTAAAGTGAGATCTGATATAGATGGATAAACGGTAAAGTAATGTTTTTGGTATTTTTGGTTTATGGAACGGAAAGTAAAAGATTGCAAAGAAAGTAAATAGGAAACTAAAATTGTAGATCAGAAACTTATATGATGGAAAATAGACCCGGGGGCCATAGGTTTCACTAGAGGCTTCTCTCAAGATAGAAAATATTACGGTGGGTGAACAAATTACTGCCGAGCAATTGATAGAAAAGCGCAAAGTTATGACGATATCTAAGGCAATGATCATGAATATAGGCATCACATCCGTATCAAGTAGACCGACTCCTGCCTGCATCTACTACTATTACTCCACACATCGACCGACTCCTGCCTGGATCTAGAGTATTAAGTTCATAAGAATAGAGTAACGCATTAAGTAAGATGACATGATGTAGCGGGATAAACTCAAGCAATATGATGAAAACCCCATCTTGTTATCCTCGGTGGCAACAATACAATACATGCCTTGCTGCCCCTACTGTCACTGGGAAAGGACACCGCAAGATTGAACCCAAAGCTAAGCACTTCTCCCATTGCAAGAAAAACCAATCTAGTTGGCCAAACCAAATCGATAGTTCGAAGAGACTTGCAAAGATATCAAATCATGCATAAAAGAATTCAGAGAAGATTCAAATAATATTCATAGATAAGCTGATCATAAATCCACAATTCATCGTATCTCGGCAAACACACCGCAAAAAAGTATTACATCGAATAGATCTCCAAGAACATCGAGGAGAACTTTGCATTGAGAATCAAAGAGAGAGAAGAAGCCATCTAGCTACTAGCTATGGACTCGTAAGTCTGTGGTAAACTACTCACGCTTCATCGGAGAGGCAATGGTGTTGATGTAGAAGCCCTCCATGATCGAATCCCCCTCCGGCAGGACGCCGGAAAAGGCCCCTAGATGGGATCTCACGGGTACAGAAGGTTGCGGTAGTGGAAAGTGGTTTCGTGGCTCCCCTGGTAGGTTTTGGGATATTTGAGAATATATAGGCGGAAGAAATACGTCGGTGGAGTCACGAGGGGCCCACAAGGGTGGGGGGCGCGCCCTACCTCCCTGGGCGCTCCTCCCGACCTTGTGGCCGCCTCGTGGCTTTCCTGACGTGCACTCCAAGCCCTCTGGATGTCTTCTGGTCCAAGAAAAATCATAGCGAAAGTTTCATTCCGTTTGGTATTCCTTTTCTGCGAAACTCTAAAACAAGGAAAAAACAGGAACTCGCACTGGGCTCTAGGTTAATAGGTTAGTCCCAAAAATCATATAAAATAGCATATTAATGCATATAAAACATCCAAAACAGATAATATAATAGCATGGAATAATAAAAAATTATAGATACGTTGGAGACGTATCAATAAATTCAGGGAGAATGGGCAAAGATGCCACTTCTCCATCAAACAAATCATCGACAAATCTGTCCAGATGCTCCATGATGAAGGGATGATCAAAAGAATGTGGTGCAGCAGAGACATCTTGAGGTTGTGCAGCAGCCTGTGTAGACGGAGCAGTCGTTGCCACATTTTGCTCGGATGGAGGCATAGAAGCCAAAGGTTGAGTCAGATTTGGAGCAAATTGTGCAGCCTTTTCTTTCACAACATTAGTACTTGGAACCTTTTTCTCAGCAGCAGGGCCTTTGATTTGTTTCACCTTTTGTTTCGGCAGCTGTTCTCCTCGCTTTGCTGAGCCAACAGGGGCTTCAACTACCAAATCTTGCAAGTTAATTGCATCAGGATGAGGATCAGTATTCACTTTGTCAACCATGGTGACAGTGGTATGAGGAGTCTTTCTTTTCAAATAAATCTTCTTCGGAGGTGCAGTTGAGACTGCACTCATCCGAAGATCAGGTAGAATAGTGGATGTAGTGACATTCACTTGTTCGGAGAGAGTTGCTTCAATTTCTTTTCGGGTGAGCGGAGGATCATCTTGATCAGAATAGTCACTTTCAGGCTCAGCTGGCTTAGCAGGCCTTTTTCTCAAGGCTTTTTTTACTTCAGAGCAGTAGATTTTGGATCATGTTTGATCTTCATTCGGCGTTCTCTTTTTCCTTCAGCCTTTTTCTTCTCGACGTCTGATTTGATGAGACGACGATTTTCTTCTTCCTTGGCCTAATCTTTTGCGGCCTTCTTGGCTCGCTTTTCAGCATTTTTTAGGCGCTTGGCCTTTTCTTCAGGATAAGAATCAGGAGTCATGGTGGACGACTCATGAGCGTCAGGAGGTGGTGGAGGCCTTTGCTAGGGTTCACCTGCTCGTATGAGCCCAATCTCGCGACAGTCACCCCATGGGGGATGGAAAGCGAAGTTTTTGGCGTACCGAGGAAGAACCATCTTCTAGTTAAACCACTTCCTTACCCAGTGACGCCGAATCTTTTGCACACATCCTTTTCTCTGAGTTGAATCTTCTCCTGGAACTCTATTATACTCATCATGAGAGACAAGCTCAGCTGTATTTTTGAGAGGTTGCCTGCCACCTCTCTTCTTCTTCGGAGCATCTGCCTCTTGCTCATCTGCATTTGGTTCGGATCTTTTCCTCTTGCTGGATGATGGTCCTACCGTAGGGCCCTTTGCATTAGGTGCTTTTGATTCGTCCGCTGTGCCCATGAACGCTTCTTCATCATCAGCCATACTGTGTGGCTTAGCAGAATCTGCAACTGACTGCATTCACCTGTGAAGAGAGTAGGTACGAGGGAAATGAGGATAGGGTCACAAATGCTCATAGCGAAAGTTTTCTCGAACAAAAACATTTTGACGAAGAATCAGATACAGATTTTGAGAGATGTTTCGAAAGAATAAAACATATAGATCGAGCTAGTAGGTCTGAATAAGAATACTAGACAGCGAGCTAGGCATTTCATTCGAACGAAGCATAACACAAACCCTAGATCTGACAGATTCGGATGCGAGGAATAACTACAAACCACATCCGCACTAGAGAGGTAAAAACCTAGATCTAAGATATGCGGTAAAATCGGAGAAAATTAACCACGGACGAACTTGAAACATGAAGGATGGAAGTCCGAGTATGAACTTCACCTACCCTAGCTCGGTGACATACAGCAACTACGACGGCGCAAGGAAGAAGATGTCTCACGGCGGCGTGGAATGACTCCGATGACCTCTTTCCAGCAGCTAAGCGGCGAAGGGGTCGTCGGCGTCGAGCTCAAGGTGGAGCACTGCGACGAGGGTTTCGGTGGAGAGAGAGCGAGGAGAAAGAGGGTAAAGGAGGAAGAAGGGAGCGGTGCGGTTTATATAGGCGACAGGAAATAACCGCATGCTGAGGTTTTGATCGGACGGTCTCTAGGCAGAGACGATTGCGATTCAACGGATAGGATGGACTGGCAGTTGATATGTTGCACGTGGCAACCGTCAAAGATCGTGGTCAAGATCGAGGCGGGAACACCCAAATTTTGGACAGCTTTCGCCAAAATAGATTAAAGTTCGGACCGAAACCTAATCGTGTTCAAGGACACCAGATAAGTTTCGTTCCAGATAAATTTGAGCATTTGCAACGGAACAACATAGACTGGAAGAGAAAGATCAGAGAGAAAAACAGGGTCCTAGGCATTTCACTCAGAAGAAAAACACAAGCACACGAGCAAATAGCTATGAGAGAAATGCATTCGGACAGAAACCAAATCCATCAAAACGAAGAGAAAAACAACGAACGAAAATTGTGGTGGCGTAACCCACCGTATAAGAACTGTATGACCCCGAGCGTCACACAATTATCATGGCACCCGGTTAGTCTAGTTCTTCGTTAATGTATTCACTCTCAGAAAGAAAATTTCACTTTGTCAAAATTTTCAAACTCTTCGAGTGTTATGCACCCATTCCTTCAAAGATGTGAAAGTGTTAGCACGAGTGCCGAGTCCAGCTTACTGCAGGTTTGCGAAGTCCAGGATATTTAGCTCACACTGTAACACACAGAATCTTTTCTCGTCGAGAGGCTTGGTGAAAATATCAGCGAGATTTTCTTCGGTCTTGACGTGATTGATGACAATATCCTCTCGAGCCACATGATCATGAATAAAATGATGTCTGATGGCAATGTGCTTCGTGCGAGAATGCTGCACAGGATTATGTGCAATTTTGATGGCACTCTCATTATCACAATATAGAGGGATATGCTTGACCTTGATGCCATAATCCTTCAGCGTTTGCTTCATCCACAATAACTGAGTGCAACATGCGCCAGCTGCAATATATTTGGCCTTAGCCGTAGAGAGAGATACACAATTCTGCTTCCTTGAAGACCAACAGACCAAATATCTACTGAGGAAATGACATGTCCCCGAGGTAGATTTCCTATCAACCAAGTCACCAGCCCAATCTGAGTCTGAATAACCAACAAGATCAAACTGTGCTCCCTTAGGATACCATAAACCAAAGGTGGGGGTGCGAGCCAAATATCCCAGAATGCACTTGACCGCTTGGTGATGCGATTATTTTGGTGCATCTTGATAGCGGGCACACATGCAAACACTCAACATAATGTCAGGTCTGGATGCACATAGGTAAAGCAAAGATCCAATCATCGAACGATAGGCTTTCTGATCATAGTCCTTACCATACACATATGCATCTAGCTTACCATTCGTGGGCATCGAAGTTTTATAGCCCTTCATTTTGGAATCTTGCATTTGGAACTTCTTCAGGCACTCTTTCAGATATTTCTCCTGAGAAATGAAAATGCCATTTGCTTGTTGACGAATTTGCAGTCCGAGAAATAATTTGAGTTCACCCATCATGGACATTTGATATTTATCGGACATCATTTTCCCGAATTCTAAGCTGCAAGCATTGTTAGTACAGCCAAAGATAATATCATCCACATAGATTTGACAAATGAATAAATCTTTGTCAACTGCACGAGTGAAAAGTGTGGGATCTGTAGATCCTGGTTTGAACCCTTTGTCAAGCAAAACTTCTTCAGGGTGTCATACCAAGCTCGAGGGGCTTGCTTTAGCCCATATAAAGCTTTCTTCAACCTGAAAACTTTGTTAGGAAACTCAGGGTGTTCAAAGCCAGGTGGCAGTCTAACATACACTTCCTCATCTATTTCACCATTGAGGAAAGCACTTTTCACATCCATTTGATATAGCAAGATATCATTGTAATTTGCATAAGTGAGAATAATGCGAATTGCCTCAAGGCGTGCAACAAGAGCATATGTTTCACCGAAATCAATATCTTCTACCTGTGTGTACCCTTGAGCAACAAGTCGTGCTTTGTTTCTCACCACAATACCATTTTCATCTTGCTTATTGCGAAAAATCCATTTTGTGCTGATGATATTGTGCTTCTTGGGATTCGGTTTGTCAACCAGTTCCCATACATCATTCAATTCAAATTGCACCAACTCCTCTTGCATTCATCCAGTCTGGATCATTCATGGTTTCTTCATACTTGGTAGGTTCTGCCAATGAAACGAAGGAGAAACTTCCATAGTAGTTAGCCAAATGAGTGCGAGAACGAGTTGTGGGTCGATAACCTAGATTCTCAATTTCATCGAGAATTAATGAAGGATCAACTCGATTTGCCACACGAGGATGAGCATTTTCTTCTTGATGGTCATTATCATCAGCATCAGCATTCGTGTCATCATTTCCTTCAGGATTGCCATTTTGATCGGCATTTGGATTTTGATTTCCATTTCCATTCGGAGGAGCATTTTCTTCGGCAGTGGCTTGACGAGTTCTGCTTCGAGTCATAGGAGCATCATCATCAGAGGACTCAGGTGCATTTCCTTTTATAGGCTTGATGCTCCCAATGGCCATTTGCCGAATAGCATCCGATATCAGCGGTTCATCTATCAAATTTGGCAGGTGCTCCTTTTGATAGCCATTAATTCATTAAACCGCACATTTACCGTTTCCATAACTTTCATGTGGTGAGAGTTATAGACACGATACGTATGCGAGTTTGAGCCATAACCAAGAAGAAAACCTTCATGTGCCTTAGGTGCAAACTTGGAGGAATGATTCATATCAAGAATGTAACAAGGTGCACCAAAAACATGTAGATAAGAAACATTTGGTTTCTTGCCAGTGATAAGCTCATATGAAGTTTTCTCAAGGAACTTGTGAAGATAAACACGATTGATAACATGACAAGCAGTGTTAATAGCATCAGCCCAGAAGCAAATGGGAGTTTTATACTCACTGAGCATAGTTCTTGCCATTTCAATGAGAGTTTTGTTCTTTCGTTCAACAACTCCCAACTGTTGGGAGTGTATGCCGCAGAGAACTCATGAGTAATACCATGTTCATCGAGGAATTCAGCAATATGAGTATTTTTGAACCAAGTTCCATTGTCACTTTTGACGTGCTTGATTCGCACATCATATTCATTCTGGGCCTTCTTAGCGAAGCTTTTGAAGATATCTTGAGTACAGGTCTTGTCTTCAAGAAATAATACCCAAGTGTATCGAGAGAAATCATCAACAATAACCACACCATAGTGACTGCCACCGAAACTTGCATAATTTTGTGGACCGAATAAATCCATATGAAGAATTTCCAGTGGTCTTGTTGTGGTCATGACTATCTTGGATGAATGATGCTTCTTAGCCAAATTACCAGCTTCACAAGCAGCACAGAGACGATTCTTGTCGAATTTTACATCAGGAATGCCACGGAGATGATTTTTCTTCACCAGGGTCTATAAATTTCTCATACCTGCATGACCAAGTCTACGGTGCCACAGCCAACCTTCGGTTTCTTTTGCAAGCAAACAAGTTTGGACTGAGGGACCCTTAGAGAAATCCACAATATAAAGATCACCATTTCTAATTCCCTCAAAGACGAAGGAATGGTCAGAGCCCATGAAGACAATGCATTTGGAAATAGATAATAGGACTAGCATGCCTAAATCACATAGCTTGCCAACTGACATAAGATTGAATCCAAGGGACTGAACAAGCAACACATCATCAATAGACTTGTCCTTAGAAATAGCAATTTTACCTAGGTCAATTACCTTTCCTTTGTTGTTGTCGCCAAAAGTGATATACTTTAGAGGAGAAGCAGTTAAGTTGGGGTTGACAAACAATGACTTGTCTCCGGTCATATGACTAGTGCATCCACTGTCCATAATCCATTCAGTGCACCCGGAGACATAGTCATGCAGAAGAATTAGGCTTTCTTAACCACCCACATCTTTGCATGTGGCTTCGAAACAAATGAACGAGCAGGATATGATTTCTTTCGATAAGCATAGTTGTTACTCGATGAGGAGCGAGCATAATTGAAAGAGTAAGCATTAAAATTCTTTCCAGACACAAGAGCATAGTGATTGTATTCAGTATGCATGTACTCATTCTGTCGAATTCTTTGTGCCTGCATGGTCAGTCGAGCAGAAACAGGCAAAGCATCAACAATTTTCTTTGGCACCCGAATAGCTTTCTTAGGGGGCCCATTTCTGTTGTTCGGTCCAACATACCGAGCAACAGTCTTACCATGTTGATTCTTGAACAACTTATAGTTGTCCAGGGAATCATCATCAGGATATTCAGGAATGGGAGAGTTGTATCCCGAAAGTAATGCTGGATTGAGCATTTTGCTCTTTGCAGGAACCCACACAGTTTGATGATATTGATGTGGTTCGCAGTAAGAACCATCTTCATTTAGTTTCCTTTCGAAACCAATACCTTCCTTTCTGGGATTTTTGTGAAGGATGGATTTCTTCAAAACATCACATAGGGATTGATGCCCTTTGAGAGATTTGAACATTCCTGTCTGAAGAAGATCCTTTAACCTAGCATTTTCATCAGAAACAGAACAATTTTCATCGATAGAGGGGTTAGCCATCATAGATGATCCAGCATTTGATTCAGCATTAGTTCGATCAAGGCATTTTAAACATGGTGGCTCAAACACTTTAGGTTTCTCTTTAAGTTGTTGGGTGATACGTCTCCAACGTATCTATAATTTATGAAGTATTCATGCTTTTATATTATCATTCTTGGATGTTTTACAATCATTTTATAGCAACTTTATATCATTTTTTGGGACTAACCTATTTACTTAGTGCCCAGTGCCAGTTGCTGTTTTTTGCTTGTTTTTTACATCGCAGGAAATCAATATCAAACGGAGTCCAAACACCGCGAAACTTTTTGTGGATTTTTTATGGACCAGAAGACATCCAATGGGCCAGAGCAGCACCTGGGGGGTGCCTCGAGGAGGGCACAATCCACCAGGGCGTGCCTGGGCCCCCAGGCACGCCCCGGTGGGTTGTGCCCACCTCGGTGGCCTCCCGTACCCCCTCTTCGCCCTATAAATTCTCAAATATTCCAAAAACCCTCGGGGTAACCTTAGATCAGAAGTTCCGTCGCCGCAAGGCCTCTGTATCCACGAGATCCAATCTAGACCCCGTTCCGGCACCCTGCCGGAGGGGGAAATCATCACCGGTGGCCATCTTCATCATCCCGGCGGCCACCATGATGAGGAGGGAGTAGTCCACCCTCGGGGCTGAGGGTTTGTACCAGTAGCTATGTGTTTAATCTCTCTCTCTCTCTCTCTCTCTCTCTCTCTCTCTCTCTCGTGTTCTTGAGATGTCACGATCTTGATGTATCGCGGGCTTTGTTAATATAGTCGGATCATATGGTGTTTTCCCCTCTCTATCTTGTTGTGATGAATTGAGTTTTCCCTTTGAGATTTTGTTTTATCGAATTGAATACTTTTATGGATTTGAGAGCACTTGATATATGTCTTGCATACGAATACCCGTGGTGAGAATGGGGTATTATATTGATTCACTTGATATATGTTTTGGCACTCAACTCGCGGATTCCCGAGGTGACATTGGGGTAATCTATGCATAGGGGTTGATGCACGTTCTTGTCTTTGTTTCTCCGGTAGAAATCTTGGGGCACTCTTTGAGGTTCTTTGTGTTGGATTGAGCATTACGAATCTGAATTTGCTTTGGTGTTATTTTAGTACGAAATCTTGGATAGATCGATCGGAAAGAATAGCTTTGATGTGGTTTCATACCCTACAAACAATTTATTCTTATGTTCTCCGCTAGATAGGAACTTTGGAGTGATTCTTCATCGCACGTTGAGGGATGGTTATATGATCCAATTATATCAGCATTGTTGAGAGATTGCACTAGCGAAAGTACGGACCCTAGGCCTTGTTTTCAAGCATTGCAATACCGTTTGTGCTCACTTTTGTCACTTGCTATCTTGCTGTTTTTATTTATTCAGATTATAAAAATATATTTCTACCATCCATATTACACTTTTATCACCATGTCTTTGCTGAACTAGTGCACCTATACAATTTGCCATTGTATTGGGTGTGTTGGGGACACAAGAGATTTCTTGTATTTGGTTGCAGGGTTGTTTGAGAGAGACCATCTTCATCCTACGCCTTCCATGGATTGATAAAACTTAGGTTATCCACTTGAGGGAAAATTGCTACTGTCCTACAAAACTCTGCGCTTGGAGGCCCAACACGAGTCTACAAGAATAAAGTTGTGTAGTAGACATCAAGCACTTTTCTGGCGCCGTTGCCGGGGAGGTGAGTGCATGAAGGTATATCTTTAGATCTTGCAATTGAATATTTTAGTTTCTTGTTTTATCACTAGTTTGGTTTATAAAAGAAAACTACAAAAAATGGAATTGAGGTGGCATCATATTATTCGTCTTTATCATGTCTTTCTTGAAAATGATGGAAATGAAAGTTGTGCTCAATTGATAGAAGAAGAATTCAATAAAATGTTTGGCACAAAATCCATGAATGATGAGCATGATTGCAATGTTATTAGTATGAATTCTTTGAATATCCATGATGCTAATGATATGCAAAGCCATAAGCTTGGGGATGCTATGTTTAATGAAGATGATATTTTTTGTCCCCCAAGTTTTGATGAGCAAATTTATTATGATGAAAGCATGCCTCCTATTTATGATGATTATATTGATGAAAGTGAATTTGGAGAGGTCATGACTTTATTTAGGGATGAATCCACTATTTTGGAAGAGGTTTCAATTGATTATGAAAACAAAGTTGCTATCTATGATGATTATGGTGATGACTTGTATGCTATATTGAACAATGATAACCATGAAACTTGTCATCATGATTTTAATTTTCAATCACATGATATTTATATTGTTGAATTCATTCATGATGCTACTGAAAATTATTATGAGAGAGGAACATATGCATTTACATATTGCAATAATATCAAGTTTCCTCTCTATGTGTTGAAAATCTTGAAGTTTTGCTTGTTTTGCCTTCCTATGCTAGTTGATTCTTGTTCGCATAAGTTACTTGCTCACAAAATCCCTATGCATAGGAAGTGGGTTAGGCTTAAATGTGATTTTCATGTGATTCATGATGCTCTCTTTATGTTTTAATTCTTTACTTTTACGTGAGCATCATTGAAATCATCTTGCCTAGCTAAAAAGGCATTAAAGAAAAGCGCTTGTTGGGAGACAACCCAACATTTACCCCTACTGTTTTTGTGTGTTCACATGATTAGTATACTGTAGTAATCATGTTTTATAGCTTTTGTTTCAATAAAGTGCCAAGTAAAGCCTTTGGGATAGTGTGGATGATAGTTGACTTGATTCTGTGCAAAAAACAGAAACTTTTATGTCCAGTGCATAAATTCCTTTCTTTTACTGGAACCTGGAAAAATTCTGAATTTTTTACAGTTTGTTAGTATACAAATTTTCTACGTTTTCTTAATTGTTTAGAATTTTTGGAGTTACATAAGTTTGACCTTAATTCAGATATTTACGTACTGTTCTGTTTTTGACAGATTCTGTTTTCAATGCATAATTTGCTTGTTTTCTAGTTTCTATGGCTTATATTGCTTAATATAAATTGTGGAAATTGTAGAGTACAATAGGAATTGTGTGAGAACAATTATGAATCTTATCTTGAAAGTACCAAAGTGAATGATTTGTTTTATCATACTAATCCATCTGACGAAGTTCCGTTAAGTTTTGTGTGATTGAAGTTTTCAAGTTTTGGGTGAGATGTCGATATGAGGAGAATAAGGAGTGACAAGACCCTAAGCTTGGGGATTCCCAAGTCACCCCCAGGTAATATTCAAGGAAGATCCAAGCAACTAAGCTTGGGGATGCCCCGGAAGGTATCCCCTCTTTCGTCTTCAACATTATCGGTAACCTCACTTGGAGCTATGTTTTCATTCATCACATGATATGTGTTTTGCTTGGAGCGTCATTTTATTTTATTAGTATTTGCTTTCTGTTATCTATAATAATGTTTTGCATCTTTTACTTCAATAAAAATGTCAAGTATAGCCTTTTCCATGCTTATTTTGCAATTATATGAGTTCTGTTTCAAAACAGAAAGTTTATCGCTGTTGCAAAAATTCTCTAGAAAATTCAGAATGTGATAAAATGTTGAAACTTTTTGAACAGAAAGCTCTGATAAATTTTCTACAGTGTGGTAAATTTTCATAATTTTTGTAGTTAAAGAAGTATTGATACTCTTGCATTCTTTACAGACTGTACTGTTTTGGCAGATTGCTGTTATGTTTGCATTGTTTGCATATGTTTGCTTGTTTAATGATTCTCTTTGAGGATAGGAGTATTAAATATGCAGAGGCATTTAGTATGCAATGTTGAATAATAATTTTTTTGATTTTCTACAGTAGAGAATGATAAGGTTTTCGCATTGGTTTATACTAACTTATCTCACGAGTTCTTGTTGAGTTTTGTGTGTATGAAGTTTTAAAGATTTAGGGAAACCATGATATAAAGGGAATTAAGGAGACGCAAAATCTCAAGCTTGGGGATGCCCAAGGCATCTCAAGATAATATTTCAAGAAGTCTCAAGCATCTAAGCTTGGGGATGCCCCGGTAGGCATCCCACCTTTCTTCATCAACAATTATCGGTTAGCATCGATTGAGCCTAAGTTTTTGCTTCTTCACTTGAGTTGTGCTATTCTTGGAATGTTATTTTTTTTTGTTTTACTTGATGTTTTAATAAAATACTTAGATCTGAAAGTTTTTAAATAAGAGAGAGTCCTCAATTAGGTACCCCTTTACTTAACTACTCGCTTGATCTTCACTTATATCTTTTTGGAGTAGTCTATTATTCACTCTTGTGCTTCACTTATATCCTATGAGTAAATTGTTGAATGAATTGAATATCATGAAGTTGAAATTATATGTTCATATCATGCCTAGTGGTAGCTTCACATTGGGTTTAGAAAGTGAAATCTTTTGAAGCTTGACAATCACAATATTGGTCATACAAGCAATTCATGAATGATTAGTAGAAGGAAGAGAACTTTCACATGCAAATATATTATCTTGGACATCTTCTATGATTGTGAATACCCATTAATTATTTTCAAACTTGAGCAAATTAGTTGAAGTTGGACAAGGAAGACAACGTAATGAGTTATGGTTGGGTATATTTGCATAGAAGTTATATTGTCATGGATCCTCCAACATGTGGTGTTTGCCTAGGATCTTTTGCTAGCCAAAAATTCGTACTAAGTAAAGATACTACTTGTGCATCCAAAAACCCTTGAACCCAGTTTCTTGCCATGAGTGTCCACCATACCTACCTATGGATTGAATAAGATCCTTCAAGTAAGTTGTCATCGGTGCATAAAGCAATAAAAATTGCTCCTAAATATGTTTGATCTTTTATTGTAAGGGAAAATTGAGCGTTGTACGAACTTGTGATGGCAAAGTAATAAAAGCAACGGACTGCATAATAAAGGTTGCTATCATAAGGGGAAATATAACGTGACGTTCCTTTGCACTAAGAGTTTGGGCATCCAAATAAAAAGCGCATGGCAACCTCTGCTTCCCTCTGCGAAGGGCCTATCTTTTACTTTTCAGTATTTACTTTTATGCAAAGAGTCAATAATATGAATTCTCATTTCAACCTCAATTATTCTGTAGTTGGCAAGCATCATGTGGTGGGGAAAGATCTAGGCACATATGACCAGTCAAATATATTTGATCATGATTTATTATTTTTGACAATTATCTCTATGGTAAATGAGTTGGGAGGTGAAACATTAA
This sequence comes from Thinopyrum elongatum, assembly GCA_011799875.1. Classification (NCBI taxonomy): domain Eukaryota; kingdom Viridiplantae; phylum Streptophyta; class Magnoliopsida; order Poales; family Poaceae; genus Thinopyrum; species Thinopyrum elongatum. Next base: position 106,110,166 of record CM022298.1, read on the forward strand.
GCCCCTATCTTTCTCTATGTTCAATGGATGCCATTTGTTCTAAGAATATGCTTTGAGTAGTAGCAATCATGGAATACTATATGATGATTGAGTATGTGGAGCTCTTACTTAGACTTTGTTGAATAAGTTGAATTGCAATTGTTTGGTGACTAAGAATATAAGTTGTTGAGTTTCAAGAGAATTCATTGTTTGAACCTTAACATGTGAATTGGTTGCTACTTTAACATGAGAAGTTTTATAAGAAAGAATTGTTGTTATGATGCTAGAAAAAGTGATTGAAATTATCATTGATCAAACTTATGCACTTTGCTAGCATTCACACTTCATAAATTATTTCTTTTATCATTTACCTACTCGAGGACGAGTAGGAATTAAGCTTGGGGATGCTGATACGTCTCCAACGTATCTATAATTTATGAAGTATTCATGCTCTTATATTATCATTCTTGGATGTTTTACAATCATTTTATAGCAAATTTATATCATTTTTTGGGACTAACCTATTGACTTAGTGCCCAGTGCCAGTTGCTATTTTTTGCTTATTTTTTACATCGCAGGAAATCAATATCAAACGGAGCCCAAACACCGCGAAACTTTTTGTGGATTTTTTATGGACCAGAAGACAACCAATGGGCCAGAGCAGCACCTGGGGGGTGCCCCGAGGGGGGCACAACCCACGAGGGTGCGCCTAGGCCCCCAGGCGCGCCCCGGTGGGTTGTGCCCACCTCGGTGGCCTCCCGCACCCCCACTTCGCCCTATAAATTCTCAAATATTCCAAAAATCCTCAGGGAAACCCTAGATCAGAAGTTCCGCCGCCACAAGGCCTCTGTATCCACGAGATCCAATCTAGACCCCGTTCCAGCACCCTGCCGGAGGGGGAAATCATCACCGGTGGCCATCTTCATCATCCCGGCGGCCACCATGATAAGGAGGGAGTAGTCCACCCTCGGGGCTGAGGGTTTGTAACAGTAGCTATGTGTTTAATCTCTCTCTCTCTCTCTCTCTCTCTCTCTCGTGTTCTTGAGATGTCACGATCTTGATGTATCGCGGGCTTTGTTAATATAGTCGGATCATATGGTGTTTTCCCCTCTCTATCTTGTTGTGATGAATTGAGTTTTCCCTTTGAGATTTCGTTTTATCGGATTGAATACTTTTATGGATTTGAGAGCACTTGATATATGTCTTGCATATGAATACCCGTGGTGACAATGGGGTATTATATTGATTCACTTGATATATGTTTTGGCACTCAACTCGCGGATTCCCGAGGTGACATTGGGGTAATCTATGCATAGGGGTTGATGCACGTTCTTGTCTTTATTTCTCCGGTAGAAATCTTGGGGCACTCTTTGAGGTTCTTTTTGTTGGATTGAGCATTACGAATCTGAATTTGCTTTGGTGTTATTTTAGTATGAACTCTTGGATAGATCGATCGGAAAGAATAGCTTTGAGGTGGCTTCGTACCCTACAAACAAATTATTCTTATGTTCTCCGCTAGATAGGAACTTTGGAGTGATTCTTCATCGCACGTTGAGGGATGGTTATATGATCCAGTTATATCAGCATTGTTGAGAGATTGCACTAGCGAAAGTACGGACTGTAGGCCTTGTTTTCAAGCATTGCAATACCGTTTGTGCTCACTTTTGTCACTTGCTACCTTGCTGTTTTTATTTATTCAGATTATAAAAATATATTTCTACCATCCATATTACAATTTTATCACCATCTCTTCGACGAACTAGTGCACCTATACAATTTGCCATTGTATTGGGTGTGTTGGGGACACAAGAGATTTCTTGTATTTGGTTGCAGAGTTGTTTGAGAGAGACCATCTTCATGCTACGCCTCCCACGGATTGATAAACCTTAGGTCATCCACTTGAGGGAAAATTACTACTGTCCTACAAAACTCTGCGCTTGGAGGCCCAACACGAGTCTACAAGAATAAAGTTGTGTAGTAGACATTATTCTCCAACGTATCTATAATTTATGAAGTATTCATGCCATGTTTACAACAATTTTATATGGTTTTGGTATGATTTGCATGGAACCAACCCGGACTGACGCTGTTTTCAGCAGAACTACTGTGGTGTTGTTTTTTTTGCAGAAATGAAAGTTCTCCAAATGAGCTGAAACTTTTTGATGATTTTTTTTGGAACAAAAGAGACCCCCGAAGCTTCATGGAAGGACCAGAAGGTGAAGGAGTAGGGCACAAGACCCCGGGGCACGCCTGGGCCCTTGCCCGTGCCCCGGTGGGTTGTGCTCACCTCGAGGCCCATCTTAGCATGAAACCAACGCCAAAAATTCCTATAAATAGAGAAACCATCAGAGGTAACCCTAGATTAGAAGTTCCGCCGCCGCAAGCCTCTGTAGCCTCGAAAAACCAATCTAGACCCCGTTCCGGCACCCTGCAGGAGTGGGAAATCATCACCGGTGGCCATCTTCATCATCCCGGCGGCCACCATGATGAGGAGGGAGTAGTCCACCCTCGGGGCTGAGGGTTTGTACCAGTAGCTATGTGTTTAATTTCTCTCTCTCTCTCTCTCTCTCGTGTTCTTGAGATGGCACGATCTTGATGTATCGCGGGCTTTGTTAATATAGTTGGATCATATGGTGTTTTCCCCTCTCTATCTTGTTGTGATGAATTGAGTTTTCCCTTTGAGATTTCATTGTTATCGGATTGAATACTTTTATGGATTTGAGAGCACTTGATATATGTCTTGCATATGAATACCCGTGGTGACAATGGGGTATTATATTGATTCACTTGAGATATGTTTTGGCACTTAACTCGCGGATTCCCGAGGTGACATTGGCGTAACCTATGCATAGGGGTTGATGCACGTTCTCGTCTTTTGTTTCTCCGGTAGAAATCTTGGGGCACTCTTTGAGGTTCTTTGTGTTGGATTGAGTACTATGAATCTGAATTTGCTTTGGTGTTATTTTAGTACGAACTCCTGATAGATCGATCGGAAAGAATGACTTGTGTTATTTTAGTACGAACTCTTGATAGATCGATCGGAAAGAATAACTTGGTGTTATTTTATTATGAACTCTTGGATAGATCGATCGAAAAGAATAGCTACAAACAATTTCTTCTTATGTTCTCCGCTAGATAGGAACTTTGGAGTGATTCTTCATCGCACTTTGAGGGATGGTTATATGATCCAATTAGATTAGCATTGTTGAGAGATTGCACTAGTGAAAGTACGAACCCTAGGCCTCATTTTCAAGCATTGCAATACCATTTGTGCTCCGTTTTATCAATTGCTACCTTGCTATTTTTTTACTGTTCCTATTACAAAAACCAATGTCTACTATCATTACTACGCTTTTATTACCATCTCTTCGCCGAACTAGTGCACCTATACAAATTACCATTGTATTTGGTGTGTTGGGGACATAAGAGACTCTTTGTTATTTGGCTGCAGGGTTGTTTGAGAGAGACCATCTTCATCCTACGCCTCCCTCGGATTGATAAACCTTAGGTCATCCACTTGAGGGAAAATTGCTACTGTCCTACAAAACTCTGCCCTTGGAGGCCCAACACGAGTCTACAAGAATAAAGTTGCGTAGTAGACATCAAGCTCTTTTCTGGCACCGTTGCCGGGGAGGTGAGTGCTTGAAGGTATATCTTTAGATCTTGCAATCGAATCTTTTAGTTTCTTATTTTATCACTAGTTTGGTTTATAAAAGAAAACTACAAAAAAAATATGGAATTGAGGTTGCATCATATTATTCATCTTTATAATACTTTCGTGAAAATGATGGAAAGGAAAATTGTGCTCAACTGATAGAAGAAGAATTCAATAAAATGTTTTACAAAAAATCTTTGAATGATGAGCATGATTGCAATGTTTTTGGTATGAACTCTTTGAATATCCATGATGCTAACGATATGCAAAGCCATAAGCTTGGGGATGCTATGTTTGATGAAGATGATATTTTTAGCCCCCCAAGTTTTGTTGAGAAAATTTATTATGATGAAAGCATGCCTCCTATTTATGATGATTATATTGATGAAAGTGGATTTGGAGAGGTCATGATTTTATTTAATGATGAATCCACTATTTTGGAAGAGGCTTCAATTGATTATGAGAACAAAGTTACTATCTATGATGATTATGGTGATGACATGTATGCTATAAAGAATTATGATAACCATGAAACTTGTCATCATGATTTAAATTTTCAATCTCATGATAGTTATTTTGTTGAGTTTGCTCCCACCACTATTCATGAGAATAAATTTGCATATGTGGAGAGTAGTAAAAAAATTATGGATGTGGCTCATGAAAAGAATGCTTTATGTGATAGCTATATTGTTGAATTCATTCATGATGCTACTGAAAATTATTATGGGAGGGGAAGATATGCTCATATATATTTCAACAACATCAAGTTTCCTCTCTTTATGTTGAAAGTTTTGAAGTTGCACTTGATTTGCCTTCCTATGCTAGTTTATGCTTGCTCCCATAATTTGTTTTCTCACAAAATACCTATGCATAGGAAGTGGGTTAGACTTAAATGTGCTAGCCATATGCTTCATGATGCTATCTTTGTGTTTTAATTCTTATCTTTTATGCGAGCATCATTGAAATCATCATGCCTAGCTAAAAGGCATTAAAGAAAAGCGCTTGTTGGGAGACAACCCAAAATTTACCCCTAATGTTTTTGTGTTTTAACATGATTAGGCTACTGTAGTGATCTTGTTTTATAGATTTTGTTTCAGTAAAGTGCCAAGTAAAACCTTTGGGATAGTGTGGATGACAGTTGACTTGATTCTGTGCAAAAACAGAAACTTGTGCGTCCAGTGCAGAAATTCCTGTCTTTTACTGGAACCTGGAAAAATTCTGAATTTTTTACAGTTGATGTGTATATAAAGTTTCTACGTTTTCCAAACTTTTCAGAATTTTTGGAGTTATAAAAGTATGACCTTAATTCAGATCTTTACGTACTGTTCTGTTTTTGACAGATTCTGTTTTCAATGCATAATTTGCTTGTTTTCTAGTTTCTATGGCTTATATTGCTTAATATAAATTGTGGAAATGATGAGGTACAGTAGGAATTGTGTGAGAACAATTATGAATCTTATCTTGACAGTACCAAAGTGAATGATTTGTCTTTATCATACTAACCCATCTCACGACGTTCCGTTAACTTTTGTGTGATTGAAGTTTTCAAGTTTTGGGTGAGATATCGATATGAGGAGAATAAGGAGTGACAAGACCCTAATATTGGGGATGCCTAAGGCACCCCAAGGCAATATTCAAGGAAGATCCAAGCAACTAAGCTTGGGGATGCCCCGGAAGGCATCCCCTCTTTCGTCATGAACATTATCGGTAACCTCACTTGGAGCTATATTTTCATTCGTCACATGATATGAGTTTTGCTTGGAGAGTCATTTTATTTTATTAGTATTTTATTTATGGTATTTATAATAATGTTTTTCATCTTTTATTTCAATAAAAGTGGCAAGGATAGCCATCACCATGCTTATTTTGCAAGTATATGAGTTGCTGTTTCAAAACAGAAAGTTTATCGCTGTTGCAATAATTCTCCAGAAAAGTCAAAATCTGATAAAATGTTGAAACCTTTTGAAAAATAAGATCTTATAAATTTTATACAGTGTGGTAAATTTTCAGAATTTTTGTAGTTAGGGAAGTATGAGTACAATTGCCCTCTTTACAGACTTTTCTGTTAGGAAGATTGCTGTTATGTTCGCATTGTTTGCACATGTTTGCTTGTTTAATGATTCTATTTGAGGATAGGAGTATTAAATATGCAGAGGCATTTAGTATGCAATGTTTAATAATAATTTTAGTGATGTGCTACAGTAGAGAATGATAAGGTTTTTCATTGATTTAATCTAACTTATCTCACGAGTTCTTGTTGAGTTTTGTGTGGATGAAGTTTTTGAGATTTAGGGAAACCGTGATATAAAAGGAATTAAGGAGACACAAAGGCTCAAGCTTGGGGATGCGCAAGGCATCCCAACATAATATTTCAAGAATTCTCAAGCATCTAAGCTTGGGGATGCCCCGGTAGGCATCCCACCTTTCTTCATCAACAATTATCGGTTAGTATCGGTTGAGCCTAAGTTTTTGCTTCTTCACATGATGTGTGCTTGGAATGTCATTTTATTTTGTTTTGCTTGCTGTTTTAATAAAATACTTAGATCTGAAAGTTTTTAAATAAAAGAGAGTCGTCAAATAGCTACCCATTTACATAACTACTCGCTTGATCTTCAGTTATATCTTTTTGGAGTAGTTTGTCTAATGCTCTCGTGCTTCACTTAAATTTATTTGAGATTTTTTTCGTAGCAATGGTAATGTATAAATTTAGTCCCAAAGTGATAGATATTCAAGAGGGATATAATAAAAACTTTCATGTAGATCATTGGATATGATAAATTTGATTCCTTGAAATAGTTTTGCGATATGGTGATAATAATATGTGAGTCATGTTGGTGAGTAATTATGCTTTAGTAAGAATATTGGTGTTAAGGTTTGTGATTCCCTATGCAAGCACGAAAGTCAATAGTTATGCAATGAAATTACATCCTACTTGTGGTGCATTATTCGGTGTTAGTTATGCTCAATGCTCGTTTATGTGAATTTTTGTTTCTTGGTTGGTTGCTTCTCAATCTATTTGCTAGCCTCCATTTGTACTAAGTGGGAATACTACTTGTGCATCCAAAATCCCTAAACCCAGTTTTGCCACATGAGTCCACCATACCTACCTATATGCGGTATTCCCGTGCCGTTCTAAGCAAATTTGTATGTGCCATCTCTAATTTTCAAAATAAATTTCCTTTTTGTGTGCTCGTACCGCTCATGAAGCGGCAGGGGGTGGCCAATATTTTCCATGCTAGATGTGTTATTCTCAAGATGAGTGTTTATTCACTTGTCATTTCATGAGAGTACGGCAAAGGTATTAGGGATGCCCAGTCCCGAAATGAAAACGAAATTTACTTTATGTTGTCAAATAATAAATTCCTTGGAAAGTGTTGGTATGGAGGGCACCCGTGGATACGGCTAGCCATGGATTGTGAAAGAATGGTGGAAAAAGGAATAAACTTTATTTTCTGTTTGGAAACCGCCTATGATATATCTAGCATGGAAAGTGTTGGGAATTACTCGGTCGTTTTCATTGACGGGAAAAGTATGCCTCCCAAAATCTTTTATCTCTCAATTTAAGATTTGAGCTCTAGCACCTCTACAAATCCCTACTTCCATCTGTGAAGGGCCTATCTATTACTTTATGCAATTTTTTTATTCTCCATCTTCTCTTATAAAGCACCAACTAAGGGGCACTATGATCGTACTTGAGCATTGGATGTAGTTAATATTCGAGTGTGTCTCATGAACGGATCAATGATTGAGCATGATGGGCTAGGGATAACTTTCTTTAGTGTTGATATTTTGAAAGACATGGTTGCTTGTTGATATGCTTGAGTATTGATGTCCTCATGTCAAATTATAGACTATTTCTTTGAATCATTCAAGTCCAAATGTCCATGCTACAAACGAAAAATTATATGATGAATATGATAGGTAGCTTTCCACAACAAAAATTCCGTTTTCAATTGCTACTTTATCATAATAAGTTTTATGAGAAAGAGTTGTTGTTATGATGCTAGGAAAAGTGATTGAAATTATCATTGATCAAACTTATGCACTTTGCTAGCATTCACACTTCATAAATTATTTCTTTTATCATTTACCTACTCGAGGACGAGTAGGAATTAAGCTTGGGGATGCTGATATGTCTCCAATGTATCTATAATTTATGAAGTATTCATGCCATGTTTACAACAATTTTATATGGTTTTGGTATGATTTGCATGGAACTAACCCGGACTGACGCTGTTTTCAGCAGAACTACCGTGGTGTTGTTTTTTGCGCAGAAATGAAAGTTCTCCAAATGAGCTGAAACTTTTTGATGATTTTTTTGGAACAAAAGAGACCCCCTAAGCTTCGTGGAAGGACCAGAAGGTGAAGGAGTAGGGCACAAGACACCGGGGCGCGCCTGGGCCCTTGCCCGTGCCCCGGTGGGTTGTGCTCACCTCGAGGCCCATCTTAGCATGAAACCAACGCCAAAAATTCCTATAAATAGAGAAACCATCAGGGAGATCAGAAGTTCCACTGCCGCAAGCCTCTGTAGCCGCAAAATACCTATCTAGACCCCGTTTCGGCACCCTGCCGGAGGGGGAAATCATCACCGGTGGCCATCTTCATCATCTCGGCGGCCACCATGATGAGGAGGGAGTAGTCCACCCTCGGGGCTTAGGGTTTGTACCAGTAGCTATGTGTTTAATCTCTCTCTTTCTCTCTCGTGTTCTTGAGATGGCACGATCTTGATGTATCGCGGGCTTTGTTAATATAATTGGATCATATGGTGTTTTCCCTTCTCTATCTTGTTGTGATGAATTGAGTTTTCCCTTTGAGATTTCGTTGTTATCCGATTGAATACTTTTATGGATTTGAGAGCACTTGATATATGTCTTGCATATGAATACCCGTGGTGACAATGGAGTATTATATTGATTCACTTGAGATATGTTTTGGCACTCAACTCGCGGATTCCCGAGGTGACATTGGGGTAATCTATGCATAGGGGTTGATGCACGTTCTCGTCTTTTGTTTCTCCGGTATTAATCTTTGTAACACCCCAAAATTTTAACCATAATTTATTAATTAAAATTTTGCCGGGAAATTAAATTTTTATTTTTCTGGATTTATCTTTTGATTTCAGAATCCCTCTTTTCTTCTGAATTGTGGAGTTTTTCCCTCCAAATGGAAACTTTTCAAAAAAAAATATTTTTGGACTTGAGTGCATACTCAAGAATATTTCTTTTATCAGTGGGATTATTTCTATAATTATTTTTCCTGAGCTTTATTTCTTTCAAAATGGTTTCTCATAAGTTTTAGAGTCCCTTTTGCACTATAACCTTTTGATAAATTCAATTAAGAATTCCACCAAAATTTGGGGATGACATGTGATGTTCCTAAATCACTTTTATGCAAAAACTTCTCTTAGTCATTTGGGGATTTTGAGCCCTACCTCAAGTTTTCAAATCTGGTTCAGTTTGTAGTTTGCACTACAACCTATTTATATATTTCTTTAAAGCTTCCATAAAAATTTGGAGATGTTAGTAGTAGTATATAATTCTTTTCTATGCAAAAACCCATTGGTGTTCCTTGGAAGATTTGAGCAAACCATCCTCATCTTCATTTTGGTTCAGTTTGGTAGTTTGTACTGCAACCCCTCTTTATCTTGCCCTATTGCCCATGATTTTTCTCCTGCTTATAGACCACCCTACCAAAACCTTAAGTCCAGGATTTGGGAACCTTTTGAATATTTTTGGTCCATGCAATAATGACCTGTATTTTCTGTCCAGATTTGGTTTTCTCAAAAACTTGCACTAGGGAGTTTCTGCTCTGGCCAAACTAACCTGGCCACCCTCTTTATCATCTAAAGAGACCCCAACCTGGAGATTTTGGCTACCAGGAGAGATGCCTAGATGCCCTTGGCATTTCATCAAGCAGGTTAGGAGCATGGCCAGATTTGGCATGCTTTTGGTCTGGCATTGTGCAGTTGCTCTAATGACCTAACCAGCGTGTCTATTAGCTCTCCTATGCTCATTAGCCTAGTCCTGTTTAGTTCCATAAGCATCAGATAGGCCTAGAGTGCGTTGGCATTTTGTCGAGCACATGGCCTGCGTGCTCTGGGCGCGGCCAGAGCGCGCGTTTTGCACGTGCGGCCTCCCGAGTCGCCGCGACCAGTTGCCGCCTCCCCCGCTCGTCCTAATCCTCTCCCCTGTCCCCTAGTGCGGCCCCGACTCGCCCTGCTCCTCTCAGAGCGGTAGCGATGCCGCTTTGGCGGCACACCAGCGCCCGTGACCGGCTCTGCCATGGACGGCGCCGCCCGAGCCACTCTCGCTCGCCAGCTCGCCCTTGGAGCAGTGCCCGCCCGTCAGCTAGCTTCTGCCGCCATCCCCAGCCTCGACACATCGCGCTGCAAGCTACAGCAAGGCGGTTCGCCAATCTTATCCTCGGCCGCCGCCGTTCTTATCCTCGGAGCCGCGGAACCAACCTTCCGGTGCTATAAAAGGAGACCCCGAGCTCAACCAGACCCTCAGGCGACCTCATGCCATCTCTCTAGAGCCCCCGTAGCCAGCAATCGATGGAGGGAGGCCGTCTTCCCCGCCTCCGGTCAGGATTTCGCCACCACCGTCGTGGTCAAATCCGGAGCCCCCTACTGCTCTTCCCCTTGCCTAGTGCTTTCCAACCGGGTCCCTCAGTTGCAGAAGACCCGTCGCCATTCCCTCTTTCCACCTAAAACCACCGTAGGAGGAATGCCCCAAGGCCCGAAGCTTCCCCTCCGCCATGGAGGAAGGTGCTCTCACCCTCAAGCTCCCCCGCGCTCCTAACCACCGCGGATGGATGCGGTGCCTCCTCCCGATCGTCCCCATATCGAGAGCGCGTCGAATGGTGGCTTGTGTCGCCGGGGATCGCCATTAGAAACGGCCCCTGTCTCTGTCGAGGCGCGCGCAGGGGGAAGAAGACGAACCCGACAGGTGGGGACCACCTGTCGGTGAGCCAACCCAAGCCACCAGTGGCGCAACCCGGCTGATGCGTTTTCCCTCTGGTGGAAGCGTATTTCCTGTAAATACGCGACCAATCTCAGAAGACGTATTCCAGGCGAACCGTTTTCCTTTTTCTATTTTATTTAAAATCAGATTTTGACCAAAATTTTGACTGGCTATAACTTTTTAAATACAACTCCGTTTGACTTGATTCTTTTTCTGTTGATTCTCAAATTTTGTCTAGTTTATTTTCATATTTATTTGAAAATTTTCCGAACAACTTTTTTGTACTGTTTTGAAACTATGTGTTGATTTGAATATTTGTCAAAATTAGGAATTGGAGAGGGAAGCAACCTTCAAAAGTTTTGTGGTGCACCCTACCTCTCCACACATTAAAGGCAAGCATTCTGAACCCTAGTATAATATTTGCCGTGTGTTGTTTTGATATGGCTACAACACCGAGCTGATTGGAAACATGCATTATTTCATGTGATGTTATGATCATGTCCCTGTGTGCATGATGGAAATTCCTTGCTGTTGGAATTGATATAGTTGTGACAGTATTCACCCATGTATGCCTTTCATGCCTACCGGAAGGAATCCGGAAAAGTCTCTGTCATGGGTAGACACGAGCTTGATACTGATATTTCGTTGAGACGAGCATACTCAGTAAGGCATGGTGAGGTATGATGAGTGGTGATTCTGTCTGTTGGTGTGGAATATATTTGTTATGCTAATCATGCAGGGAATACTTTAACCTCCTGAGTCGACCGTAGATCGAGTCTTGAGCCAGTAACCCCCATTCTGGTTTCGTGCTACCACTTGTCCCTACTACAGGTAGGGTACGGTTCAGTAAGTTGTCAACCCCTTTCTTAGCACACACCGTACAGAGAGGCCAAAGTGAAAGATACCAGTGGCCCCTGGTAGTCATGTCACTTGGTCCGGGGGCATGGGTGTTTCCGGTTGGAGCCGAGGGGGTAGCTCCCCTAGTTTGCGCGCGTTATAAATTTTGTGATCCCATGCTAGTCGAGGTTGTAGCCTCCCCACTTAGAGTTTTGCTTAACGGGTGTCATGGGTGATTCCAGACACCGGTAAGTTAAGCTGGTGTGTGCGGGTCAGGTGTGTTTTCAAGTAAAAGACCGTAAAGGGAATTAGTCCCGATGGACTAAAGGAATCCGTTACTCATGGGTAAGGAGTACACCCTCTGCAGAGATTATATCTATTCGAATAGCCGTGTCCAAGGTTAAGGACTACAGTCTGGGACGGGTCAAGTGTCGGTCTTAGTGTTGGTCTTCGGAGGAAAAACTGCTAAACGAGAACATTGATCATGACATGTGACATATGATGATTATGATTATTATTATGGACTAACCATTTGTATTATTTGAATTATTGAGTATCCCTGGGACGGTTCTACCTCCTGGATATTCACTGTGATTATTCTCATATAAGCCCTTTATGTGGTGTCGCTCAGACGCCCGACTGTGGCACGTTTGTTATTTACTTTCTTTATAAGCCCTTTATGTGGTGTCGCTAAGACGCCCGACTGTGGCATGCCTGCCTTTTATTTCTTTATAAGCCCTTTATGTGGTGTCGCTGAGACGCCTGACTGTGGCATGCCTACTTTTTATTTCTTTATAAGCCCTTTATGTGGTGTCGCTGAGACGCCCGACTGTGGCATGCCTGCTTTTTATTTCTTTATAAGCCCTTTATGTGGTGTCGCTGAGACGCCCGACTGTGGCATGCTGATTATTTAATTTTCTTTACAAGCCCTTTATGTGGCGTCGCTCAGACGCCCAACTGAGGCATGCTTTATATTATTATCCTTTCGAGGCATCGCTTTAGACACCCGATCGGTTTATTTTATTCTTATTATCTAATTGCTTTTTCATATTTAATGACCTGCTTGCATGCGGCCTGAATTTTATTTCGTGACTGGCTAAGTGATCATGAAAATATTTCAGAGCATGATTATCATCTGTTATATTATACCTGTGTTCGTAATGTTTGCGAGTACATTCAAAGTACTCACTGGCTTGTCCCTGGCTATTGTCTTGGCCAGATTTCTTGCTTGGAGAGGAGCGCTGCGATGACAGCCCCGGAACCTAGGCAATGATGATAGCAGCCTCGCGAAGATAGGAGTTATCCAGGTCAGCTGTTCCTGTGGGAAATGGAGTCCCATAGACGCTGATGAACCGCAAACCGCTTCCGCCATCAACCACTAGAAACCATTTGTTGTACTCTTAGGCCAGAATGGTCTTGTACTACATATTTTGTATTTTGCTTGGAATTTCTGTATCAAGTTGGTGTCTCACCAGCTAACAGTAATCCTGGGGCTGGTGAGCACAAGGGCCATTTACTGGGAAATTAATATCCTGGAAAACCGGTCCCGACAACCTTGGTATCAGAGCCAGGCTGACCATTGGCTAATCCTATCTTAGCCAGGTCGATAAACCTAGGTTAACCAACCCACCAGACCTTAACCTAAACCCAGCCAAGCTTCTCGTGTAAGATAGCCACATAGTGACCCCGACACCTTTTGGCAGTCGGTGCCTAACCTATCAGCCTAACCTGTCGGTCACGCGCCAGTGACCGACACCTAAATTGTCTCATTCGCAAGCGTGCGAAGGAAGACTCCGTCCTCTTTTTCTATAAAAAGGGAACGCTAGCCCCAACCCAGCACTGCACAGCCTCTACCCCAAAACCGAGCCAAGATGCCTGGCCCCATTGTTCACAATGAGACCACAGCAACCAACCTTGGAGGTTTTGTGACCGTGCTAGCAAACCTCACCCGCCGTGCCTTTGCATTAGAGGAGCCCCCAGAGTATGTTGCGTACCAAGGGCCCATGAGCGGTGAGAGCCGTCAATTCTAGGCCACGGTGCACGTCTATGGTAGGGGTATTGCACCAGAATGCCCCTACAGGTTCACCGGAAGGACAACTTCCTTTGAGCCACAAGCCATTCAGCTAGCTGCTCGAGAGGCTATAGTTCAACTCTGGCACCTGTCGCCCAGAGTTAACTGCCGCTCGTTCTACTACTACCCCAGCCGTGATGGGTACAGTAGGCCACCCCAGGTTGCCAACGGAGACCACGAGACGGACCCTGCATTGCTGCATCTGGTGCGCTATGTAAGTGCACTAGAGGCACTATTCGATCAGATCACCCTTGATCTGATCGCCGCTCGTGGAGAGCTTGTTCGCCGAGCCCTGGCAAGAGGAGAAGAGGAGCCCGACGCCGACAACCCAGTTGTGCTGTTCAGGCAACCGATCGACTCCTTGAGGTCTGCCCCGGCCACCGACCGGAATGCTTTGGTGCCCCCAGAAGTGCTTCGTCGCCTTTTGGGAACACGCTCCAACGGGATTGTGGCCAACAACCCCCGCGATGGTCATCATCGCTACCCCGACCCTGCAGCTCCACAACCCCGCCCAGCAAACCACGATGGTGAAGCCCATGGAGAAGCCTCGACGTCCACAAGGCACGCCCGCTTAGATATTAACGAGGTAGACTAAGCCACTCGAGTAGTACCGAGTCTTAGTATTTCTACGCCTTGTAATAGTGTGACCTTGTACTCACCTTGAATGGATGCAGACTGCTTGTGCGCCTTTGTTTTAGTAGCCCCGCATAAGTCTGTTGGCGTGCGGTTGCATTTTTAATTCCGGGCGTAGCTACCGAAAACCACCCCGACGACACCCACAGCAACACATCACTTTTGTGAGATATGTGTATCTGTGGCTTTGACCCCGACCCCATAGAGCAGAACCGGCAAACTAGTTGCCCCCACACTGTGATAAGTAACCCAGCCCTGATGCTATATAAAAGGCCACCTCGTGACCTTACCAAGCATCCCTCACTTTGTGCACAGCTCACACAGTCATTTCTTTGCCATGCCGAGCCCTAGTATTTATCTGAGAACTCCAGATGCAACCCCAAGTAGTTTTGTAAAAATATTGTGGGACTTTACCTGCAGTACCATGAGTTCTACCCATCCACCCCAGTACGAGCTGCTCAAAACGAGGATCACCCCATCCACCTCGAAATATTGGGCAGTAGTGCACATCCCTCCCGCAAACCCAAACCAAGACCCAACGGAAGTCTCCTTCGTGGGGAAATCTATGCCGACTCCGCAAATGGCCATAGAAGCTGCTGCGTACAAAGCGCTTGCTCGCCTTCGATTCGCGGTACCCTATGCCAGCGAACGAGGGTATTATCCCTTCCCGAGTCGTGCAGCACCCGGGGAAGTGGCATTTTTTTTCCGGTGGACAAATTGAGAGGGACCCAGTACTGGCCAACCTTGCCCAGTATGTCATCGCTCAAGAACGTTTGACCCAGCATGTAATGGGTTATCTCCAGAGCCTCGCTGATTTAAATCCTCAGATCGCCATTGGCAGACCACTGAGGCCAGACCAGGAGAGGCGCGTTCTTAGACTGGTGAATCCACTTCCTCCGGTAGTAGAGGAGTGTGCCCTAGTGCCGAAGACGTTTTCTCAGGACCCTGCCTATTTTCCGTTTACATTGTAGACGCCACTTCTATATTTTTTATCCTAGCATTTATTTATGTATTACCGCTTATGCGTTGTATCCTAATTTTGTGCTATGAATAAATTGTTTGGTTTTGTTGAATGTGAGTAATTTTTTTTCTTACTGCTGTGATTTTTCGATCAACTGTTTCCGCTCTCAGTAAATCTTGAAGTTGGTTTTTCTTTGAGCCGTTGCAACAAATATTTCTCCATGACATGAATTTTTAATTCACGCAGCACCAGTACGTCCACTAAAGTTGCACCAATTGTTTTTCCCTCTCGCAGTAACCTCAGTGTATTGCGTGATTAGGTTTTTTTTTTGAATTAATACTTAGTGGTAGTAGGAGTAATGCTTTTGAAACCGCCCTTAGCAAATCTCGAGGACGAGATTTTTCTTAAGGGGGGTAGTGTTGTAACACCCCAAAATTTTAACCATAATTTATTAATTAAAATTTTGCCGGGAAATTAAATTTTTAATTTTCTGGATTTATCTTTTGATTTCAGAATCCCTCTTTTCTTCTGAATTGTGGAGTTTTTCCCTCCAAATGGAAACTTTTCAAAAAAAAATATTTTTGGACTTGAGTGCATACTCAAGAATATTTCTTTTATCAGTGGTATTATTTCTATAATTATTTTTCCTGAGCTTTATTTCTTTCAAAATGGTTTCTCATAAGTTTTAGAGTCCCTTTTGCACTATAACCTTTTGATAAATTCAATTAAGAATTCCACCAAAATTTGGGGATGACATGTGATGTTCCTAAATCACTTTTATGCAAAAACTTCTCTTAGTCATTTGGGGATTTTGAGCCCTACCTCAAGTTTTCAAATCTGGTTCAGTTTGTAGTTTGCACTACAACCTATTTATATATTTCTTTAAAGCTTCCATAAAAATTTGGAGATGTTAGTAGTAGTATATAATTCTTTTCTATGCAAAAACCCATTGGTGTTCCTTGGAAGATTTGAGCAAACCATCCTCATCTTCATTTTGGTTCAGTTTGGTAGTTTGTACTGCGACCCCTCTTTATCTTGCCCTATTGCCCATGATTTTTCTCCTGCTTATAGACCACCCTACCACAACCTTAAGTCCAGGATTTGGGAACCTTTTGAATATTTTTGGTCCATGCAATAATGACCTGTATTTTCTGTCCAGATTTGGTTTTCTCAAAAACTTGCACTAGGGAGTTTCTGCTCTGGCCAAACTAACCTGGCCACCCTCTTTATCATCTAAAGAGACCCCAACCTGGAGATTTTGGCTACCAGGAGAGATGCCTAGATGCCCTTGGCATTTCATCAAGCAGGTTAGGAGCATGGCCAGATTTGGCATGCTTTTGGTCTGGCATTGTGCAGTTGCTCTAATGACCTAACCAGCGTGTCTATTAGCTCTTCTATGCTCATTAGCCTAGTCCTGTTTAGTTCCATAAGCATCAGATAGGCCTAGAGTGCGTTGGCATTTTGTCGAGCACATGGCCTGCGTGCTCTGGGCGCGGCCAGAGCGCGCGTTTTGCACGTGCGGCCTCCCGAGTCGCCGCGACCAGTTGCCGCCTCCCCCGCTCGTCCTAATCCTCTCCCCTGTCCCCTAGTGCGGCCCCGACTCGCCCTGCTCCTCTCAGAGCGGCAGCGATGCCGCTTTGGCGGCACACCAGCGCCCGTGACCGGCTCTGCCATGGACGGCGCCGCCCGAGCCACTCTCACTCGCCAGCTCGCCCCTGGAGCAGTGCCCGCCCGTCAGCTAGCTTCTGCCGCCATCCCCAGCCTCGACACGTCGCGCTGCAAGCTACAGCAAGGCGGTTCGCCGATCTTATCCTCGGCAGCCGCTGTTCTTATCCTCGGAGCCGCGGAACCAACCTTCCGGCGCTATAAAAGGAGACCCCGAGCTCAACCAGACCCTCAGGCGACCTTATGCCATCTCTCTAGAGCCCCCGTAGCCAGCAATCGATGGAGGGAGGCCGTCTTCCCCGCCTTCGGTCAGGATTCCGCCACCACCGTCGTGGTCAAATCCGGAGCCCCCTACTGCTCTTCCCCTTGCCTAGTGCTTTCCAACCGGGTCCCTCAGTTGCAGAAGACCCGTCGCCATTCCCTCTTTCCACCTAAAACCACCGTAGGAGGAATGCCCCAAGGCCCGAAGCTTCCCCTCCGCCATGGAGGAAGGTGCTCTCACCCTCAAGCTCCCCCGCGCTCCTAACCACCGCGGATGGATGCGGTGCCTCCTCCCGATCATCCCCATATCGAGAGCGCGTCGAATGGTGGCTTGTGTCGCCGGGGATCGCCGTTGGAAACGGCCCCTGTCTCTGTCGAGGCGCGCGCAGGGGGAAGAAGACGAACCCGACAGGTGGGGACCACCTGTCGGTGAGCCAACCCAAGCCACCAGTGGCGCAAACCGGCTGATGCGTTTTCCCTCTGGTGGAAACGTATTTCCTGTAAGTACGCGACCAATCTCAGAAGACGTATTCCAGGCGAACCGTTTTCCTTTTTCTGTTTTATTTAAAATCAGATTTTGACCAAAACTTTGACTGGCTATAACTTTTTAAATACAACTCTGTTTGACTTGATTCTTTTTCTGTTGATTCTCAAATTTTGTCTAGTTTATTTTCATATTTATTTGAAAATTTTCCGAACAACTTTTTTGTACTGTTTTGAAACTATGTGTTAATTTGAATATTTTTCAAAATTAGGAAATGGAGAGGGAAGCAACCTTCAAAAGTTTTGTGGTGCACCCTACCTCTCCACACATTAAAGGCAAGCATTCTGAACCCTAGTATAATATTTGCCGTGTGTTGTTTTGATATGGCTACAACACCGAGCTGATTGGAAACATGCATTATTTCATGTGATGTTATGATCATGTCCCTGTGTGCATGATGGAAATTCCTTGCTGTTGGAATTGATATAGTTGTGACAGTATTCACCCACGTATGCCTTTCATGCCTACCGGAAGGAATCCGGAAAAGTCTCTGTCATGGGTAGACACGAGCTTGATACTGATATTTTGTTGAGACGAGCATATTCAGTAAGGCATGGTGAGGTATGATGAGTGGTGATTCTGTCTGTTGGTGTGGAATATATTTGTTATCCTAATCATGCAGGGAATACTTTAACCTCCTGAGTCGACCGTAGATCGAGTCTTGAGCCAGTAAACCCCATTCTGGTTTCGTGCTACCACTTGTCCCTACTACAGGTAGGGTACGGTTCAGTAAGTTGTCAACCCCTTTCTTAGCACACACCGTACAGAGAGGCCAAAGTGAAAGATACCAGTGGCCCCTGGTAGTCATGTCACTTGGTCCGGGGGCATGGGTGTTTCCGGTTGGAGCCGAGGGGGTAGCTCCCCTAGTTTGCGTGCGTTATAAATTTTGTGATCCCATGCTAGTCGAGGTTGTAGCCTCCCCACTTAGAGTTTTGCTTAACGGGTGTCATGGGTGATTCTAGACACCGGTAAGTTAAGCTGGTGTGTGCGGGTCAGGTGTGTTTTCAAGTAAAAGGCTGTAAACGGAATTAGTCCCGATGGACTAAAGGAATCCGTTACTCGTGGGTAAGGAGTACACCCTCTGCAGAGATTATATCTATTCGAATAGCCGTGTCCATGGTTAAGGACTACAGTCTGGGATGGGTCAAGTGTCGGTCTTAGTGTCGGTCTTCGGAGGAAAACCTGCTAAACCAGAACATTGATCATGACATGTGACATATGATGATTATGATTATTATTATGGACTAACCATTTGTATTATTTGAATTATTGAGTATCCCTGGGACGGTTCTACCTCCTGGATATTCACTGTGATTATTCTCATATAAGCCCTTTATGTGGTGTCGCTCAGACGCCCGACTGTGGCACGTTTGTTATTTACTTTCTTTATAAGCCCTTTATGTGGTGTCGCTAAGACGCCCGACTGTGGCATGCCTGCCTTTTATTTCTTTATAAGCCCTTTATGTGGTGTCGCTGAGACGCCCGACTGTGGCATGCCTGCTTTTTATTTCTTTATAAGCCCTTTATGTGGTGTCGCTGAGACGCCCGACTGTGGCATGCCTGCTTTTTATTTCTTTATAAGCCCTTTATGTGGTGTCGCTGAGACGCCCGACTGTGGCATGCTGATTATTTAATTTTCTTTACAAGCCCTTTATGTGGCATCGCTCAGACGCCCGACTGAGGCATGCTTTATATTATTATCCTTTCGAGGTGTCGCTTCAGACACCCGATCGGTTTATTTTATTCTTATTATCTAATTGCTTTTTCATATTTAATGACTTGCTTGCATGCGGCCTGAATTTTATTTCGTGACTGGCTAAGTGATCATGAAAATATTTCAGAGCATGATTATCATATGTTATATTATACCTGTGTTCATAATGTTTGCGAGTACATTCAAAGTACTCACTGGCTTGTCCCTGGCTATTGTCTTGGCCAGATTTCTTGCTTGGAGAGGAGCGCTGCGATGACAGCCCCGGAACCTAGGCAATGATGATAGCAGCCTCGCGAAGATAGGAGTTATCCAGGTCAGCTGTTCCTGTGGGAAATGGAGTCCCATAGACACTGATGAACCGCAAACCGCTTCCGCCATCAACCACTAGAAACCATTTGTTGTACTCTTAGGCCAGAATGGTCTTGTACTACATATTTTGTATTTTGCTTGGAATTTCTGTATCAAGTTGGTGTCTCACCAGCTAACAGTAATCCTGGGGCTGGTGAGCACAAGGGCCATTTACTGGGAAATTGATATCCTGGAAAACCGGTCCCGACAATCTTGGGGCACTCTTTGAGGTTCTTTGTGTTGGATTGAGTATTATGAATCTGAATTTGCTTTGGTGTTATTTTAGTACGAACTCTTGATAGATCGATCGAAAAGAATGACTTGTGTTATTTTAGTACGAACTCTTGATAGATCAATCGAAAAGAATAACTTGGTGTTATTTTTGTACGAACTCTTGGATAGATCGATCGGAAAGAATAGCTACAAACAATTTCTTCTTATGTTCTCCGCTAGATAGGAACTTTGGAGTGATTCTTCATCGCACTTTGAGGGATGGTTATATGATCCAATTAGATTAGCATTGTTGAGAGATTGCACTAGTGAGAGTACGGACCCTAGGCCTCATTTTCAAGCATTGCAATACCGTTTGTGCTCCGTTTTATCAATTGCTACCTTGCTGTTTTTTATTGTTCCTATTACAAAAACCAATATCTACTATCATTACTACGCTTTTATTACCATCTCTTCGCCGAACTAGTGCACCTATACAAATTACCATTGTATTTGGTGTGTTGGGGACACAAGAGACTCTTTGTTATTTGGCTGCAGGGTTGTTTGAGAGAGACCATCTTCATCCTACGCCTCCCACGGATTGATAAACGTTAGGTCATCCACTTGAGGGAAAATTGCTACTGTCCTACAAAACTCTGTGCTTGGAGGCCCAACACGAGTCTACAAGAATAAAGTTGCGTAGTAGACATCAAGCTCTTTTCTGGCGCCGTTTCCGGGGAGGTGAGTGCTTGAAGGTATATCTTTAGATCTTGCAATCGAATCTTTTAGTTTCTTGTTTTATCACTAGTTTGGTTTATAAAATAAAACTACAAAAAAATATGGAATTGAGGTTGCATCATATTATTCATCTTTATAATACTTTCGTGAAAATGATGGAAAGGAAAATTGTGCTCAATTGCTAGAAGAAGAATTCTAGATCTAGACTAGAATTTGTTCCATCAACCAAAAATTATCTATCAAATTTTCCTCAACCCAGAGGGCCTCAAAGCCAAAATGGCCACCCCTCGGAGCCCACCACCACCACCATCCGCCACAATTCATCCATGCCCCATTTCAAAACCAACACCCCATGCTCGAAACCCCACGACGCACCTGCCATGAGGGCGTCCTTCTCACTGGCGGCGATGCCGCTGATACGTCTCCAACGTATCTATAATTTTTTATTGTTCCATGTTATTATATTATCTATTTTGGATGTTTTATATGCATTATTATGCTATTTTATATTATTTTTGGGACTAACTTATTAACCTAGAGCCCAGTGCCGGTTTCTGTTTTTTCTTTGTTTTTGAATTTTACAGAAAAGGAAAATCAAACGGAGTCCAAACGGAATAAAACTTTCGTGATGATTTTTCTTGGACCAGAAGACACACATGGGACTTGGAGATGTTGTCAGAGGAGTCCCGAGGTGGCCACAAGCCACAGGGACGCGCCCTAGGGGGGCGCGCCTTGAGGGCTTTTGGGCCCCTCAGAGCTCCTCTAACCCTAATTCTTGGCCTATAAATTCCCAAATATTCCCAAACGACTAGAAGCGTCCACAAAAATACTTTTCCACCGCCATAACCTTCTGTTCCCGTGAGAACCCATCTTGGGGCATTTTCTGGCATCCTGCCGGAGGGGGATTCAATCACGGAGGGCTTCTACATCAACTCTATTGCCCTTCCGATGAAGCGTGAGTAGTTTACCACAGACCTACGGGTCCATAGCTAGTAGCTAGATGGCTTCTTCTCTCTCTTTGATCCTCAATACCATGTTCTCCTAAATGTTCTTGGAGATCTATCCGATGTAATATTCTTTTGCGGTGTGTTTGTCGAGATACGATGAATTGTGGATTTATGATCAAATTATCTATGAATATTATTTGAATCTTCTCTGAATTCTTATATGCATGATTTGATATCTTTGTATTTCTCTTCGAACTATCGGTTTGGTTTGGCCAACTAGATTGGTTCTTCTTGCAATGGGAGAGGTGCTTAGTTTTGGGTTCAACCTTGCGGTGTCCTCACCCAGTGACAAAGTAGGGGTAGCGAGGCACGTATTGTATTGTTGCCATCAAGGGTAAAAAGATGGGGTTTTCATCATATTGCTTGAGTTTATCCCTCTACATCGTGTCATCTTACTTAAGGCATTACTCCGTTCTTATGAAATTAATACTCTAGACGCATGCTGGATAGCTGTCGATGTGTGGAGTAATAGTAGTAGATGCAGGCAGGAGTCGGTCTACTTGACACTGACGTGATGCCTATATTTATAATCATTGCCTTTGATATCGTCATGACTTTGCGCTTTCCTATTAATTGCTCGACAGTAATTTGTTCACCCACCGTATTATTTTAATTTAAGAGAGAAGCCTCTAGTGAAACCTATGGCCCCCAGGTCTATTTTTCATCATATATTTTCATATCTATAAACTAAAAAACCCAAAAATACCTTGCTGCAATTTATTTACTTTTACTTTGTTTTACGTTTTAGTAAGCTTTTGTATCTATTTCTATCAGATCTCATCCTTGCAAGTGACCGTGAAGGGATTGACAACCCTTTATCGCATTGGGTGCAAGTGTTTGATTGTTTGTGCAGGTGCATAGATTGGAGACTTGCGTGTATCTCCTACTGGATTGATACCTTGGTTCTTAACTGAGGGAAATACTTATCTCTACTTTGCTGCATCACCCTTTCCTCTTCAAGGGAAAAACCAATGCAAGCTCAAGAAGTAGCAGGAAGAATTTCTGGCATCGTTGCCGGGGAGATCTACATCAAGCCTACCAAGTACCCACCATAAACTCTCATCTCTTGCATTACATTATTTGCCATTTTCCTCTTGTTTTCCTCTCCCCCACTTCTAAAACGATTTCAGAAAAACACAAAAAGATTTGCCTTTTTATTCGCCCTTCTTCCGTTCGTCTTTCATTCGCTTGATTTCCCATATGGCTCAACCCAAGAGCTTTGATCCTTACTATAGGAAGTTGGAAAAGATTGAAAATTATGTTAAAAGTTTCATGTCCCTACAATTTGAGCATAATAGTTTCTTTAAAAACGAACTTAAGGAGCAAAAAACTATGATGGAGTATATTAATAAAGAGCTCGATGATGTTTCTAAGGAATTTTATGGTCTTAAATCTCAATTTGCTCATCTTGAAAATTTAGTAGGCCAAATTTCCGATAAAC
Source organism: Thinopyrum elongatum (assembly GCA_011799875.1). Taxonomy (NCBI): domain Eukaryota; kingdom Viridiplantae; phylum Streptophyta; class Magnoliopsida; order Poales; family Poaceae; genus Thinopyrum; species Thinopyrum elongatum. Next base: position 106,133,192 of record CM022298.1, read on the forward strand.
AAACTACTTTGGTAAATAAGATGGCCGCTAAACTGGAGTCATGTGAAAATAATGATGAAGATCTTAAAGTGATTGGTGTGACTCCTATTGAATCTTTGTTTTCTAATATAAATATTGATAAAGATGGGACTGGAGATGAGTCAACTTTAGCTAGAAGGCGTCCAAATGATTCGGAGTTTATAGATCTTAATGCAAAAATTGATAAAAGTGGGATTGGAGAGGTCAAAACTTTAAGTAGCGATGAACCCACTCTTTTGGATTTCAAGGATTCTAATTATAATAATTGTTCTTTGATAGATTGTATTTCCTTGTTGCAATCCATGTTGAATTCTCCTCATGCTTATAATCAGAATAAAGCTTTTACTAAACATATCGTTGATGCTATGTTGAAATCTTTTGAAGAAAAACTTGAGTTGGAAGTTTCAATCCCTAGAAAGCTTTATGATGAGTGGGAACCTACTATTAAGATTAAAATTAAAGATTATGAGTGCCATGCTTTGTGTGATTTGGGTGCTAGCGTTTCCACGATTCCAAAAACTTTATGTGATGTGCTAGGTTTCCCTGAATTTGATGATTGTTCTTTAAATTTGCATCTCACGGATTCCACTATTAAGAAACCTATGGGAAGAATTAATGATGTTCTTATTGTTGCAAATAGGAATTATGTGCCCATAGATTTCATTGTGTTTGATATAGATTGCAATCCTACATGTCCAATTATTCTTGGTAGACCTTTCCTTAGAACGATTGGTGCAATTATAGATATAAAAGAAGGAAACATTAGATTTCAATTTCCATTAAGGAAGGGCATGAAACACTTTCCAAGAAATAAAATTAAGTTACCATATGAATATATTATGAGAGCTACTTATGGATTGCATACCAAAGATGACAATACCTAGATCTATGTTTTATGCCTAGCTAGGGGCGTTAAACAATAGCGCTTGTTGGGAGGCAACCCAATTTTATTTTTATGTTTTTGGTTTTTTGTTATGTTTTTCAATAAATACACATTATTACCTCTGTATTAATTGTGTTTTGGTGTTTTAATTAGTGTTTGAGCCAAGTAAGACCTTTCGGATGGCTTACGGTGATAGTTGATTTGATCTTGCTGAAAAACAGAAACTTTTTCGCTCAGTAAAAAAAATTAAAAAATAACAGAAGCATGCTTTTGATCTGAATTTTGTACACAAGATTGATATACAAATTGCCCAGATTTTCCTAATTTTTCAGAATTTTTGGAGTTACAAAAGTATACGAAGTTTACAAATTGCTACAGACTGTTCTGTTTTTGACAGATTCTGTTTTCTATGTGTTGTTTGCTTATTTTAATGAATCTATGGGTAGTATCGGGGGGTATGAACCATGGAGAAGTTGGAATACAGTAGATATTACACCAATATAAATAAAGAATGAGTTCACAAAAGTACCAAAAAGTGGTGATTTATTTTCTTATACTAACGGATCTCATGAGTTTTCTGTTGAGATTTGTGTTGTGAAGTTTTCAAGTTTCTGGTAAAGATTTGATGGACTATGGAATAAGGAGTGGCAAGAGCCTAAGCCTGGGGATTCCCAAGGCACCCCAAGGTAATATTCAAGGACAACCAAGCATCTAAGCTTGGGGATGCCCCGGATGGCATCCCCTCTTTCGTCTTCGTCTATCGGTAAATTTACTTGAGGCTATATTTTTATTCACCACATGATATGTGTTTTGCTTGGAGCGTCTTGTATGGTATGAGTCTTTGCTTTTTAGTTTGCCAAAATTATCCTTGCTGTACACACCTTTTGAGAGGAACACGCATGAATTGTTAATTTATTAGAATACTCTATGTGCTTCACTTATATCTTCTGAGCTAGGCAATTTGCTCTAGTGCTTCACTTATATCTTTTTAGAGCGCGGCGGTGGCTTTATTTTATAGAAATTGTTGAACTCTCATTCTTCACTTATATTATTTTGAGAGTCTCTCTAAACAGCATGGTAATTTGCTTAGGTTATGAATTTAGTCCTAATATGATGGGCATCCAAGAGGGATATAATAAAAACTTTCATATAAAGAGCGTTGAATACTATGGTTCCTTATGATTGTTTTGAGATATAAAGATGGTGATATTAGAGTCATGCTAGTGAGTAATTGTGGATTGGTAGAAATACTTGTGTTAAAGTTTGTGATTCCCGTAGAATGCACGTATGGTGAACCGTTATGTGATGAAGTCGGAGCATGATTTATTTATTGATTATCTTCCTTATGAGTGGCGGTCGGGGACGAGCGATGGTCTTTTCCTACCAATCTACCCCCCTAGGAGCATGCGTGTCGTACTTTATTTCGATAGCTAATAGACTATTGCAATAAGTATGTGAGTTCTTTATGACTAATGTTGAGTCCATGGATTATACGCACTCTCACCCTTCCACCATTGCTTGCCTCTCTAGTACCGCGCAACTTTCGCCGGTGCATTAAACCCACCATATACCCTTCCTCAAAACAGCCACCATACCTACCTATATGGCATTTCCATAGCCATTCCGAGATATATTGCCATGCAACTTCCACCGTTACGTTTATTATGACACGCTCCATCATTGTCATATTGCTTTGCATGATCGTAAGATAGCTAGCATGATGTTTTCATGGCTTGTCCGTTTTTTTATGTCATTTGCTATGCTAGATCATTGCACATCCCGGTACATAGCCGGAGGCATTCATATAGAGTCATATCTTTGTTCTAGTATCGAGTTGTAATTCTTGAGTTGTAAGTTAATAAAAGTGTGATGATCATCATTATTAGAGCATTGTCCCATGTGAGGAAAGGATGATGGAAGCTATGATTCCCTCACAAGTTGGGATGAGTCTCCGGACTTTACAAAAAATAAAAGATGCCAAAATAAGCCCACCAAAAAAATGAGAGAAAAGAGAGAAGAGAGAAGGGACAATGCTACTATCCTTTTTCCACACTTGTGCTTCAAAGTAGCACCATGATCTTCATGATAGAGAGTCTCCTATGTTGTCACTTTCATATACTAGTGGAAAATTTTCATTATAGAACTTGGCTTGTATATTCCAATGATGGGCTTCCTCAAATTGCCCTAGGTCTTCGTGAGCAAGCGAGTTGGATGCACACCCACTTAGTTTCTTTTTGAGCTTTCATAAACTTATAGCTCTAGTGCATTCGTTGCATGGCAATCCCTACTCACTCACATTGATATCTATTGATGGGCATCTCCATAGCCCGTTAATACGCCTAGTTGATGTGAGACTATCTCCTTCTTTTTGTCTTCTCCACAACCACCATATTCTATTCCACCTATAGTGCTATATCCATGGCTCATGCTCATGTATTGCGTGAAAGTTGATAAGGTTTGAGAACATCAAAAGTATGAAACAATTGCTTGACTTGTCATCGGGGTTGTGCATGATTTAATACTTTGTGTGATGAAGATGGAGCATAGACAGACTATATGATTTTGTAGGGATAACTTTCTTTGGCCATGTTATTTTGAGAAGACACGATCGATTTATTAGTATGCTTGAAGTATTATTGTTTTTATGTCAATATTAAACTTTTGTTTTGAATCTTATGGATCTAAATATTCATGCCACAATAAAGAAAATTACATGGATAAATATGTTAGGTAGCATTCCACATCAAAAATTCTGTTTTTATCATTTACCTACTCGAAGACGCGTAGGAATTAAGCTTGGGGATGCTTGATACGTCTCCAACGTATCTATAATTTTTGATTGTTCCATGCTATTATATTATCTGTTTTGGATCTTTTATATGCATTATTATGCTATTTTATATTATTTTTGGGACTAACTTAATAACCTAGAGCCCAGTGCCAGTGCCAGTTTCTGTTTTTTCCTTGTTTTTGAGTTTTACAGAAAAGGAATATCAAACGGAGTCCAAACAGAATAAAATTTTTGCGATGATTTTTCTTGGACCAGAAGACACACATAGGACTTGGAGATGAAGTCGGAGGAGTCCCGAGTTGGCCACAAGCCATAGGGGCGTTCCCTAGAGGGGCGCCCTGAGGGCTTGTGGGCCCCTTGAAGCTCCTCTAACCCTAATTGTTGGCCTATAAATTACCAAATATTCCCAAACGACCAGAAGCGTCCTCAAAAATACTTTTCCGCTGTCGTAACCTTCTGTTCCCGTGAGATCCCATCTTGGGGCCTTTTCCGGCATCCTGCCGGAGGGGGATTCGATCACGGAGGGCTTCTACATCAACTATATTGCCCTTCCGATGAAGCGTGAGTAGTTTACCACAGACCTACGGGTCCATAGCTAGTAGCTAGATGGCTTCTTCTCTCTCTTTGATCCTCAATACCATGTTCTCCTCGATGTTCTTGGAGATCTATCTGATGTAATATTCTTTTGCGGTGTGTTTGTCGAGATCCGATGAATTGTGGATTTATGATCAGATTATCTATGAATATTATTTGAATCTTCTCTGAATTCTTATATGCATGATTTGATATCTTTGTATTTCTCTTCGAATTATCGATTTGGTTTGGCCAACTAGATTGGTTCTTCTTACAATGGGAGAGGTGCTTAGTTTTGGGTTCAATCTTGCGGTGTCCTCACCCAGTGACAAAGTAGGGGTAGCGAGGCACGTATTGTATTATTGCCATCAAGGGTAAAAAGATGGGGTTTTCATCATATTGCTTGAGTTTATCCCTCTACATCATGTCATCTTACTTAAGGCGTTACTCCATTCTTATGAACTTAGTACTCTAGATGGATGCTGGATAGCGGTCGATGTGTGGAGTAATGGTAGTGGATGCAGGCAGGAGTCGGTCTACTTGACACAGACGTGATGCCTATATTCATAATCATTGCCTTGGATATCGTCATGACTTTGTGCTTTTCTATCAATTGCTCGACAGTAATTTGTTCACCCACCGTATTATTTTCCTTCAAGAGAGAAGCCTCTAGTGAAACCTATGTCCCCTGGGTCTATTTTCCATCATATATTTTCAGATATATAAACGAAAAAATCTAAAAATACCTTGATGCAATTTATTTACTTTTACTTTGTTTTACGTTTTAGTAAGCTTTTATATCTATCTCTATCAAATCTCATCCTTGCAAGTGAACGTGAAGGGATTGACAACCCTTTATCGCGTTGGGTGCAAGTGTTTGATTGTTTGTGCAGGTGCATAGATTGGAGACTTGCGTGTATCTCCTACTGGATTGATATCATTGTGCTTGATATAGATTGCAATCCTACATATCCTATTATTCTTGGTAGACCTTTCCTTAGAACGATAGGTGCAATTATTGATATGAAAGAAGGAAACATTAGATTTCAATTTCCATTAAGGAAGGGCATGGAACACTTTCTAAGAAATAAAATTAAGTTGCCAAATGAATCTATTATGAGAGCTACTTATGGATTTCATACCAAAGATGACAATACCTAGATCTATGTTTTATGCCTAGCTAGGGGTGTTAAACAATAGCGCTTGTTGGGAGGCAACCCAATTTTATTTTTATTTTTTTGGTTTTTGGTTCCATTTTTCAATAAATACACATTATTACCTCTGTAGTAATTGTTTTTTGGTGTTTTAATTAGTGTTTGAGCCAAGTAAGACCTTTGGGATGGCTTACGGTGATAGTTGATTTGATCTTGCTGAAAAACATAAACTTTTGCGCTAAAAAAATTAAAACATCTCAAAAGCGTGCTTTTGATCTGAATTTTGTACACAAGATTGATATACAAATTTCCCAGATTTTCCTACTTTTTCAGAATTTTTGGAGTTACAGAAGTATACGAAGTTTACAGATTGCTACAGACTATTCTGTTTTTGACAGATTCTGTTTTCTATGTGTTGTTTGCTTATTTTAATGAATCTATGGGTAGTATCGGGGGGGTATGAACCATGGAGAAGTTGGAATACAGTAGATATTACACCAATATAAATAAAGAATGAGTTCGCAAAAGTACCAAAAAGTGGTGATTTATTTTCTTATACTAACAGATCTCATGAGTTTTCTGTTGAGTTTTGTGTTGTGAAGTTTTCAAGTTTTGGGTAAAGATTTCATGGACTATGGAATAAGGAGTGGAAAGAGCCTAAGCCTGGGGATGCCAAAGGAACCCCAAGGTAATATTCAAGGACAACCAAGCATCTAAGCTTGGGGATGCCCCGGATGGCATCCCCTCTTTCATCTTCGTCTATCGGTAAATTTACTTGAGGCTATATTTTTATTCACCACATGATATGCGTTTTGCTTGGAGCATCTTGTATGATATGAGTCTTTGCTTTTTAGTTTCCCAAAATCATACTTGCTGTACACACCTTTTGGGAGGGACAAGCATGAATCATGAATTTATTAGAATACTCTATGTGCTTCACTTATATCTTTTGAGCTAGGCAATTTGCTCTAGTGCTTCACTTATATCTTTTTAGAGCACGGCGGTGGCTTTATTTTATAGAAATTGTTGAACTCTCATGCTTCACTTATATTATTTTGAGAGTCTCTCTAAACAGCATGGTAATTTGCTTAGGTTATGAATTTAGTCCTAATATGATGGGCATCCAAGAGGGATATAATAAAAACTTTCATATAAAGAGCGTTGAATACTATGAGAAATTTGATTCCTTATGATTGTTTTGAGATATAAAGATGGTGATATTAGAATCATGCTAGTGAGTAATTGTGGATTGGTAGAAATATCTGTGTTAAAGTTTGTGATTCCCATAGCATGCACGTATGGTGAACCGTTATGTGATGAAGTCGGTGCATGATTTATTTATTGATTGTCTTCCTTATGAGTGGCGGTCGGGGATGAGCGATGGTCTTTTCCTATCAATCTATCGCCCTAGGAGCATGCGTGTAGTACTTTGTTTCGATAGCTAATAGACTTTTGCAATAAGTATGTGAGTTCTTTATGACTAATGTTGAGTCCATGGATTATACGCACTCTCACCCTTCCACCATTGCTAGCCTCTCTAGTACCACGCAACTTTCGCCGGTGCATTAAACCCACCATATACCCTTCCTCAAAACAGCCACCATACCTACCTATATGGCATTTCCATAACCATTCTGAGATATATTGCCATGCAACTTCCACAGTTCCGTTTATTATGACACGCTCCATCATTGTCATATTGCTTTGCATGATCGTAAGATAGCTAGCATGATGTTTTCATGGCTTGTCCGTTTTTTGATGTCATTTGCTACGCTAGATCATTGCACATCCCAGTACATCGCCGGAGGCATTCATATAGAGTCATATCTTCGTTCTAGTATCGAGTTGTAATTCTTGAGTTGTAAGTAAATAAAAGTGTGATGATCCTCATTATTAGAGCATTGTCCCATGTGAGGAAAGGAGGATGGAAGCTATGATTCCCTCACAAGTTGGGATGAGTCTCCGGACTTTACAAAACATAAAAGATGCCAAAAGAAGCCCACCAAAAAAATGAGAGAAAAGAGAGAAGGGGCAATGCCACTATCCTTTTTCCACACTTGTGCTTCAAAGTAGCACCATGATATTCATGATAGAGAGTCTCCTATGTTGTCACTTTCATATACTAGTGGAAAATTTTCATTATAGAACTTGGCTTGTATATTCCAATGATGGGCTTCCTCAAATTTCCCTAGGTCTTCGTGAGCAAGCGAGTTGGATGCACACCCACTTAGTTTCTTTTTGAGCTTTCATCAACTTATAGCTCTAGTGCATTCGTTGCATGGCAATCCCTACTCACTCACATTGATATCTATTGATGGGCATCTCCATAGCCTGTTAATACGCCTAGTTGATGTGAGACTATCTCCTTCTTTTTGTCTTCTCCACAACCACCATATTCTATTCCACCTATAGTGCTATATCCATGGCTCACGCTCATGTATTGCGTGAAAGTTGAAAAGGTTTGAGAACATCAAAAGTATGAAACAATTGCTTGGCTTGTCATCGGGGTTGTGCATGATTTAATACTTTGTGTGATGAAGATGGAGCATAGCCAGACTATATGATTTGGTAGGGATAACTTTCTTTGGCCATGTTATTTTGAGAAGACACGATTGCTTTATTAGTACGCTTGAAGTATTATTGTTTTTATGTCAATATTAAACTTTTGTTTTGAATCTTATGGATCTGAATATTCATGCCACAATAAAGAAAATTACATGGATAAATACGTTAGGTAACATTCCACATCAAAAATTCTGTTTTTATCATTTACCTACTTGAGGACGAGTAGGAATTAAGCTTGGGGATGCTTGATACGTCTCCAACGTATCTATAAATTTTTGTTGTTCCATGCTATTATAATATCAGTTTTGGATGTTTTATATGCATTATTATGCTATTTTATATTATTTTTGGGACTAACTTATTAACCTAGAGCTGTAATGCCCTGGATTTTGCCCATTTTCTTTTTCTTTTGATTTTGGTTTGGATTTGCCCTTCGGTGGCTTAGTGATCTTGAAACCTGGAGAGATCACCCTCGATTCCTCTCCCAAGTGGCTTGTCAATCTCAAAACCACCCCAAGACCTTGCCATTTCCATCTCGGACCAATCCCAATATTCTTTTCTTGGGAATATTCCTTTTCCTATTAAAAGAATAACCCTATCTGCCCTGGGTTGTGAAGCAACCCACATTTCCATCATTCCAAAGATTCCCAAATAATTACCATAAATTGTTTGGGTTATATATTCCTCAGATATGTCAAAATACTTCCTTGCCATGTCCAGAAATATTTCACCAATATTTCTTTTCTGATTCTGCCCCAGCTGGTAGTTTGTGAAGCAAGTACCCTTTATATCTGCTTGCTTGCTCTAAAACTTTTTGTGCACTCTTTCCCATCCATATCATTTCCTCATGCAAAATTTTAACTTCATTTTCCTAGTGAATATTCCTGAGCAATTTTTCAAAGTTTCTGTTCAAACAGAGGCCTTGTGAAGGAAGTACAAGCTAGGCATATCCAAATGAGTTGAAATTTTGCAACCATCTTCATATGCTCAAATTAACACTCTCCACAAGATTTGAGCATCATCCCATCTTCTAGGTGAGCACACCTTCCAATCTTTGCTTTTGGTCATATTTTTCTGTTGTGAAGCAACTATATTTTATATTGCTTCATAATTACTGAAAATTTACCAAAGCATTTTTATACCCATATAACCCATCTCCAAAAAATTTGGGCTCATTTCAGCTTCCCAATAATTCCCTAGAATTTTTCCAAGATTCTGTCCACAGAGGACCACTGTGAAGGAAGTACCATTTTGGCATGTCCAAATGGTGTGAATCTTTTACAGTGTGGTCATGTATTCCAGTAACTCCTATCCACCAAATTTCAGCTCAATCCAAGCATCTTTTAGAGTGCCACTTAATGATTCATTTTCTGGACCAGTTTGGGCAGTTGTGAAGCAACTATGACAAATCCCGGTGCAAATCATACAAAAATTCACAAGAATGTGGTCCCTCTTAATATAAACCTCCCAGACATCACATTTGGCTCTTATCACCTCCCTGTTAATCACAGTTGTTCAGTCAAGTTTGCTACAGCAAACTTCCAGTGAAGACTCACATCCACCCTTGGTCTCTTTTACTGATCCATCACCTCCCTGAGACTGTTCCTTGAAAGGACTCTCTACTAGACAACACGCTGCATGCCAGGGTGCACCGCGTGAGCCAGTTCACGCGGTGACCACGCGGCTGGCATACCAGCCAGCGCGCTCTGGCGATGGAACCCCTCGGTGTCATCTGTTTCCTCGCGTCCTCGCCACCTAGCTATGTCCAGGAGCTTCGTCTCGTCGTCGCCCTCCTCCTGGAAGCCTCTTCCCTCCTCTTTCCTTTTACTCACGCCATGGCGACCGCCGTCACTATTCTGCCCGTGACCGCCGTCATCGTTTTCCCCTGTCCCCTCCTCCTCGAGTCCTCCCGAAGCTCCTACGAGCCTCTCCACCCCTCCGCGAAGCCACTCGACGCCGGAAACGGACAGCCACGCTACCCCGCGCTCCAGTGCGCCGATAAGATCGCCACCGTGGTCGTCCTTATCACCTCACCGTCGCCCGGCTATAAATAGGCCAGCCGAGCCCCTCCCGAGCTCACCATCGCTGTCACCTCGCTCCACTGCTCCTCCCCGACCGCTCCATCCCTCGCCGGAGCTCTTCCTCGCTGCCCATCGCCGCCACGGTCGCCGTCGGCCTCCTCCTAAATTCACTCAATGCCGAGCTCCTCCCCTTCCCATTCCACCTCCAGTAGATCCCTAGGGCTCCGGCAGATCTCCCCAGCTCCTCTCCTCGGCCGCCGGAGGCCGCAGCCCCATGCCCGACTCCGGCCGGAGCCGCCGTCCGCCTCGGCCAAGGCCCAGCCCACCTCGTTGCTCTCCGGCGGGAATGGACTCCCCCATCGGCTGCGCCTCGTCTCTCTGGTCACTCCGGTGGCCGGAGCATCGCCGGAGGTGGCTGGTGGCGTCGGGGCGGCCGCCGGCGTTGAGCCCATCCTCTGCCTCCTCTGTTCCATGTAGGGATAGGGAGAGGAGGTAGAAGATAGGGGCCAGGCGGGCCCCGCGTCTCCCCTCGACCCCACCAGTCAGCCACAGGAGCCCTGCCTAGTCAGCATAAGTGGACGCGTATTCTTTGGAATACGTCTTCCCAGCTGGAAAGCGCATTTCCTGAGAGTGTGCGATCTGTTTTTCAGCTGGGGGCCTGTTTGTGAAAATTTTATTTATAGATAGGTCCCTGGCAGAAAAACCATCACATCTTTTTGCTCGTAACTCCGATCAAGGTGAATCCAAAGCCCACTTCTTCGTATCGTCGAGCTCTATCTGTTGGTATCATTTTCATAATGTGTTAACACAGTGAAAATGACCATTTTGCCCTTGCCGTAAACAGCCCCCTCCGGGAGAGAACTGTTTTCGGTGATCCATTCAGCGAGCGTTCCGCACTCCTCCAAGGTGATTTCCTTCATACCCAGGCAAGCCACGACAGCCACTTGCATGATGGATTTGCAGTAGCTATGGTTCCTACTTGAATAGTTATTTAACATGTGCATGTTATTCTGTTTGAGAATACTGTATATGCTCATGTTTCATGCTTATCTCTATATTCTGTCCATGTGCATCTTGCTAGTTATCAAGTACTCGTTGGTAGCATTATGCTCATGGTTGATACTTACAGTAGTTCATGCTAAGATGATGACAATATCTGCATGTTTCTTTATCCGTTGTTATGATTCATCTTGTTATCATGGCTCAGCACATCATCATTCAAATTTAACCGGATGTTAATCGAACTTAAACACCTATTGGCTGAGTCATAGTGCGCCACCGAATCGAGCTCACCAGTGCAACCACACTTGCTGGGATGGGGCAGCCCTAATTCGGTCTATTGTCATGCCTCTCGCCGGTACCTCTCACCAGGGAAGGTTATGAGCGCGTGCTACCCTGGCCCGGTAGGCGGCTATAACCTTGTGAACCCAGTTTTGGTATTGAGCTCAGGTCCCCGTTTGGGACAGTTTTTTTTAGCCACGATGGTGGCAGGTGTCGAAAGGACACAGGGGTCACCCATGGCATAGCCCAAAGGGGAGTGGCGAGGAGAGTGCCATGCAATAGACTGGGTTTTGTTGAAATGTCGATGGTCCACTCGAATGGGAGCACGAGGCCATGCATTCTGTGGTGTGGGTACAGTGTACTAAACTCTGCAGAGTGTATGATCTATCGATAGCCGCATCCTCGGTTACGGGCACAGTTCGTAGTAGGACACACTATGGGTCAACAGTATAATAATCTTGCTTATAACAACCCGGTTCGATGAGAAAGAAGTTGGTTGATCTTTATGTGATCGCGAGAGGATCACCGGGCTATCGAAGATACCGACGATGGTTGATCAGGATCACGAGAGGATCACCGTGGTATCATGGATACCGGATTTGGTTGATAGTGTTATGTGGTGATCTCGGGTGAAGATCAAGCTCCTTGTGATCATGTTATCACTTCGATATTGTAATACCAAGTTTGGTTGGTCCCGAGGTTAACATGTGGCACACTCAATGGTAAGTTCTTACATGTGGTGGTTACGAGGTAACCCCGGACAGAGTAAGTTGCATCATGATAGTTTCAACCTGATGCATGTAGTGACATCCTGCTCATATGCCATATCGTTCTAGCATCATCATGATTACACCTGTTTAACATGTTAATGCCATGCCGTTGCTTGTCTTGATTGCTTTGGTTGCAGTTAGCTTGCGAGTACATTCAAAGTACTCACCTGGCATGTCATGCCAGTTTGCAGGTCATGCCATGATTGCTTGCTTGTCGAGGATTCCGAGTTCACGAGCTAGGATAAGAGGTTCCAGCCAGAGTCCCTGCGGAGTGGAGTCCATCACCGCCGTCGTTGTTACACTGCCGAGGATACTCCGCTTCCTTGGGTTGTTTCGCTGTTAGCATAGAGCTACCCTGGGCAGGCGTAGTCTTGCCGTGCCGATGTAATCCATGTACCCATGTAACCTTATCCATAGTAATAAAGAGCTGATTTGTTCTATGCCAACAGTGCCGTATTCCAGAAGACTTGTCTCTGGGCTGGAATACGGGGCGTTCCGGTTCCTCTGAGCCAGGGTACCACAAGCGTTGATATCAGAGCAGGTCTGGCTGTAGGACGCCCTAGACCGCGCGAACGTTAGTAACCGGTAGTATAGAGGCTAGTCGGTTTGCTGCACTTGTTTGTTGCATTTGTTTGTGCATAGCATGCATATAGAATATTTATTTTGTCACTAACGGTTGATCTGGTGAGTGTAGGTGGTGTCGGTTTTGACCCACTACCTGCACCCTCCAGCTGCATATTCGTTCCTTGGTGTGGTGTTATCTCCGTCCCAGCGGAGTGATGCCAAGGTGCCTGGTGTTGTCGATCACTGGCAAGATTGATGCACCGGTACCACACCAATATATTCTCTTCAGCCACCCCTATCATTTTGGTGATAGACATGTTTCTATCCCGGATCTAGCCATCCCTCTAGTCGCTTTGGCAACCCTTACTGACATTAGACATCAGAAAAGGGCAACGCCTACAAGCCTTTCTTTTCATCGCTATCCCACCCTGCCATCCATTCCCTGGACAAGTACGGTTTCTTCCGTACGCTTGATGATGATGTGGTCATGACCTCCATGTACCGATCCATGATCACCAAGTCCGTCCCTGCCTCCGTATCCGTCCAGTTGCAATCGGTGTAAGATGTGTTTGGTGTAGCCTTGTTTACACTAACTTTCTTCCACACATGGACTCACTTTCGTGCACACCACCACATCATGTTAGATCGTAACACCGGAGTTCTTGCGAGATTGGTGTGCTTAAGTAGGAATGCATATTATTGCTGTGAATAGCTGTAGTATATGATATTGGTTGTGTGTGATCTTGTTGCTTTGTGTGCTTTTATTTTAGTCGTTCCTTTTGCTTATTTCTTTGGGCCTTTGGTGTTACCTTATTTTCCCTTATGGAAGTTGCTCACCGACACTGGACTCAAAGAATCAGTGAAGGGGCAAGCATTTGGAAGCTCTGCTCAACAATATGGGATTTGGCGCCGACTGCCTGGCCTGGGGAATATCTGGTCTGATTATAATGATATCCTGGATTGATTATTGGCATCAGGTATATATCAATGTGCGATCTTCACAGCAGTAATAATCAAATCAGCAAGAAGGCAAAGATGTGTGCATGATCAGCAGTACACTTCGGGTTAAAGGTATGGTTCACATATAAGGTTGGAGTCTGCTATGAGTACAATTTGAACCAGCTATATCCCAGAAGCAAGCCAGCATATGCTAGGAACTCAGTGCCCAACAAGAAGAATAGTCAAACAACTTTCTGCATACAAAAGTAACCGACGGCAGAAACATTAAGGGATATATATATATATATATATATATATATATATATATATATATATATATATATATATATATATATATATATATGCACTCAGTCTGCTTATGGCAACAAGGAAATTTCAGATATAAGCAACTCAGTCTTTCTACACAAGCTTGCCTCAGGAATCAAGTGGCTAGCCACACATGTTTCCATAGATGTGGTGAACATGCTGCCAAGGTCATACGAGTTACCCATACAATTATGTCAGCTCGGTGAGGATTTGACCATTGCATGAGCTATATAAGAAGAAGAATGACGCTAGTTATACACTTCAGTGTGATGACCAACAACCTATGGAGCAAGCCGACCATCTGATATATGCCCTAAAGCATTGCTCTGTGTTATTCTTGCATGTTTAAATTAATATGCTTATGCCTGTATGCGTAGTAGTGAGCTGTATGGGATGCTGATGAACCCTTTCCTACCTTTCTTTGGTAACGGCACCACGCCTGTGTTCTGAGCTGTTTCCGGCCGTCCGGGGTGGATGCCGACTTTATATTTCTCTTGTCAGCAACTGGCCTATGTTCTGAGCTGCTTTTCGGCCATTGCGGGCAGCTGTTGAATTTCTTTTCGTGGCAATGACCCTATGCTCTGAGCTGTTCTTCGGCCATCTTAGGGAGTTGCTACTTTCTTCTTATCGACACCGTCTCATGCTCTGAGCTGCTTTTCAGCCGTCTTGAGTCGGGGTTGAGTTACTCTAGTAATGTCCCAGATCTGAGTTGTAAAGACCGTTCTGGTGGCTACTGGTTTATTTGCCGGTTTCATCCAAGGGTTCAGACGATCGTTACCCTTTAGCTACAACTTGTAAAGTAATATGCCTACCGGAATAATGTACCTGGCAGTAGCCATAGTCATCCGAAGAATCAAGAACACATAAGGCCAAGCTCTGTCAGCTAAGGATCCAGGCAAGGAGAACCATAAGGGTATGGTGATGGTGGTTGCATGGTACCGATACCCTGGATAGTTTGAGTCGGTACCAACCACCATGGGTGCACACCCACGGGGTATATCCCATTTGCAATGACCTCCTATCAAGGTACCCCACTCAGCCAACTATGTATGCTCAGAATTGTCAGAAGAAGACATCCAAGTCCGTCAGGTCAGCCAAAAGATCAATTCGGCAGTCGGATTCCAGCAACCGTGGCAAAGCATTACATGGCCTACTATTTACTTAAAGGTGCCGACAGATGGAACGATCAGAAGGTTGACAACTATCTCGTAGCATGTGTCCTCACCTAGGGGAATTGGTTAAAAGAGAACCTGCCGTGAACAAAATTCTTCTGCAAGAACCATCGTCAGTCAAGCTTGGGAATAATAAAGTTATAAAGTCGTACCCTTTATGCTGGTCACGGCAGGTGACAGTCGAGTCTTTGGTACAAATGTGATACTCAAGACAGTGGAGATACCCAAGATGTTCTAGCAATTATTGCAAGAAGCCAGGTTCCACCAGGAGAACGGTATGATTCACAGCACCGTTTGAGTCTGGGGGACACACAACCATTTGAAGCCACCCAATGCAAAGAGTAAAAGATTTCATGTCGACCGAGAGAATCTGTTCACAACTCAATGGGCGGTCGTCCGCATTGGACTTCATCACAACACGTCCATCAAGAACTACTCTCGGGCTTGCGAGAAGGACAGGTATTTCAGTCAGGATAATACATCGCACCCAGACAGGTCGGCAGACATAAAAGGATCAAAGTCAGAGTAATATATGAGGTAAGATCTGTGAGAATGAGGATCCAGTGAATCGAACCACCCCAAAGCCAAGAAGTGAGTCAGATAATATACAGTGGGGACATAATACAAAGCCAAAAGGGAACCCTAGTTGGAAACAGTTTCCTCAAGTGGGAATATCCATGTTTAACCCCTGAGCAACCAAATCTCGAGGACGAGATTTCTTTAAGGGGGGTAGGTTTGTAACACCCTGGATTTTGCCCATTTTCTTTTTCTTTTGATTTTGGTTTGGATTTGCCCTTCGGTGGCTTAGCGATCTTGAAACCTAGAGAGATCACCCTCGATTCCTCTCCCAAGTGGCTTGTCAATCTCAAAACCACCCCAAGACCTTGCCATTTCCATCTCGGACCAATCCCAATATTCTTTTCTTGGGAATATTCCTTTTCCTATTAAAAGAATAACCCTGTGTGCCCTGGGTTGTGAAGCAACCCACACTTCCATCATTCCAAAGATTCCAAAATAATTCCCATAAATTGTTTGGGTTATATATTCCTCAGATATGTCAAAATCCTTCCTTGCCATGTCTAGAAATATTTCACTAATATTTCTTTTTTTATTCTGCCCCAGCTGGCAGTTTGTGAAGCAAGTACCCTTTATATCTGCTTGCTTGCTCTCAAACTTTTTGTGCACTCTTTCCCATCCATATCATTTCCTCATGCCAAATCTCAACTTCATTTGCCTAGTGAATATTCCTGAGCAATTTTTCAAAGTTTCTGTTCAAACAGAGGCCTTGTGAAGGAAGTGCAAGCTAGGCATACCCAAATGAGTTGAAATTTTGCAAGCATCTTCATATGCTCAAATTAACACTCTCCACAAGATTTGAGCATCATCCCATCTTCTAGGTGAGCACACCTTCCAATCTTTGCTTCTGTTCATATTTTTCTGTTGTGAAGCAACTATATTTTATATTACTTCATAATTACTGAAAAATTACCAGAGCATTTTTATACCCATATAACCCATCTCCACAAAATTTGGTCTCATTTTAGCTTCCCAATAATTCCCTAGAGTTTTTCCAAGATTCTGTCCAAAGAGGACCACTGTGAAGGAAGTACCATTTTGGCATGTCCAAATGGTGTGAAATTTTTACAGCGTGTTCATGTATCCAAATAACTCCTATCCACCAAATTTCAGCTCAATCCAAGCATCTATTAGAGTGCTACTTCATGATTCATTTTCTGGACCAGTTTGGCAGTTGTGAAGCAACTATGACAAATCCTGGTCCAAATCATACAAAAATTCACAGGAATGTGGTCCCTCTTAATATAAACCTCCCAGACATCACATTTGGCTCTTATCACCTCCCTGTTAATCACAGTTGTTCAGTCAAGTTTGCTACAGCAAACTTCCAGTGAAGACTCACATCCACCCTTGGTATCTTTTGCTGATCCATCACCTCCCTGAGACTGTTCCTTGAAAGGACTCTCTACTAGACAACACGCTGCATGCCAGGGTGCACCGCGTGAGCCAGTTCACGCGGTGACCACGCGGTTGGCATAACAGCCAGAGCGTTCTAGCGATGGAACCCCTCGGTGTCATCCGTTTCCTCGCGTCCTCGCCACCTAGCTATGTCCAGGAGCTTCATCTCGTCGTCGCCCTCCTCCTAGAAGCCTCTCCCCTCCTCTTTCCTTTCATCGCACCACGGCGATCGCCGTCACTATTCTGCCCATGACCGCCATCGTCGTTTTCCCCTGTCCCCTCCTCCTCGAGTCCTCCCGAAGCTCCTACGAGCCTCTCCACCCCTCCGTGAAGCCACTCGACACCGAAAACGGACAGCCACGCCACCCCGTGCTCCAGTGCGCCGATAAGATCGCCACCGTGGCCGTCCTTATCACCTCACCATCGCTCGGCTATAAATAGGCCAGCCGAGCCCCTCCCGAGCTCACCATCGCCCTAACCTCACTCCACTGCTCCTCCCCGACTGCTCCATCCCTCGCCGGAGCTCTTCCTTGCTGCCCATTGCCGCCATGGTCGCCGTTGGCCTCCTCCTAAATTCACTCAACACCGAGCTCCTCCCCTTCCCATTCCACCACCAGTAGATCCCTAGGGCTCCGGCAGATCTCCGCAGCTCCTCTCCTCGGTCGCCGGAGGCCGCGGCACCGTGCCCGACTCCGGCCGGAGCCACCGTCCGCCCCGGCCAAGGACCAGCCCACCTCGTTGCTCTCCGGCGGGAATGGACTCCCCCATCAGCTGTGCCTCGTCTCTCTAGTCACTCCGGTGGCCGAAGCATCGCCGGAGGTGGCCGGTGGCGTCGGGGCGGCCGCCGGCGTCGAGCCCCTCCTCTGCCTCCTCTGTTCCATGCAGGGACAGGGAGAGGAGGTAGAAGATAGGGGCCAGGCGGGCCCCGCGTCTCCCCTCGACCCCACCAGTCAGCCACAGGAGCCCTTCCCAGTCAGCATAAGTGGAGGCATATTCTTTGGAATACGTCTTCCCAGCTGGAAAGCGCATTTCCTGAGAGTGCGCGATCTGTTTTTCAGCTGGGGGCCTATTTGTGAAAATTTTGTTTACAGATAGGTCCCTGGCAGAAAAACCATCACATCTTTTTGCTCGTAACTCCGATCGAGGTGAATCCAAAGCCCACTTCTTCGTCTTGTTGAGCTCTATCTGTTGGTATCATTTTCATAATGTGTTAATGTAACACCCCAAAATTTTGGTTCAATTTTTTTTAAAATTCTTTATTTGATTTAAAGGAGGTTATTTGAATTTTTTTTTCTAAAGAGGGACTCTCCTCAAATCCTTTCGATGACAAATATTTTATGAGTCCTTCTCAATCTTGATTCTGGTCTTGAGGGTTTTTCAACATGTGTTGGTTCAACACAAATACTCTTGGGTTGTTTTACTTTTTCTTTTATTAAAAATAATTTCTATAATTTTTGGATTTATCTTTCCCTATTCAAAAATACTCTTATGTTGCTCTCTTGCCATGACCTATGTTGTAAATTTTCTTCATAAACCCTCCTCCCTACTTTGGGTCAAGCCAAGCATCCAATTCCAGCAAGTTTCAACCTCTTTTAGATTTTATTTCTATTTATTTCATCATCAAATCATTTTCTGTCTTTTATTTGGACCCTTGGGATTTACAAAGGAAGTGCCAAATTCCTTTGAGCTTTGACCCCAAGTAAATTACCCTAGCTACTCCTTGGTACCCTCAACCTAGATCCATCAAGAGTTGCTGGTCCATAGTTCAATTTTTTCAAAATTTGTTTCCTGCAAGTCTGGACCAGATTTGCTATTTTTGGTGAAATTCATTCTTTTCCCTTTCTAAAAATTCTGAGAAAATTCACGTAGTCTCTGGATGCATCAAGAGACCACCCCTCCAAGTTTCAGCTCAAGAAAAATTGTCCACGTGCATCAAACATTTCGTCGAGCAGCTGGCCGGCACTGTTCCTGTCAAGGTTCAGAGTTCAGTGTTTAATCTTCAGAGTCAGTGTCGTTTTCTTCAGAGCTTCGACGTCAATCTCGCCAGTAACTGCAGTGGCGCCATGTTCCCTGTTCCTTCTTCTTATCCAGTGGCCGCGCGGTCGGTTGGCGTCTTTCCCTGGTCGCCGGTGAGCTGGCAGGGAGTACATCATCCCTGTGAGCGGTGGCAGCGATGCCCACTGCGGTCGCCAGAGAACTCAGCAAGGAGCGGCGCCGTCCAGCACCGGCCACACCACCCTGAGCCTCCGCGTGGCCGTCCTCTTCGTTGGGCACGCTGCAGAACCGTCGTCGTGGCCTGAGAAGCGCAGAGCGTGCTCTCTGCCGCCGACGTGCCCGTGAGGCCGTTCCGTCGAGAACCTGGAGTATCGCCCAAGTTGGACCAAGCTTAAGCTAGGGATGGAACCGGTGAACCAATCCGCAGCTGCCTAGTCGCCTAAACCTCCAGCTCGACCACCACCTCGCCTTAATTTCTTGCCGGAGATATTTTGGTCATGGCACCCTCCTCGCCTGCCTATAAATAGAGGCTCCCGAGCCACTTAGCAGCTCAGTACCACTCCACCTCATCACCAGAGCCTCGCCCAACCACCAGGAGGACCTCGGGGAGGTCATCTCCCTCAGCTCCGGCCGCCTTGACCCTCTTCGGGCGCCAGCACGATTCGCTTTGGTTGCTCTATCTCCTTAGCTCAATTTTGGTCAGCAACCTCCTAGTCCTCCACCTCTTCTAACCCGAGCTCTAATTCGGTGATAGCAGCCCTCCTCGGCGAGATCCCTCATCGCCCGACGCCGCCGTCCGCCAGAGAGGAAGTGGCCGTCGACGTGGTGCTCCCCGACGCCTCCTTCCACCACCCACCGACGCGGATTTGTCCCGTGAGTACAACCATCCCCTTTCCCTCCTCTAGTTCGCCGTCGATCGTCGCCGGTGTTCACCGTTTGCTTCTGGCGCCGGCGAGCTCTGTTTTTAAACCTGACATGTGGGACCCCCTCGACAGCCTCTCCACTTCTTCTCGAACCGTTTTCTGAAAACGTCTTCGGGCAGAATACGTTTTCTCATCTGGTTGACGTATTTTCATCTGAAGCGTTTTCTATTTTTTCAAAACTAGCCCCTGGAAAGTTTTCTGTTTATAACAGAATAGTCCCTGGACTAAAACCTTTATAACTTTTAAGCAAAAGATGATTTTGAGTTGATTCTTTTTCTGTCTTCTCTATTTTTCTGTCTAGTTTTTTATCATATTTATTTGAAAAATATTTGGAATGATTTTTATGCGCGCACGGTATTTACGTTAGAATTCGATATTTTTTTATGTAACGTAGATACCGAAGGAGGTAACGGTGCCGCCAACTTCACCGAGGTAGACTCCGACTACTCCGAACCAGGCAAGCATGTTTGAACCTTTGATATGATGAGTGTTTTGCATGTTTGCTTGAGTGGTTTTCTCATGGCATGTTTATATAAGCATTTGTTGAATGTGATATTTCATGCAAGGTAAGTTGCAAGTGAGCTACAACACTTGATGTGATCATAAGATGGTGAAACAACCTAATCATGTGGTGGCATGGTAGGTTGCAAGCTGGTATTGTTGGAGCATGCCAGTTCTATAACAAACTGTTTAACTCCAGTGTCGACATAGATTGAGTCTTGTTCCCGTTCGCCTTCTTTTCGTGCTGCCACATGTTTTCTGCAAAGAATGCGGTTTAGTAAATTGCAAACCTCTTTCCATGTACACACCAAATAGAGGGGCCGTGATGAGGGTTCCATGGCCCTGGATTAAAGCCCGTCATCCGGTCAGGGGGCATGTGTGTTTCCGGTTGGGACCGAGAGGGGGGCACGCCTTAGAGCGCGCGGTATAAATTTGATCCCATGCTATTCGAGGTGTTGGCCTCCCCGTCTTAGAGTTTTTCTTGAATGTTGCCTAGGGTGATTCCTGGCATCGGGATGTGGAACGGGTGTGTACTGGTTAGATGTGTTTTCTTCTAAAATACAATAGACGGAACTAGTCCTTTGTGGCTACTGAAATCCGTTGGCTGTGGGTAAAGAGTACAAACTTTGTAGAGTCAAAACCATTCGAGTAACCATGTCCACAGTCAAGGACGTTAGTTGACAGGTCAAGTGTGAGTCTCAGTGTCAGTCTCTCGAGAACAAATATGTTAACTGACAGTAGTAAACCTGGCTGAATATTATTCCGGTGGATGGACTAACCTGTTTATTATTATATACTGAGTATTCCTGGGGATGGTGCTACCTCCATGGACTTCTCGAATTCGAATGATGAAATATAAGCCCTTTATGTGATGTCGCTCAGACGTCCGACTGTGGCATTCTTGTTATTTACTTTTGATATAAGCCCTTTATGTGATGTCGCTCAGACGTCCGACTGTGGCATTCTTGTTATTTACTTTTGATATAAGCCCTTTATGTGATGTCGCATCAGATGGTCCAACTGTGGCATTCTTGTTATTTACTTTTGATATAAGCCCTTTATGTGATGTCGCTCAGATGTCCAACTGTGGCATTCTTGTTATTTACTTTTGATATAAGCCCTTTATGTGATGTCGCTCAGACGTCTGACTGTGGCATTCTGGTCATTTACTTTCATTATAAGCCCTTTTTGAGATGTCGCATTCAGACGTCCGACTGTGGCACGTACTGTCATTTACTTTTCAGTATAAGCCCTTTATGTGGTGTCGCCCTGACACCCGACTGCGGCATGTTATTTTATTTTTACCTTTCGAGGCGTCGCTTCAGACACCCGATCGGTCTTCTGCTATTTTATTGGGATTTCGGGAGGACTACCTCCTGACTTCCATTTTATTTATCTTGCAGTGCAAATTTGTTACCTGAGTGTGTATTACCAATTTGCTCATGTGCATCATGTTTGCATTTGTTATATCTTATGTCCAAACTGTCTTGCGAGTACATTCAAAGTACTCACCTGGCTTGTTGATTTGGCCAGATGTTGACGAAGGTGATCTTATGGATGAAGAGTACGATAGCGAGTCCGACACCTAGAGGAGTCCCAGTCAGTCCCTTGCGATCCTGGAGTTGGTCACTTGTATTATATACGCTTTCGCTACCCTAATAAAATCATCGAGCCTCACTCCGGCGCTTGATGAGTTGTAAGATTTTGGAGTCACGTCACCCACTTCACTGTGACATATGCACCACCACTTTTATTACGAGTCAGTAGTTATGCCACCATACCCTTTGTGCCATATCCGCCTTTATGTGTAATATTGGTGTACTTGTAATAAATTGTTGAGCAGCCTCAGCTCAACCCTGTAAAATATTTAGTACTGCTGGATTTCTGTATCAAGGAATTGTCTACCAGTAAGAAGGATTTTTCTGTACTGGTCTGACGAAAGGGGCGATTTTCCAATAAATGTTTGTTGAAAAACCGGTCCTGACAACCTTGGTATCAGAGCCAGGCTGACTGTAGGAAGCCACTAGGTGCGATCGCTGATCGGTTATTAGCGTAATTGGTGCTCTTTAGCACTTTGCAAATTGTAGCAATTTTCTGTTAGTCATCATAAATTTATGATTTGACTATCTGGAATTTTTGTCTTCTTTTGTAGATGGCTGGCCGCGACTGTGAGTCACAGGTGTTCGCCAATGTACCTGAGGGGTTTATCAAGCTCCTCGCCTCCATCGCCAAGGTCGCGATTGGGCCATTGACTCGTCCGGAGTTCACACTCTACCAGCACAAGCTCAGCGACAGCGTGTCTATGCACCAGGCCACGGTACAATTCAAGGGAGGGCGTTCTGAATCACGCCACTTCCGATTTGTTGGGAGGGCCATGCCTACGGAGAGGCATGCCATGCAGATGGCTGCCCGTGAGGCAATAGCTCGTCTCCGGGATGCTCTTCCTTCGATGAAGGCTCATCGCTACCGCTACCTCCCATGCCACGTGCCATACACTTGTCATTATGCATTTGCTTGCTCTAGGGGAGAGAGAGATGAGGCCATTGATATGCTTGTTGAGTATCTCAAAGCTCTCGAGGCAGCTTTTGATAACCTCGTGGACGACTTGGTGGCTGCTCATATGGACTCAGTTCAGGACTGTGCCGCCAACAGGAGGGAGCTCCTCCATACAGCACCACCACTATCATACATCTCATCCTCAGCATCCTATGCACCTGCCATCTTAGCCACCGCTCGCTGCCTGCCTACCACTGAGGAGTTTGACCAAGTCATTGCTCCTACCCCAGTCAGTGCTGCATCACCTACCGCACCCGCACCAGCTTCACAACCCAGTGCTCCGCGCCTAGAGCCTATTAGTGAGGAGGAGGATGAGTCTCTAGCATCACTGGGACTTACCCTCGGCAGGCCGAGGGAAGTTTTTACCATCTCCGATTAAGTGCGCCGAGCAGCCGTGTGATGTACCAGCTTGTATGATATGTTTATATGTATATAGGCTTGGTGAGAAGTAGTTTGTATGCGCATCATGTAGGAACTCGGAGAAGTGCACTAGCCTAAATAACATGTCAGGAATGTGTACGCACATCCTGAGTGATGTACTATATAATTACGGCTTGCTTGTAAGATATGTACTGAGCGGTCCTTCTCCATGCGCAATCAAGTATTTTCTTGAAAAATCTTGGAGTTTTTAAATTTTTGCCTTTGCAAAATTATTTATTTTGTTACTCAGATTTTTCTCATGAGTTCTGCAAAAATACCCCAGAGTGGAAATGCCTCGTCCCTGGACTCGTTCCATGCCAAGTCCGCCAGAAGAAAATTATGGTACCCAGACAAGTAACAATTTCACACAGGGGCAGTCAAGTCAGCAAGGCAGTGAAGCAGCGTTTTCTCAAGTATGCCGCCTTTATGAGCAAAGCCAGCAGCAGCATCAAGAAATGATGAACCATATTATCAACATGGGAAATCACCGCGAACCGTACCAGCAGCATTCCAAATTGTCTGAACTACAAAAGACACGTCCTCCAACTTTCTCTCACACGGATAAACCTCTTGAGGCCGATGATTGGCTTCGAGACATTGAGAGGAAATTAATTATTACACAATGTTCAGACCGTGAGAAGGTACTTTATGCACCTCACTACCTCACTGGAGCAGCTGCATCATGGTGGGAAAATTTCCTACACATGCACCCTAATGAAAACAACATCACCTGGGAAGAATTTAAGGAAAATTTTCGTGGGGCGCACATTCCCAGAAGTGTTATGAAGATCAAAAAAAGGGAGTTTGATGACCTCAAGCAGAGAAGCATGACAGTGACTGAGTACAATAGTCAGTTTACTCAATTATCTCGTTATGCCAACGAAGAACATATGACTGAAAATAAAAAGATGGAAAAATTTCTGGACGGTCTGGCACCAGCACTTAAATGCCAGCTGGTCGTGCACACCTTTCCAGATTTCAAAACGCTTGTGGACAAGGCTATGACATTGGAAAATGAGCGCCGCAGCTTGGAGGATATTCGCAAGCGCAAAAGGGACAAGACTACTCATTCTCGCAACAACCGGAACAAGAATGATTTCCAGAGAAATGGGGCGAAAAAATCCGCAACCAATGTTCCACGCCCAAACAAAAAATTTCATGCAAGGGACAAGGATTTTACGTATCACCCAGGCGTTACTTGCTTCGCCTGTGGAGAGGAAGGACACTATGCCAAGCAGTGCCGAAAGCCAAGAAACTCGGCCCTCAAGCCGAACAATAATGGAAATAATTCGGCCCCTAAGCGCAACAACTTCAACCCCAATAACAATCACAGGAAGGGTCACGTGAACCATGTAACCCAGGAGGAAGCACAGAATGCTCCGGACATCGTACTCGGTACGTTCCCTGTCAACACAATACCTGCCACAGTTTTGTTCGATTCTGGAGCTTCTCACTTGTTCATTTCCAAGAAATTTGCTTTGCAACATGATTTTCCGATTCTCCCCTTGGAAAATTCCATGACCATCAAGTCCCCCGGGATTAAGCAAATCACTCAGAGTTACTGCCAAGGTGTGGTTATTGAGATTGAGGGATTAAAGTTTCGGGCAAACCTCATTGTATTGGAAAATAAGGGACTGGATGTTATCCTAGGAATGGACTGGTTAACCAACAACAAGGGATTTATCGACTATTTCAATTGGACTGTGATTCTCACTCATCATCACGGGAAGACAATAAAAATTGCAGCTCAAGAAAGATCAATATCACTGCGACCAAGATTGAACAAGGTGGAGATTTCAGAGTTAAGTAAAGTTCCAGTGGTGTGTGAGTTTCCTGATGTATTTCCCGAAAAGCTACCAGGCATGCCACCAGACCGGGAAATAGAGTTCATCATTGAACTAGCACCTGGAACCACTCCCATTTACAAGAAACCATACAGAATGGCACCCTCCGAGCTGGTAGAATTGAAGAAGCAAATAAAAGAATTACTGGACAAAGGTTATATCAGGGCTAGCTCCTCACCTTGGGGTTCACCAGTATTATTTGCCAAGAAAAGAGAAGGGACACTGAGATTATGTATAGACTATCGAGCACTCAACATGGTCACCATCAAAAACAAATATCCGATGCCACGGATAAATGATTTAATTGACCAGCTCGCACAAGCCAAGGTTTTCTCAAAAATTGATTTAAGGTCGGGATATCATCAATTAAAAGTACGGACAGAAGACATCCCTAAGATAGCATTCACCTCCAGATATGGGTTATATGAATTTACAGTAATGCCGTTCGGACTGACAAACGCCCCCGCATATTTTGTCCACCTCATGAACAAAGTGTTTATGAAATTTATGGACAAATTTGTTGTGGTGTTCATTGACGATATTTTAGTATATTCCAAGACACCATAAGAACATGCTGAACATCTCAGAATTGTACTGGGAGAATTAAGGAAACATCAATTGTACACCAAATTCAGCAAATGTGAATTTTGGTTAAAACAAGTTGGTTTTCTAGGCGACATATTAACCCAAGAAGGTGTTGCCGTGGACCCAGAAAAAGTCAAAGCCGTACTTGACTGGAAACAACCAGCCAACGTAACAGATATACGAAGTTTTCTGGGAATGGCTAGATATTATAGAAGATTTATTGAGGGATTCTCCACCATAGCAAAACCTATGACACAGCTACTCAAGAAGGATAAGAAATTTGTGTGGACTGAAGCTTGCGAGAAAAGCTTCCAAGAACTCAAAAGGAGATTAACAACAACACTAGTATTAGTCGTGCCAGACATACACAAAATTTTTGAAGTATATTGCGACGCGTCCAGGAAAGGCCTCGGATGCGTATTAATGCAAGAAGGCAAAGTAGTCGCATATGCTTCCAGGCAACTATGAAGGCATGAAGAAAATTATCCTACTCATGAATTGGAATTAGCAGCAGTTATTCATGCACTCAAAGAATGGAGGCACTTTTTGCTTGGGAATCGTTGTGAAATATATACGGACCATAAAAGCCTCAAATATATTTTCACACAACCAGAACTCAATTTACGACAACGAC
Organism: Thinopyrum elongatum; assembly: GCA_011799875.1. Lineage (NCBI taxonomy): Eukaryota > Viridiplantae > Streptophyta > Magnoliopsida > Poales > Poaceae > Thinopyrum > Thinopyrum elongatum. The sequence goes on from CM022298.1 coordinate 106,159,682, forward strand.
GCTGGTTGGAATTAGTGAAAGATTATGATGTTGGCATTCACTACCATCCAGGAAAGGCGAATGTAGTGGCAGATGCTCTCAGTCGAAACCCAAGCTCGAGCAACGATGGTCTACAAGACTTGAGACCTGAGTTTCAGCGAGAGTTTGCCAAACTTAACATGGTGTTGGTCACAGAAGGCACTGTGTCAAATTTGGAAATACAGCCCACCCTAATGGAACAAATTAAGAAAGCTCAGCATGGACACCCCAGCATCGAAGGCATAAAAAGAAAAGTGAGTCTGGGCAAGGCCTCAGAATTCGTCGTAGACAACAAGGGAATATTATGGTACGGAGATAGGCTATGCGTAGCAAATATAGAGGACCTCAAACAGCAAATTTTGGCCGAAGCCCACACCGCTCCATATTCAATCCACCCTGGAGGAACCAAAATGTACAAGGACATTCAGGAAATTTTTTGGTGGCACGGTATGAAAAGGGATATAGCCACATTCACTACATGTTGTGATTCATGTCAGCGCATCAAAGCCGAGCACCAAAAACCAGCAGGACTATTACAGCCAAACAGGATACCTGAATGGAAATGGGATGAAATTGGAATGGATTTTATTGTCGGGCTACCTTGGTCACGACACGGAAATGATGCCATATGGGTCATCACAGATAGATTAACCAAGGTGGCACATTTTATTCCAGTAAAGACAACCCACACCACTCAGAAGCTTGCGAGGCTTTATCTCTCCCGTATTGTTTGTCTGCATGGAGTTCCAAAGACTATAATATCCGACAGAGGCACGCAATTCGTCTCCAGATTTTGGGATCATTTACAACAAGCTCTGGGAAGTCAACTAGTATTCAATACAGCATACCACCCCCAGACTGGAGGACGGACTGAACATGTGAACCAAATTCTAGAGGACATGCTGAGAGCATGTGTTCTCACCTATGGAGCCAGTTGGGAAGAAAGCTTATCGTATGCCGAGTTCGCATACAACAACAGTTACCAAGACAGTCTACAAATGGCACCTTTTGAAGCCTTGTATGGGCGAAGATGCCGTACCCCATTAAATTGGTCAGAGAAAGGAGACAGTTGTATCTTCGGCCCAGACATGCTCAAGGAAGCTGAGAAGAAAGTTAAACTAATCAGGGATCGACTCAAGATAGGCCAGAGCCGACAAAAGAGTTATTATGATCAAAAACATCGGGAAGTCAGTTTTGAACCCGGTGAATATGTGTATCTATGAGTATCCCCTAAGAGGGGCCTGCAACGATTCAAAGTTAAAGGAAAGCTGGCACCACGATTTATTGGACCCTTCTGTGTAATTGGACGAAGAGGCACAGTGGCCTACCAGCTAGACCTACCTGAAGAACTGTCAGACGTCCATGATGTGTTCCACATCTCACAATTGAGGAAATGTGTAAGCAACCCAGAGAAGCATGTATCTCATGAGAGCATTGACGTGCAACCAGACCTCACCTACAGGGAACGTCCAATAAAAATATTGGAGGAGTCTGAAAGAAGGACCCGTCAGAAGACAATTAAGTTTTTCAAGGTTCAGTGGAGCAATCACACCGAGGATGAAGCAACATGGGAAAGAGAGGATTTTCTTCGGGCAGAGTACCCACACCTATTTGAGGATCAGCTGAAATCTCGGGGACGAGATTTTTCCAAAGGGGGTAGGTGTTGTAACACCCCAAAATTTTGGTTTGATTTTTTAAAATTCTTTATTTGATTTAAAGGAGGTTATTTGAATTTTTTTTCTAAAGAGGGACTCTCCTTCTCAAATCCTTTCGATGACAAATATTTTATGAGTCCTTCTCAATCTTGATTTTGGTCTTGAGGGTTTTTCAACATGTGTTGGTTCAACACAAATACTCTTGGGTTGTTTTACTTTTTCTTTTATTAAAAAGAATTTCTATAATTTTTGGATTTATCTTTCCCTATTCAAAAATACTCTTATGTTGCTCTCTTGCCATGACCTATGTTGTAAATTTTCTTCCTAAACCCTCCTCCCTACTTTGGGACAAGCCAAGCATCCAATTCCAGCAAGTTTCAACCTCTTTTAGATTTTATTTCTATTTATTTCATCATCAAATCATTTTCTGTCTTTTATTTGGACCCTTGGGATTTACAAAGGAAGTGCCAAATTCCTTTGAGCTTTGACCCCAAGTAAATTACCCTAGCTACTCCATGGTACCCTCAACCTAGATCCATCAAGAGCTGCTGGTCCACAGTTTAATTTTTTCAAAATTTGTTTCCTGCAAGTCTGGACCAGATTTGCTATTTTTGGTGAAATTCATTCTTTTCCCTTTCTAAAAATTCTGAGAAAATTCAGGTAGTCTCTGGATGCATCAAGAGACCACCCCTCCAAGTTTTAGCTCAAGAAAAATTGTCCACATGCGTCAAACATTTCGTCGAGCAGCTGGCCGGCACTGTTCCTGTCAAGGTTCAGAGTTCAGTGTTTAATCTTCAGAGTCAGTGTCATTTTCTTCAGAGCTTCGACGTCAATCTCGCCAGTAACTGCAGCGGCGCCATGTTCCCTGTTCCTTCTTCTTATCCAGTGGCCGCGCGGTCGGTTGGCATCTTCCCCTGGTCGCCGGTGAGCTAGCAGGGAGTACATCATCCCCCTGAGCGGCGGCAGCGATGCCCGCTGCGGTCGCCAGAGAACTCAGCAAGGAGCGGCGCCGTCCAGCACCGCCCACACCACCCTGAGCCTCCGCGTGGCCGTCCTCTCCGCTGGGCGCGCTGCAGAACCATCACCGTGGCCTGAGAAGCGCAGAGCGCGCTCTCTGCCACCGACGTGCCCGTGAGGCCGTTCCGTCGAGAACCTGGAGTATCGCCCAAGTTGGACCAAGCTTAAGCCAGGGATGGAACCGGTGAACCAATCCGCAGCTGCCCAGTCACCTAAACCTCCAGCTCGACCACCACCTCGCCTTAATTTCTCGCCGGAGATATTTTGGTCACGGCACCCTCCTCGCCTGCCTATAAATAGAGGCTCCCGAGCCACTTAGCAGCTCAGTACCACTCCACCTCATCACCAGAGCCTCGCCCAACCACCAGGGGGACCTCGGGGAGGTCATCTCCCTCAGCTCCGGCCGCCTCGATCCGCTTCGGGTGCCAGCACGATTCGCTTTGGTTGCTCTATCTCCTCAGCTCAATTTTGGTCAGCAACCTCCTAATCCTCCACCTCTTCTAACCCGAGCTCTAATTCGGTGATAGCAGCCCTCCTCGGCGAGATCCCTCATCGCCCGACGCCGCCGTCCGCCGGAGAGGAAGTGGCCGTCGACGTGGTGCTCCCCGACGCCTCCTTCCACCACCCACCGACGTGGATTTGTCCCGTGAGTACAACCATCCCCTTTCCCTCCTCTAGTTCACCGTCGATCGTCGCCGGCGTTCACCGTTTGCTTCTGGCGCCGGCGAGCTCTGTTTTTAAACCTGACATGTGGGACCCCCTCGACAACCTCTCCTCTTCTTCTCGAACCGTTTTCTGAAAACACCTTCGGGCAGAATACGTTTTCTCATCTGGTTGACGTATTTTCATCCGAAGCGTTTTCTATTTTTTCAAAAATAGCCCCTGGAAAGTTTTCTGTTTATAACAGAATAGTCCCTGGACTAAAACCTTTATAACTTTTAAACAAAAGATGATTTTGAGTTGATTCTTTTTCTGTCATCTCTATTTTTCTGTCTAGTTTTTTATCATATTTATTTGAAAAATATTTGGAATGATTTTTATGCTCGCACGGTATTTACGTTAGAATTTGATATTTTTTTATGTAACGTAGATACCGAAGGAGGTAACGGTGCCGCCAACTTCACCGAGGTAGACTCCGACTACTCCGAACCAGGCAAGCATGTTTGAACCTTTGATATGATGAGTGTTTTTCATGTTTGCTTGAGTGGTTTTCTCATGGCATGTTTATATAAGCATTTGTTGAATGTGATATTTCATGCGTGGTAAGTTGCAAGTGAGCTACAACACTTGATGTGATCATAAGACGGTGAAACAACCTAATCATGTGGTGGCATGGTAGGTTGCAAGCTAGTATTGTTGGAGCATGCCAGTTCTATAACAAACTGTTTAACTCCAGTGTCGACATAGATCGAGTCTTGTTCCCGTTCGCCTTCTTTTCGTGCTGCCACATGTTTTCTGCAAAGAATGCAGTTTAGTAAGTTGCAAACCTCTTTCCATGTACACACCAAATAGAGGGGCCGTGATGAGGGTTCCATGGCCCTGGATTAAAGCCCGTCATCCGGTCAGGGGGCATGGGTGTTTCCGGTTGGGACCGAGAGGGGGGCACCCCTTAGAGCGCGCAGTATAAATTTGATCCCATGCTATTCGAGGTGTTGGCCTCCCTGTCTTAGAGTTTTTCTTGAACGTTGCCTAGGGTGATTCCTGGCATCGGGATGTGGAATGGGTGTGTACTAGTTAGATGTGTTTTCTTCTAAAATACCGTAGACGGAACTAGTCCTTTGTGGCTACTGAAATCCGTTGGCTGTGGGTAAAGAGTACAAACTTTGCAGAGTCAAAACCATTCGAGTAACCATGTCCACGGTCAAGGACGTTGGTTGACAGGTCAAGTGTCAGTCTCAGTGTCAGTCTCAGTGTCAGTCTCTGGAGAACAAATATGTTAACTGACAGTAGTAAACCTTGCTGAATATTATTCCGGTGGATGGACTAACCTGTTTATTATTATATACTGAGTATTCCTGGGGATGGTGCTACCTCCATGGACTTCTCGAATTCGAATGATGAAATATAAGCCCTTTATGTGATGTCACTCAGACGTCCGACTGTGGCATTCTTGTTATTTACTTTTGATATAAGCCCTTTATGTGATGTCGCTCAGACGTCCGACTGTGGCATTCTTGTGATTTACTTTTGATATAAGCCCTTTATGTGATGTCGCTCAGATGTCCAACTGTGGCATTCTTGTTATTTACTTTTGATATAAGCCCTTTATGTGATGTCGCTCAGATGTCCAACTGTGGCATTCTTGTTATTTACTTTTGAAATAAGCCCTTTATGTGATGTCGCTCAGACGTCCGACTGTGGCATTCTGGTCATTTACTTTCATTATAAGCCCTTTTTGAGATGTCGCATTCAGACGTCCGACTGTGGCACGTACTGTCATTTACTTTTCAGTATAAGCCCTTTATGTGGTGTCGCCCTGATGCCCGACTACGGCATGTTATTTTATTTTTACCTTTCGAGGCGTCGCTTCAGACACCCGATCGGTCTTCTGCTATTTTATTGGGATTTCGGCACGACTACCGCCTGACTTCCTTTTTATTTATCTTGCAGTGCAAATTTGTTACCTGAGTGTGTATTACCAATTTGCTCATGTGCATCATGTTTGCATTTGTTATATCTTATGTGCAAACTGTCTTGCGAGTACATTCAAAGTACTCACCTGGCTTGTTGATTTGGCCAGATGTTGACGAAGGCGATCTTATGGATGAAGAGTACGATAGCGAGTCCGACACCTAGAGGAGTCCCAGTCAGTCCCTTGCGATCCTGGAGTTGGTCACTTGTATTATATACGCTTCCGCTACCCTAATAAAATCATCGAGCCTCACTCCGGCGCTTGATGAGTTGTAAGATTTTGGAGTCATGTCACCCACTTCACTGTGACATATCCACCACCACTTTTATTACGAGTCAGTAGTTATGCCACCACACCCATTGTGCCATATCTGCCTTTATGTGTAATATTGGCGTACTTGTAATAAATTGTTGAGCAGCCTCAGCTCAACCCTGTAAAATATTTAGTGCTGCTGGATTTCTGTATCAAGGAATTGTCTACCAGTAAGAAGGATTTTTCTGTACTAGTCTGACGAAAGGGGCGATTTCTCAATAAATGTTTGTTGAAAAACCGGTCCTGACAGTTAACACAGTGAAAATGACCATTTTGCCCTTGCCGTAAACAGCCCCCTCCGGGAGAGAACTGTTTCCGGTGATCCATTCCGCGAGCGTTCCGCACTTCTCCCCGGTGATTTCCTTCATACCCAGGCAAGCCACGACAGCCACTTGCATGATGGATTTGTAGTAGCTATGGTTCCTACTTGAATAGTTATTTAACATGTGCATGTTATTCTGTTTGAGAATACTGTATATGCTCATGTTTCATGCTTATCTCTATATTCTGTCCATGTGCATCTTGCTAGTTATCAAGTACTCGTTGGTAGCATTATGCTCATGGTTGATACTTACAGTAGTTCATGCTAAGATGATGACAATATCTGCATGTTTCTTTATCCGTTGTTATGATTCATCTTGTTATCATGGCTCAGCACATCATCATTCAAATTTAACCAGATGTTAATCGAACTTAAACATCTGTTGGCTGAGTCATAGTGCGCCACCGAATCGAGCTCACCAGTGCGACCACACTTGCTGGCATGGGGCAGCCCTAATTCGGTCTATTGTCATGCCTCTCGCCGGTACCTCTCACCAGGGAAGGTTATGAGCGCGTGCTACCCTGGCCCGGTAGGCGGCTATAACCTTGTGAACCCAGTTTTGGTATTGAGCTCAGGTCCCCGTTTGGGACAGCTTTGTTTAGCCACGACGGTGGCAGGTGTCGAAAGGACACAGGGGTCACCCATGGCATAGCCCAAAGGGGAGTGTGTCGGAGTGGCCTGGAGAGTGCCATGCAATAGACTGGGTTTTGTCGAAATGTCGTTGGTCCACCCGAATGGGAGCACGAGGCCATGCATTCCGTGGTGTGGGTACAGTGTACTAACCTCTGCAGAGTGTATGATCTATCGATAGCCGCATCCTCGGTTACGGGCACAGTTCGTAGTAGGACACACTATGGGTCAACAGTATAATAATCTTGCTTATAACAACCCGGTTCGATGAGAAAGAAGTTGGTTGATCTTTATGTGATCGCGAGAGGATCACCGGGGTATCGAAGATACCGACGTTGGTTGATCGGGATCACGAGAGGATCACCGTGGTATCATGGATACCGGATTTGGTTGATAGTGTTATGTGGTGATCTCGGGTGAAGATCAAGCTCCTTGTGATCATGTTATCACTTCGATATTGTAATACCAAGTTTGGTTGGTCCCGAGGTTAACATGTGGCACACTCAATGGTAAGTTCTTACATGTGGTGGTTACGAGGTAACCCCGGACAGAGTAAGTTGCATCATGATAGTTTCAACCTGATGCATGTAGTGACATCCTGCTCATATGCCATATCGTTCTAGCATCATCATGATTACACCTGTTTAACATGTTAATGCCATGCCGTTGCTTGTCTTGATTGCTTTGGTTGCTGTTAGCTTGCGAGTACATTCAAAGTACTCACCTGGCATGTCATGCCAGTTTGCAGGTCATGCCATGATTGCTTGCTTGTCGAGGATTCCGAGTTCACGAGCTAGGATAAGAGGTTCCAGCCAGAGTCCCTGCGGAGTGGAGTCCATCACCGCCGTCGTTGTTACACTGCCGAGGATACTCCGCTTCCTTGGGTTGTTTCGCTGTTAGCATAGAGCTACCCTGGGCAGGCGTAGTCTTGCCGTGCCGATGTAATCCATGTACCCATGTAACCTTATCCATAGTAATAAAGAGCTGATTTGTTCTATGCCAACAGTGCCGTATTCCAGAAGACTTGTCTCTGGGCTGGAATACGGGGCGTTCCGGTTCCTCTGAGCCAGGGTACCACAAGCGTTGATATCAGAGCAGGTCTGGCTGTAGGACGCCCTAGACCGCGCGAACGTTAGTAACCGGTAGTATAGAGGCTAGTCGGTTTGCTGCACTTGTTTGTTGCATTTGTTTGTGCATAGCATGCATATAGAATATTTATTTTGTCACTAACGGTTGATCTGGTGAGTGTAGGTGGTGTCAGTTTTGACCCACTACCTGCACCCTCCAGCTGCATATTCGTTCCTTGGTGTGGTGTTATCTCCGTCCCAGCGGAGTGATGCCAAGGTGCCTGGTGTTGTCGATCACTGGCAAGATTGATGCACCGGTACCACACCAATATATTCTCTTCAGCCACCCCTATCATTTTGGTGATAGACATATTTCTATCCCGGATCTAGCCATCCCTCTAGTCGCTTTGGCAACCCTTACTGACATTAGACATCAGAAAAGGGCAACGCCTACAAGCCTTTCTTTTCATCGCTATCCCACCCTGCCATCCATTCCCTGGACAAGTACGGTTTCTTCCGTACGCTTGATGATGATGTGGTCATGACCTCCATGTACCGATCCATGATCACCAAGTCCGTCCCTGCCTCCGTATCCGTCCAGTTGCAATCGGTGTAAGCTGTGTTTGGTGTAGCCTTGTTTACACTAACTTTCTTCCACACATGGACTCACTTTCGTGCACACCACCACATCATGTTAGATCGTAACACCGGAGTTCTTGCGAGATTGGTGTGCTTAAGTAGGAATGCATATTATTGCTGTGAATAGCTGTAGTATATGATATTGGTTGTGTGTGATCTTGTTGCTTTGTGTGCTTTTATTTTAGTCGTTCCTTTTGCTTATTTCTTTGGGCCTTTGGTGTTACCTTATTTTCCCTTATGGAAGTTGCTCACCGACACTGGACTCAAAGAATCAGTGAAGGGGCAAGCATTTGGAAGCTCTGCTCAACAATATGGGATTTGGCGCCGACTGCCTGGCCTGGGGAATATCTGGTCTGATTATAATGATATCCTGGATTGATTATTGGCATCAGGTATATATCAATGTGCGATCTTCACAGCAGTAATAATCAAATCAGCAAGAAGGCAAAGATGTGTGCATGATCAGCAGTACACTTCGGGTTGAAGGTATGGTTCACATATAAGGTTGGAGTCTGCTATGAGTACAATTTGAACCAGCTATATCCCAGAAGCAAGCCAGCATATGCTAGGAACTCAGTGCCCAACAAGAAGAATAGTCAAACAACTTTCTGCATACAAAAGTAACCGATGGCAGAAACATTAAGGGATATATATATATATATATATATATATATATATATATATATATATATATATATATATATATATATATATATATGCACTCAGTCTGCTTATGGCAACAAGGAAATTTCAGATATAAGCAACTCAGTCTTTCTACACAAGCTTGCCTCAGGAATCAAGTGGCTAGCCACACATGTTTCCATAGATGTGGTGAACATGCTGCCAAGGTCATACGAGTTACCCATACAATTATGTCAGCTCGGTGAGGATTTGACCATTCTTCTTATCGACACCGTCTCATGCTCTGAGCTGCTTTTCAGCCGTCTTGAGTCGGGGTTGAGTTACTCTAGTAATGTCCCAGATCTGAGTTGTAAAGACCGTTCTGGTGGCTACTGGTTTATTTGCCGGTTTCATCCAAGGGTTCAGACGATCGTTACCCTATAGCTACAACTTGTAAAGTAATATGCCTACCGGAATAATGTACCTGGCAGTAGCCATAGTCATCCGAAGAATCAAGAACACATAAGGCCAAGCTCTGTCAGCTAAGGATCCAGGCAAGGAGAACCATACGGGTATGGTGATGGTGCTTGCATGGTACCGATACCCTGGATAGTTTGAGTCGGTACCAACCACCATGGGTGCACACCCACGGGGTATATCCCATTTGCAATGACCTCCTATCAAGGTACCCCACTCAGCCAACTATGTATGCTCAGAATTGTCAGAAGAAGACATCCAAGTCCGTCAGGTCAGCCAAAAGATCAATTCGGCAGTCGGATTCCAGCAACCGTGGCAAAGCATTACATGGCCTACTATTTACTTAAAGGTGCCGACAGATGGAACGATCAGAAGGTTGACAACTGTCTCGTAGTATGTGTCCTCACCTAGGGGAATTGGTTGAAAGAGAACCTGCCGTGAACAAAATTCTTCTGCCATAACCATCGTCAGTCAAGCCTGAGAATAATACCGTTATAAAGTCATACCCTTTATGCTGGTCAAGGCAGGTGGCAGTCGAGTCTTTGGTACAAATGTGATACTCAAGATAGTGGAGATACCCAAGATGTTCCAGCAATTATTGCAAGAAGCCAGGTTCCACCAGGAGAACGGTATGATTCACAGCACCGTTTGAGTCTGGAGGACACACAACCATTTGAAGCCACCCAATGCAAAGAGTAAAAGATTTCGTGTCCACCAAGAGAATCTGTTCACAACTCAATGGGCGATCGTCCGTATTGGACTTCATCACAACTCGTCCATCAAGAACTGCTCTCGGGCTTGCGAGCAGGACAGGTATTTCAGTCAGGATAATACATCGCACCCAGACAGGTCGGCAGACATAAAAGGATCAAAGTCAGAGTAATATATGAGGTAAGATCTGTGAGAATGAGGATCCAGTGAAACGAACCACCCCAAAGCCAAGCAGTGAGTCAGATAATATACAGTGGGGACATAATACAAAGGCAAAAGGGAACCCTAGTTGGAAACGGTTTCCTCAAGTGGGAATATCCATGTTTGACCCCTGAGCAACCAAATCTCGAGGACGAGATTTCTTTAAGGGGGGTAGGTTTGTAACACCCTGGATTTTGCCCATTTTCTTTTGATTTTGGTTTGGATTTGCCCTTCGATGGCTTAGCGATCTTGAAACCTGGAGAGATCACCCTCGATTCCTCTCCCAAGTGGCTTGTCAATCTCAAAACCACCCCAAGACCTTGCCATTTCCATCTCGGACCAATCCCAATATTCTTTTCTTGGGAATATTCCTTTTCCTATTAAAAGAATAACCCTGTGTGCCCTGGGTTGTGAAGCAACACACACTTCCATCATTCCAAAGATTCCCAATTAATTCAAATAAATTGTTTGGGTTATATATTCCTCAGATATGTCAAAATCCTTCCTTGCCATGTCCAGAAATATTTCACAAATATTTCTTTTTTTATTCTGCCCCAGCTGGCAGTTTGTGAAGCAAGTACCCTTTATATCTGCTTGCTTGCTCTCAAACTTTTTGTGCACTCTTTCCCATCCATATCATTTCCTCATGCTAAATTTCAACTTCATTTGCATAGTTAATATTCCTGAGCAATTTTTCAAAGTTTCTGTTCAAACAGAGGCCTTGTGAAGGATGTGCAAGCTAGGCATATCCAAATGAGTTGAAATTTTGCAAGCATCTTCATATGCTCAAATTAGCACTCTCCACAAGATTTGAGCATCATCCCATCTTCTAGGTGAGCACACCTTCCAATCTTTGCTTCTGGTCATATTTTTCTATGGTGAAGCAACTATATTTTATATTACTTCATAATTACTGAAAAATTACCAGAGCATTTTTATACCCATATAACCCATCTCCACAAAATTTGGGCTCATTTTAGCTTCCCATTAATTCCCTAGAATTTTTCCAAGATTATGTCCAAAGAGGACCACTATGAAGGAAGTACCATTTTGGCATGTCCAAATGGTGTGAAATTTTTACAGCGTGTTCATGTATCCAAATAACTCCTATCCACCAAATTTCAGCTCAATCCAAGCATCTAGTAGAGTGCTACTTCATGATTCATTTTCTGGACCAGTTTGGGCAGTTGTGAAGCAACTATGACAAATCCTGGTCCAAATCATACAAAAATTCACAGGAATGTGGTCCCTCTTAATATAAACCTCCCAGACATCACATTTGGCTCTTATCTCCTCCCTGTTAATCATAGTTGTTCAGTCAAGTTTGCTACAGCAAACTTCCAGTGAAGACTCACATCCACCCTTGGTATCTTTTCCTCATCCATCACCTCCCTGAGACTGTTCCTTGAAAGGACTCTCTACTAGACAACACGCTGCATGCCAGGGTGCACCGCGTGAGCCAGTTCACGCGGTGACCACGCGGCTGGCATACCAGCCAGCGCATTCTGGCGATGGAACCCCTCGATGTCGTCCGTTTCCTCGCGTCCTCACCACCTAGCTATGTCCAGGAGCTTTGTCTCGTCGTCACCCTCCTCCTAGAAGCCTCTCCCCTCCTTTTTCCTTTTCATCGCGCCACGGCGACCGCCGTCACTATTCTGCCCGTGACCGCCGTCGTTGTTTTCCCCTGTCCCCTCCTCCTCGAGTCCTCCCGAAGCTCCTACGAGCCTCTCCACCCCTCCGCGAAGCCACTCGACACCGGAAACGGATAGCCACGCCACCCCACGCTCCAGTGCGCCGATAAGATCGCCACCGTGGCCGTCCTTATCACCTCACCGTCGCCCGGCTATAAATAGGCCAGCCGAGCCCCTCCCGAGCTCACCATCGCCCTAACCTCGCTCCACTGCTCCTCCCCGACCGCTCCATCCCTCGCCGGAGCTCTTCCTTGCTTCCCATAGCCGCCATGGTCGCCGTCGGCCTCCTCCTAAATTCACTCAACGCCGAGCTCCTCCCCTTCCCATTCCACCTCCAGTAGATCCCTAGGGCTCCGGCAGATCTCCGCAGTTCCTCTCCTCGGCCGCCGGAGGCAGCGGCCCCGTGCCCAACTCCGGCCGGAGCCGCCGTCCACCTCGGCCAAGGCCCAGCCCACCTCGTTGCTCTCCGGCGGGAATGGACTCCCCCATCGGCTGTGCCTCGTCTCTCTAGTCACTCCGGTGGCTGGAGCATCGCCGGAGGTGGCCGGTGGCGTCGGGGCGGCCGCCGGCGTCGAGCCCCTCCTCTGCCTCCTCTGTTCCATGCAGGGATAGGGAGAGGAGGTAGAAGATAGGGGCCAGGCGGGCCCCGCGTATCCCGTTGACCCCACGAGTCAGCCACAGGAGCCCTGCCCGGTCAGCATAAGTGGAGGCATATTCTTTGGAATACGTCTTCCCAGCTGGAAAGCGCATTTCCTGAGAGTGCGCGATCTGTTTTCCAGCTGGGGGACTGTTTGTGAAAATTTTATTTACAGATAGGTCCCTGGTAGAAAAACCATCACATCTTTTTGCTCGTAACTCCGATCGAGGTGAATCCAAAGCCCACTTCTTCGTCTTGTTGAGCTCTTTCTGTTAGTATCATTTTCATAATGTGTTAACACAGTGAAAATGACCATTTTGCCCTTGCCGTAAACAGCCCCCTCCGGGAGAGAACTATTTCCAGTGATCCATTCCGCGAGCGTTCCGCACTTCTCCCCGGTGATTTCCTTCGTACCCAGGCAAGCCACGACAGCCACTTGCATGATGGATTTGCAGTATCTATGGTTCCTACTTGAATAGTTATTTAACATGTGCATGTTATTCTGTTTGAGAATACTGTATATGCTCATGTTTCATGCTAATCTCTATATTCTGTCCATGTGCATCTTGCTAGTTATCAAGTACTCGTTGGTAGCATTATGCTCATGGTTGATACTTACAGTAGTTCATGCTAAGATGATGACAATATTTGCATGTTTCTTTATCCGTTGTTATGATTCATCTTGTTATCATGGCTCAGCACATCATCATTCAAATTTAACCGGATGTTAATCGAACTTAAACATCTATTGGCTGAGTCATAGTGCGCCACCGAATCGAGCTCACCAGTGCAACCACACTTGCTGGGATGGGGCAGCCCTAATTCGGTCTATTGGCATGCCTCTCGCCGGTACCTCTCACCAGAGAAGGTTATGAGCACGTGCTACCCTGGCCCGGTAGGCGGCTATAACCTTGTGAACCCAGTTTTGGTATTGAGCTCAGGTCCCCAGTTGGGACAGTTTTTTTTTTTGGCCACGACGGTGGCAGGTGTCGGAAGGACACAGGGGTCACCCATGACATAGCCCAAAGGGGAGTGTGTCGGAGTGGCCGGGAGAGTGCCATGCAATAGACTGGGTTTTGTCAGAATGTCGTTGGTCCACCCGAATAGGAGCACGAGGCCATGCATTCCATGGTGTGGGTATAGTTTACTAACATCTGCAGAGTGTATGATTTATCGATAGCCGCGTCCTCAGTTACGGGCACAGTTCATAGTAGGACACACTATGGGTCAACAGTATAATAATCTTGCTTATAACAACCCGGTTCGATGAGAAAGAAGTTGGTTGATCTTTATGTGATCGCGAGAGGATCACCGGGATATGAAGGATACCGACGTTGGTTGATCGGGATCACAAGAGGATCACCGTGGTATCATGGATACCGGATTTGGTTGATAGTGTTATGTGGTGATCTCGGGTGAAGATCAAGCTCCTTGTGATCATGTTATCACTACGGTATTGTAATACCAAGTTTGGTTGGTCCCGAGGTTATCATGTGGCACACTCAATGGTAAGTTCTTACATGTGGTGGTTACGAGGTAACCCCGGACAGAGTAAGTTGCATCATGATAGTTTCAACCTGATGCATGTAGTGACATCCTGCTCATATGCCATATCGTTCTAGCATCATCATGATTACACCTGTTTAACCTGTTAATGCCATGTTGTTGCTTGTCTTGATTGCTTTGGTTGCTGTGAGCTTGCGAGTACATTCAAAGTACTCACTTGGTGTGTCATGCCAGTTTCAGGTCATGCCATGATTGCTTGCTTGTCGAGGATTCCGAGTTTGCGAGCTAGGATAAGCGTTCCAGCCAGAGTCCCTGCGGAGTGGAGTCCATCACCGCCGTCGTTGTTACGCTGCTGAGGATACTCCGCTTCCTCGGGTTGTTCTGCTGTTAGCATAGAGCTACCCTGGGCAGGCGTAGTCTCGCCGTGCCGATGTAATCCATGTACCCATGTAACCTTATCCATAGTAATAAAGAGCTGATTTGTTCTATGCCAACAGTGCCATATTCCAGAAGACTTGTCTCTGGGCTGGAATACGGGGCGTCCCGGTTCCTCTGTGCCGGGGTGCCACAAGCATTGGTATCAGAGCAGGTCTGGCTGTAGGACGCCCTAGAACGCGCGAATGTTAGTAACCGATAGTATAGAGTCTAGTCGGTTTGCTGCACTTGTTTGTTGCATTTGTTTGTACATAGCATGCATATAGAATATTTATTTTGTCACTAACGGTTGATCTGGTGAGTGTAGGTGGTGTCGGTTTCGACCACTACCTGCACCCTCCAGCTGCATATTCGTTCCTTGGTGTGGTGTTATCTCCGTCCCAGCGGAGTGATGCCAAGGTGCCTGGTGTTGTCGATCACTGGCAAGATTGATGCACCGGTACCACACCAATATATTCTCTTCAGCCACCCCTATCATTTCGGTGATAGACATGTTTCTATCCTGGATCTGGCCATCCCTCTAGTTGCTTTGGCAACCCTTACTGATCTTAGACATCAGAAAATGGCAACGCCTGCAAGCCTTTCTTTTCATCACTATCCCACCCTGCCATCCATTCCCTGGACAAGTACGGTTTCTTCCGTACGCTTGATGATGATGTGGTCATGACCTCCGTGTACCGATCCATGATCACCAAGTCCGTCCCCGCCTCCGTATCTGTCCAGTTGCAACCGGTGTAAGCCGTGTTTGGTGTAGCCTTGTTTACACCAACTTTCTTCCACACGTGGACTCACTTTCGTGCACACCGCCACATCATGTTAGATCGTAACACCGGGGTTCTTGCGAGATTGGTGTGCTTAAGTAGGAATGCATATTGTTGTTGTGAATAGCTGTAGTATATGATATTGGTTGTGTGTGATCTTGTTGCTTTGTGTGCTTTTATTTTAGTCGTTTCTTTTGCTTCTTTCTTTGGGCCCTTGGTGTTACCTTATTTTCCCTTATGGAAGTTGCTCACCGACACTGGACTCAAAGAATCAGTGAAGGGGCAAGCATTTGGAAGCTCAGCTCAACAATATTGGATTTGGCGCCGACTGCCTGGCCTGGGGAATATCTGGTCTGATTATAATGATATCCTGGATTGATTATTGGCATCAGGTATATATCAATGTGCAATCTTCACAGCAGTAATAATCAAATCAGCAAGAAGGCAAAGATGTATGCATGATCAACAGTACACTTCGGGTCAAAGGTATGGTTCACATATAAGGTTGGAGTCTGCTATGAGTACAATTTGAACCAGCTATATCCCGGAAGCAAGCCAGCATATGCTAGGAACTCAGTGCCCAACAAGAAGAATAGTCAAACAACTTTCTACATACAAAAGTAACCGACAGTAGAAACATTAAGATATATATATATATATATATATATATATATATATATATATATATATATATATATATATATATATGCACTCAGTCTGCTTATGGCAACAAGGAAATTTCAGATATAAGCAACTCAGTCTTTCTACACAAGCTTGCCTCAGGAATCAAGTGGCCAGCCACACATGTTTCCATAGCTGTGGTGAACATGCTGCCAAGGTCATACGAGTTACCCATACAATGATGTCAGCTCAGTGAGGATTTGACCATTGCATGAGCTATATAAGAAGAAGAAGGACACTAGATATACAGTTCAGTGTGATGACCAACAACCTATGGAGCAAGCCGACCATCTGATATAGAGTCTATTTTCCATCATATATTTTCAGATCTATAAACTAAAAAACCCAAAAATACCTTGCTGCAATTTATTTACTTTTACTTTGTTTTACGTTTTAGTAAGCTTTTATATCTATCTCTATCAGATCTCATCCTTGCAAGTGACCTTGAAGGGATTGACAACCCCTTTATCGTGTTGGGTGCAAGTGTTTGATTGTTTGCGCAGGTGCATAGATTGGAGACTTGCGTGTATCTCCTACTGGATTGATACCTTGGTTCTTAACTAAGGGAAATACTTATCTCTACTTTGCTGCATCACGCTTTCCTCTTCAAGGGAAAAACCAACGCATGCTCAAGAAGTAGCAGGAAGAATTTCTGGCGTCGTTGCCGGGGAGATCTACATCAAGCCTACAAAGTACCCACCATAAACTCTCATCTCTTGCATTACATTATTTGCCATTTGCCTCTTGTTTTCCTCTCTCCCACTTCTAAAACAATTTCAGAAAAACACAAAAAGATTTGCCTTTTTATTCGCCCTTCTTTCGTTCATCTTTCATTCGCTTGATTTCCCGTATGGCTCAACCCAAGAGCTTTGATCCTTACAATAGGAAGTTGGAAGAGATTGAAAATAATGCTAAAAGTTTCATGTCCCTACAATTTGAGCATAATAGTTTCTTTAAAAATGAACTTAAGGAGCAAAAAGCTATGATGGAGTATATTAATAAAGAGCTCGATGATGTTTCTAAGGAATTTTAAGGTCGTAAATCTCAATTTGCTCATCTTGAAAATTTAGTAGGCCAAATTTCCGATAAACAAACTACTTTGGTAAATAAGATGGCTGCTAAACTGGAGTCGTGTGAAAATAATGATGAAGATCTTAAAGTGATTGGTGTGACTCCTATTGAATCTTTGTTTTCTAATATAAATCTTGATAAAGATGGGACTGGAGATGAGTCAAGTTTAGCTAGAAGGCGTCCCAATGATTCGGAGTGTATAGATCTTAATGCAAAAATTGATAAAAGAGGGATTGGAGAGGTCAAAACTTTAAGTAGCGATGAACCCACTCTTTTGGATTTCAAGGATTTTAATTGTAATAATTGTTATTTGATAGATTGTATTTCCTTGTTGCAATCCATGTTGAATTCTCCTCATGCTTATAATCAGAATAAAGCTTTTACTAAACATATCGTTGATGCTATGATGAAATCTTTTGAAGAAAAACTTGAGTTGGAAGTTTCAATCCCTAGAAAGCTTTATGATGAGTGGGAACCTACTATTAAGATTAAAATTAAAGATTATGAGTGCCATCTTTGTGTGATTTGGGTGCTAGCGTTTCCACGATTCCAAAAACTTTATGTGATGTGCTAGGTTTCCGTGAATTTGATGATTGTTCGTTAAATTTGCATCTCACGGATTCCACTATTAAGAAACCTATGGGAAGAATTAATGATGTTCTTATTGTTGCAAATAGGAATTATGTGCCCATAGATTTCATTGTGTTTGATATAGATTGCAATCCTACATGTCCAATTATTCTTGGTAGACCTTTCCTTAGAACGATTGGTGCAATTATAGATATAAAAGAAGGAAACATTAGATTTCAATTTCCATTAAGGAAGGGCATGAAACACTTTCCAAGAAATAAAATTAAGTTACCATATGAATATATTATGAGAGCTACTTATGGATTGCTTACCAAAGATGACAATACCTAGATCTATGTTTTATGCCTAGCTAGGGGCGTTAAACAATAGCGCTTGTTGGGAGGCAACCCAATTTTATTTTTATGTTTTTGGTTTTTTGTTATGTTTTTCAATAAATACACATTATTACCTCTGTATTAATTGTGTTTTGGTGTTTTAATTAGTGTTTGAGCCAAGTAAGACCTTTCGGATGGCTTACGGTGATAGTTGATTTGATCTTGCTGAAAAACAGAAACTTTTTCGCTCAGTAAAAAAAATTAAAAAATAACAGAAGCATGCTTTTGATCTGAATTTTGTACACAAGATTGATATACAAATTGCCCAGATTTTCCTAATTTTTCAGAATTTTTGGAGTTACAAAAGTATACGAAGTTTACAAATTGCTACAGACTGTTCTGTTTTTGACAGATTCTGTTTTCTATGTGTTGTTTGCTTATTTTAATGAATCTATGGGTAGTATCGGGGGGTATGAACCATGGAGAAGTTGGAATACAGTAGATATTACACCAATATAAATAAAGAATGAGTTCACAAAAGTACCAAAAAGTGGTGATTTATTTTCTTATACTAACGGATCTCATGAGTTTTCTGTTGAGATTTGTGTTGTGAAGTTTTCAAGTTTCTGGTAAAGATTTGATGGACTATGGAATAAGGAGTGGCAAGAGCCTAAGCCTGGGGATTCCCAAGGCACCCCAAGGTAATATTCAAGGACAACCAAGCATCTAAGCTTGGGGATGCCCCGGATGGCATCCCCTCTTTCGTCTTCGTCTATCGGTAAATTTACTTGAGGCTATATTTTTATTCACCACATGATATGTGTTTTGCTTGGAGCGTCTTGTATGGTATGAGTCTTTGCTTTTTAGTTTGCCAAAATTATCCTTGCTGTACACACATTTTGAGAGGAACACGCATGAATTGTTAATTTATTAGAATACTCTATGTGCTTCACTTATATCTTCTGAGCTAGGCAATTTGCTCTAGTGCTTCACTTATATCTTTTTAGAGCGCGGCGGTGGCTTTATTTTATAGAAATTGTTGAACTCTCATTCTTCACTTATATTATTTTGAGAGTCTCTCTAAACAGCATGGTAATTTGCTTAGGTTATGAATTTAGTCCTAATATGATGGGCATCCAAGAGGGATATAATAAAAACTTTCATATAAAGAGCGTTGAATACTATGGTTCCTTATGATTGTTTTGAGATATAAAGATGGTGATATTAGAGTCATGCTAGTGAGTAATTGTGGATTGGTAGAAATACTTGTGTTAAAGTTTGTGATTCCCGTAGAATGCACGTATGGTGAACCGTTATGTGATGAAGTCGGAGCATGATTTATTTATTGATTATCTTCCTTATGAGTGGCGGTCGGGGACGAGCGATGGTCTTTTCCTACCAATCTACCCCCCTAGGAGCATGCGTGTCGTACTTTATTTCGATAGCTAATAGACTATTGCAATAAGTATGTGAGTTCTTTATGACTAATGTTGAGTCCATGGATTATACGCACTCTCACCCTTCCACCATTGCTTGCCTCTCTAGTACCGCGCAACTTTCGCCGGTGCATTAAACCCACCATATACCCTTCCTCAAAACAGCCACCATACCTACCTATATGGCATTTCCATAGCCATTCCGAGATATATTGCCATGCAACTTCCACCGTTACGTTTATTATGACACGCTCCATCATTGTCATATTGCTTTGCATGATCGTAAGATAGCTAGCATGATGTTTTCATGGCTTGTCCGTTTTTTTATGTCATTTGCTATGCTAGATCATTGCACATCCCGGTACATAGCCGGAGGCATTCATATAGAGTCATATCTTTGTTCTAGTATCGAGTTGTAATTCTTGAGTTGTAAGTTAATAAAAGTGTGATGATCATCATTATTAGAGCATTGTCCCATGTGAGGAAAGGATGATGGAAGCTAAGATTCCCTCACAAGTTGGGATGAGTCTCCGGACTTTACAAAAAATAAAAGATGCCAAAATAAGCCCACCAAAAAAATGAGAGAAAAGAGAGAAGAGAGAAGGGACAATGCTACTATCCTTTTTCCACACTTGTGCTTCAAAGTAGCACCATGATCTTCATGATAGAGAGTCTCCTATGTTGTCACTTTCATATACTAGTGGAAAATTTTCATTATAGAACTTGGCTTGTATATTCCAATGATGGGCTTCCTCAAATTGCCCTAGGTCTTCGTGAGCAAGCGAGTTGGATGCACACCCACTTAGTTTCTTTTTGAGCTTTCATAAACTTATAGCTCTAGTGCATTCGTTGCATGGCAATCCCTACTCACTCACATTGATATCTATTGATGGGCATCTCCATAGCCCGTTAATACGCCTAGTTGATGTGAGACTATCTCCTTCTTTTTGTCTTCTCCACAACCACCATATTCTATTCCACCTATAGTGCTATATCCATGGCTCATGCTCATGTATTGCGTGAAAGTTGATAAGGTTTGAGAACATCAAAAGTATGAAACAATTGCTTGACTTGTCATCGGGGTTGTGCATGATTTAATACTTTGTGTGATGAAGATGGAGCATAGACAGACTATATGATTTTGTAGGGATAACTTTCTTTGGCCATGTTATTTTGAGAAGACACGATCGATTTATTAGTATGCTTGAAGTATTATTGTTTTTATGTCAATATTAAACTTTTGTTTTGAATCTTATGGATCTAAATATTCATGCCACAATAAAGAAAATTACATGGATAAATAAGTTAGGTAGCATTCCACATCAAAAATTCTGTTTTTATCATTTACCTACTCGAAGACGCGTAGGAATTAAGCTTGGGGATGCTTGATACGTCTCCAACGTATCTATAATTTTTGATTGTTCCATGCTATTATATTATCTGTTTTGGATCTTTTATATGCATTATTATGCTATTTTATATTATTTTTGGGACTAACTTAATAACCTAGAGCCCAGTGCCAGTGCCAGTTTCTGTTTTTTCCTTGTTTTTGAGTTTTACAGAAAAGGAATATCAAACGGAGTCCAAACAGAATAAAATTTTTGCGATGATTTTTCTTGGACCAGAAGACACACATAGGACTTGGAGATGAAGTCGGAGGAGTCCCGAGTTGGCCACAAGCCATAGGGGCGTTCCCTAGAGGGGCGCCCTGAGGGCTTGTGGGCCCCTTGAAGCTCCTCTAACCCTAATTGTTGGCCTATAAATTACCAAATATTCCCAAACGACCAGAAGCGTCCTCAAAAATACTTTTCCGCTGTCATAACCTTCTGTTCCCGTGAGATCCCATCTTGGGGCCTTTTCCGGCATCCTGCCGGAGGGGGATTCGATCACGGAGGGCTTCTACATCAACTATATTGCCCTTCCGATGAAGCGTGAGTAGTTTACCACAGACCTACGGGTCCATAGCTAGTAGCTAGATGGCTTCTTCTCTCTCTTTGATCCTCAATACCATGTTCTCCTCGATGTTCTTGGAGATCTATCTGATGTAATATTCTTTTGTGGTGTGTTTGTCGAGATCCGATGAATTGTGGATTTATGATCAGATTATCTATGAATATTATTTGAATCTTCTCTGAATTCTTATATGCATGATTTGATATCTTTGTATTTCTCTTCGAATTATCGATTTGGTTTGGCCAACTAGATTGGTTCTTCTTACAATGGGAGAGGTGCTTAGTTTTGGGTTCAATCTTGCGGTGTCCTCACCCAGTGACAAAGTAGGGGTAGCGAGGCACGTATTGTATTATTGCCATCAAGGGTAAAAAGATGGGGTTTTCATCATATTGCTTGAGTTTATCCCTCTACATCATGTCATCTTACTTAAGGCGTTACTCCATTCTTATGAACTTAATACTCTAGATGGATGCTGGATAGCGGTCGATGTGTGGAGTAATGGTAGTGGATGCAGGCAGGAGTCGGTCTACTTGACACAGACGTGATGCCTATATTCATAATCATTGCCTTGGATATCGTCATGACTTTGTGCTTTTCTATCAATTGCTCGACAGTAATTTGTTCACCCACCGTATTATTTTCCTTCAAGAGAGAAGCCTCTAGTGAAACCTATGTCCCCTGGGTCTATTTTCCATCATATATTTTCAGATATATAAACGAAAAAATCTAAAAATACCTTGATGCAATTTATTTACTTTTACTTTGTTTTACGTTTTAGTAAGCTTTTATATCTATCTCTATCAAATCTCATCCTTGCAAGTGAACGTGAAGGGATTGACAACCCTTTATCGCGTTGGGTGCAAGTGTTTGATTGTTTGTGCAGGTGCATAGATTGGAGACTTGCGTGTATCTCCTACTGGATTGATATCTTGGTTCTTAACTGAGGGAAATACTTATCTCTACTTTGCTGCTTCACCCTTTCCTCTTCAAGGGAAAAACCAACGCAAGCTCAAGAAGTAGCAGCCACCGACATCCAGTGTCCCATCCAAGCCATCCTTTGATGTGTGATGTCTTCGGCGAGCTGCGCACTCCGAAATGGAGATCCTGGATGCTGAGCTCACTAAAGAGGGCGCATTCACCGCCGTCACCTCTTTGGTAGCCATCGTAGAGGTGGTAGGCCTCGAACCATCTGTGGACCCACCCGTGAAGCTCATTTACGCCAAGTAATTCTTGCTCCTTAGCAGAGCATTGGCAACTGCAAGCCAGAAGGTAGGACGAGGTGGCCGGGAGAATCCATGATGCGGGTCGCCACTCGGACGCCAAGAAGGACAAGTTCGTGTCGCCACACAAGGACCACGCAAGCGCCCGGTCAGCCCATCTAAAGCGAAAGAGGGAGGTGCCATGTAGATGCTCAACTAGGTCTGCCTTGTGGCCAAGTGTCCTGTTGAACATGGGATCGTTAGGCAGAATCCTGGCAGCCAATTCTCCTCGACACTTATGCTTCGTTGCCTAAGGTTTGCAAATATTGATTGTCGTGAATTGTCCTATAACACTACCTCGTAGTAGGTAAATCCTTTTGCCACATAGTTTTTACTTGTGAATGCAATAAATGGTATGCTCGATTATGTAATTGTGTTCATTAAATTGTGGATCTAAATTCTGGTTTTGGCCATTCTTTTCAAGCTGTCGTATTGTTAATGTTGGTCCTTAATTACATTTACTTGCATTGAAGTGCTATCATTCTATAAAAGAGAATCAAACATCATTTTTCATGTGCTCGTGTAGGGTCATCATGGGTATTGCTAGATGTTGGATCATTTAGAGCATTCTCGCAGTTGTCTTACCACTACCATGCTGATCGAGGTCAAGGAACATGAGATGATCTTGCGGAAAATTTACTGCGGATGCTATGGCTCTATTCTTTCTAATCATTATATTGCCAACTTTGATCTGTCTATCCATTTTCCCATCTAAGGAGTCTGAAAACTCCAAGGGCTTTGTTGACCTTTTATGTCGAGTGTTTACCTTTCAGTCGTCTGTTTTTCGTTTTAGTTTATGTTTTTTTTTCTCCAGTAACGTGTTCGTGGGCTGCGCTAGGGCCCAACCTAGACAGACATGCTGAATTCTCTCCCCTAAAATGTTGTGTGTTAGACATAGTTTTGCAGCTTAATTTTTGGTGTCTTCTATCTGAAAAGATAGAAACTGAAACCACAGACAAAACTGAAGAAAGAAAGCCAAAAAGAATTAGAGAAGATAACTCTTGAAACCCAACTGGCATTTAACTTTGTTTAACAAGTTACTAACAGATTCTTCAACACTACATACACATCATAAGGGCAAAATTATATTAGGAAGAAAAATAATTTAGCTCGTTGTAACCATCCATCGACTAAAAAACATTATTTGTCGGTTCTCATAACTGAACTTGAACTGATCAGGACAGAGTTACAGAAAAATATTATGGGAGAAATATAAATTTTAGCTCGCTACAGCAGTGCATGGACAAAACATTATCTCGTCAGTTCTCACAAACTGAACTGAACTTGAACTAATCAGGATAAAATTAAGTAAAAATATTAGGGAGATAATAACAAATTTAGCTCGCTGCAACCATACATCCACAATACATTATCTCTTTCTGTTCTCACAATTGGACCTAACTGGCCAGGACAGAGTTACAGAAATTTTTCCTTGAATCTCACAACTCAAACTAAAAGAACACACTTGAACTGAAGAAATACGAATGAGTAAAACTAATGAGTAATGAAGAAGGAAAATTGAATAACGGCTGAGAAAATAAATTTTTGACATAATACAAATGAAAACTAAACAAAAAACAAACTGAATAATACTGAAAGACTGCTTATGAACTATCTGAACAGTGACTAAATTAATAAGAAAGATGTATACTGAGAAAAATATCCATTTGGATTTTCTTCCATTTTCCAGGTTATAAGTTTTGTATCTTGGAATGTAGAAGTATTGAATGGCTATAAAAGCATGCTGTATCAGACATCTTAACTTCTCAAAAAATGTTTAACCCACATTTATATAAAGATGATCTACGCACATCTAGAACTATGTAGGATCGAAAGTAGGTCTAGAGGGGGGTGATTAGACTACTTGACCAAATAAAAGTCTAGCCTTTTCCCAATTTTAAGTCTTGGCAGATTTTAGCAACTTAGCACAAGTCAAGCAATCAACCTACACACGCAATTCTAAGAGTGTAGCAGCGGAAAGTAAAACATTGCATATGAAGGTAAAGGTAAGGGTTTGGAGAAGGCAAACACAATGTAGACACGAAGATTTTTGGCGTGGTTCCGATAGGTGGTGCTATCGTACATCCACGTTGATGGAGACTTCAACCCACGAAGGGTAACGGTTGCGCGAGTCCACGGAGGGCTCCACCCACGAAGGTGTGACACCCTGGTTTTGACAACTTTTTCTTTTCAAAATCTTTTTGGCTTTATTTGAATTTTGGATGGTTTTTGAATCCTTTCAAGTGACTTTGGACTTATAAATCCTTGAACCTCTTGATCCAAAACCATCACCACCTTGCCAAAACCCTGTCACATCCCTCTTGGACCAAATTTCAATATTTAATCTTTTCTAAATAATTGTTTTCTTCCTTGGGAAAGCTATGACATCACTATGGGTTGTGAAGCAACCTATAGTTCTGATGACCAGAAAGATCCCAAGCTCATGCCACACCTTCTCATCATCATATAGCCTCATAATCTTCAAAAATATTCCATTGCCCAATATTAAATAATGGCCAGAATAATTATTTTCTTTCTGGTCAGAATTGTTCATTTGTGAAGCAACCCTTATTTTCCTAACTCAGAAACTCCCCAAAGAAATTCCCTGGGATACTAGGGAACCCATCTAGCCACAATATCCAAAAATATCATCTTGGCCAATACAACTTTTTAGCAGCAAAATTCTGCCAAGTTTCTGCTCATTTTGAACCTCTGTGAAGGAAGTACCATCTAGGGGTTTTCCCTTGAGCTGAAATTTTTATGGCATCCTCTCTACCCCAAACAACTCCACCATACCAAATTTCACCTCCACCAGATTAACTATATGAGTGAACCAAGCTCATTTAGTCTCTGGACCAGTATGCCTGTTTGTACATGAACCCTACTCAAAACTTTTCCAAACAATCTCGAATTTGGCCAGTTTGGAGTCCTTCCAACATAGATCCTCACAGACATCTCCAGTGGCTACTACTCTAGCTCACCACCTCTCCAGATCTCTCTCAAGTTTGCTGTCAGAATCTGTAGCTGAGGCTACCCTTCACTTCAGACTGAATCCAGCCAAACCTGAGGTGTAGGTGAGCTGAGAGATCGAAAGTCGATGCTTTGGACAAAGTTTGCCAGGCATGCGTGGCCTCCTGGTGCCAAACCCCATGGTGAGCACGGCGGCGGCATGTCTGTGCTCGCGCACTGGACGCCGCCAGGCTCGGGTCTCGTGTGAGTGAGACGCCCGCGTCGCCGTACTTTGTCCAAGCGTGCCGACATCATTCCCGCATGCCACCTAGACCCTCCAGACCCTTCCCCCTCGCCGGAGAAGCCCTCATCGGCCGCCACAGCAGCGCCGCACTGTGGCACCCATGCGGGCATAGTGGCAACCCCGCCATCGTCTTCCTCGCGAGCCGTCTCTTCGTGCATTAAATACCCCTGCCTTCTCTCGTCTCTTCGCCCCGCGCCGTGATGGCTAGCTCGCCGTCCTTGTTCCAGTGGCATAGCCACGTCGCCGCCGATCCAGAGAGCTCGCCGAGCTTCACCTCCCGCCTATAAAAGGGCACCGCCAGGGCTCCCGAGCTCCTCAACCCACTCCACCATCGCCTAATCTTCCTCCCGAGCAGCGAGCCACGGCCGAGAGGCCCTCTGGTCTCGAATCTCGCCGGAGTTCCGCCGCCAGTAGAGGTCCGCCACCAGCCCTCTCCACCCCACCCCAGCCTCGTCCGACTGCACCCTTGAGCTCAGTGTACTGCACTGGCGCTCCTCGACCTCCTGCCCGAGCGAATCATCACCGGAATCGCCACCGCCGACGAGTCCAGAAAGCTGCCGCCGCCGAAGAGGAAGGGGGCGACACCGTCCGGCCGTCTCCGGCTAAGCTGCGGGTACAGAGAGGCTCGTCTCCTCACGCCCGACCCATCCCCGTCAACTCCCAGCTCCGCCGCCGTCTCTAATGCCGGCGAGCGTTGCCGGTGAGCCGCCCCCCTCTGTTTCCCTCTCTCTCCTCTATTTTAAATTGAGCCGACCCAACCTGTCAGCGGCTCAGCCACACGCTGAAGCGTTTTAAGTGGAGGCGCACTCTCACTTTACGCTTTCGACGTGGCGCTCTGTCTGATTTTCTAATTTCTGTTTTAATTTCTAGTTTGACCAGTACCTTTGACTGTCTATAACTTTTTATCTACAAGTCCAAATCACTTGATTCTTTTTGCATTTGGTTTGTCTTGAACCCCTCTAATTTCTGGTAAAGTTTGGTATTTTTCTCACACTCACAGAATTTCTGGTGATTAAAATAGTGTTATGTGACATTTCCAATTGTTGTTTAAAAATATTTTCAGAGGGAAACTTTGGTGAATTTGAAGACCAGGAGTTCTTGGGCAACCCAACAGAGCAAGGCAAGCCATGACATCCATTTCATGAGCATTTCAATGGCATTGCATATTTAAATCAATTATTTCCATTTAGTTGCTATATAACAACTCATGGTAAATTAAATTAAATACTTGGTTGATGACAACTTGAGCTATTGTGATAACTCTCATGCTTGCTAAATGAACTTAGTCAGTTGATCTTGAGTCACCGGTGCGGGCTTTTTCGTGCAACCACATTTGCCGGTATGGGACGGCCTTGACTTGGTCTGGCTCCATGCTCTTTCACCGGTACCTCCATCTAGGGAGGGTTATGTGTGCGTGCTGACCTGATCAAGTAGACGGCGATAACCCTATGAGCCCAGTTGAGTATTGTGCCGGCGTCCCCATTTGGGACAGTTTAGTTTGGCCACGACGGTGGCAGGTGTCGCAGGGTGACATAGGGGCCACCTAGGGCTTGACTCCGGGGGAGAAGGATTGCCGATGGTACGATGGGAGGGTCACGGGTCAGACAGGTTTCGTTGGAGTAACTCCGGTCACCCGAATGGGAGCATGTACTAAGTAGGAGGCTGGGTACTCCATAGTGTGGGTAAAGTGTGCAACCTCTGCAGAGTGTCTAATCTATTCGAATAGCCGCGTCCACGGTATTGGACAGCCCGTCCAGACCTCACTAGAAGATCAACCGTAACAATGATAATAATGATGGCAGAACTCATCTTATGACCGGAAGTACTCGGTAAGTATTCTGAGGGTTGTGGGACAACCCGGAAGAGAGTAAGTTGATAACTGGAGACAGTAAGTGAATCACTTAAGAATTTAACATGTTATTTGCCATGCTATTGTTTGCTGCATTATTTGGTTGTCGTGAGCTTGCGAGTACATTCAAAGTACTCACCTGGCGTATCATGCCAGATGCAGGAGAAGCCGAGGACGGAGGTCCCGATGGATCAGGCTACGCTAACTAGGTTGTGTCCACGGCAGTGTCCCCGTGGTTGGAGTTCCGCTATGTTCCGCTACGCCATAGAAGTATCCAGTAGTACCGAGGCCCTGTTATGTTTCATAAATAATGTAGATACTGTCATAGCACTGAGTGTGACTTCGGCCTCGTTTTCGATGTAAAATATGAGCTTGTACCCCAAGATTATCAATAAAGTTCAGTTCTGTTCTGTTCCAAGCTGTTGAGTGTTTCCAGAAGACATGATCTCTGGGTTGGAAACACTGGTAAACCGGTTCTTTGACCCGGGGTGCCAGAGAATGGTCCACGAAGAAGCAACCTTGTCTATCCCACCATGGCCATCGCCCACGAAGGACTTGCCTCACTCGGGTAGATCTTCATGAAGTAGGCGATCTCCTTGCCCTTACAAACTCCTTGGTTCAACTCCACAATCTTGTCGGAGGCTCCCAAGTGACACCTAACCAATCTAGGAGACACCACTCTCCAAAAGGTAATAGATGGTGTGTTGATGATGAACTCCTTGCTCTTGTGATTCAAATGATAGTCTCCCCAACACTCAACTCTCTCTCATAGATTTGGATATGGTGGAAAGATGATTTGAGTGGAAAGTAACTTGGGAAGGCTAGAGATCAAGTTTCTTGTGGTAGGAATGGAATGTCTTGATCTCAACACATGAGTAGGTGGTTCTCTCTCAGAAAATGAGTAGTGGAAGTGTAGGCTCGTTCTGATGGCTCTCTCTTGAATAGAGAAGGGGGTGGAGGGGTATATATAGCCTCCACACAAAATCCAACCGTTACACACATTTGACTCAACTCGGTCAGACCGAATGGAAGAACTCGGTGAGACCGATTCAATTCAAAATGTGAACGTTAGGAATCTCGGTGGGACCGATATGATCAACTCGGTGGGACCGATGTGCTAGGGTTAGGGCAAGACCTCATCTCAGTGTGACCGATTGCATGAACTCGGTGAGACCGATTTCAGCAATGAGCAAATAGAGAGTTGGTCAGGCAAACTCGGTGGGACCGATCGCTCCTTTCGGTAAGACTGAAATGTTACGAAAGGGAAACAGAGAGTTTGCATTGCGAACTCGATGGGACCGATCGCTCATTTCGATGAGACCGAAACGTTACGAAGGGAAACAGAGAGTTTGCAATCCCATCTCGGTGAGACCGAAATCCCTATCGGTGAGACCGAACTGATTAGGGTTTCTGGCAGTGGCTATGTCAAAGGAACTCGGTGGCGCCGGATAGATCAAATTGGTGGGGCCGAGTTTGACTTTAAGTTTAGGACATATTTGGAAATGAGAAAGTGGTTGAGGGCTTTGGAGCATATCACTAAGCATTTTGAGCAAGTAGACCATTAAGCAACACCTCATCCCCTTTTAATAGTATTGGCTTTTCCTATGGACTCAATGTGATCTTGGATCACTAAAATAGAAATGTAGAGTCTTGAGCTTTTGCCAATATTTGTCCTTAGCATTTTGAGGGGTCCACATCTCTAGTCCATGTGCCATGCCAATCATTGACTTTCTGAAATATTTAACTTGAAAGGATATTAGTTCAACGAGCAATATGTTGTTATGAATTACTAAAACCACCCGAGGATTAGTTGCACTTTCAATCTCCCCCTTTTTGGTAATTGATGACAACATATAGATCAAAGCTTCGACAAATGATAATATGAATGAAATATATTGTCGCTTTGAGAAGTATGTGATAAGCAAGAGCTCCCCCTAAATTTGTGCATTATTTCAAATTTTCTTTTGAATGCAAATGCACAATCGATTAGGATCATGGGTTGTCACATACATCTTGGTGGAGCGCTCAAAATGATAGAATGTAAAGCACATGCACTCATCACCAAGGGAAACATGATTGATCATACACAAGTAATATAGATAGCATCATTCAAGCACACATTAAACCATAATGATCAACCACATGATCATAAGTGTATCTCACACATAAGCACAAATAATGTAGCAACCAAACGAACAAATATCAAGTAGCAAGAGAGGCAAACAAAAGCAAAACACTCTCTCTCGAAGCCTAAGATCTATACACTTTCTCCCCCTTTGGCAACAAGTTACCAAAAAGCTCAAAAATGCATAGTGCTATTCGGCACTCTAGGCACGATCTCCGGGAGCTCCTGAAGTGGTCTTAGGGCTGGTGGCTCCGGTGTGCGTAGATGGCGTTGAGTGGAGTCCATCTGCAAAGGCTTCTGCTGATGTCTGAGGAGCTGGAGGAGTTGCAACTGAAGGTGCAACAGTGGCAGTTGCTGCAGGTGCTGAAGCTGTAGCTCTGGAATCTGTGACAACTGGCTCTGCTGTAGACCTCTGTGCTCTTGGCACTCTGTGAAATGCATCTGTGGTGACTCTTCCTCTCATGTCCTCTGCCTCTTCTCGAAGTTGCTCAACTGTGGTTTGGATCTCTGTGACCTTCAAGTCTAGATCATAAAATTTTGTTTCAATGATCCTCTCAAGACTTTCTTGGTTTTGAGTCAGGGTGGCTAGTCCTTTCTCAATCCTCATTGTAGACTCAAGCAGATAAGTGAGCTGATCTTGCTTGGTCCTGAGATTCACAGCTGATACATCTGGCATCTTGGAAGTCTTTGCGGCCTTAGCTTGCTCTCGCTTCTCTTGAGCCTCTACAGATGTAGATGTGATGCATCCATGACAACAACATTATCCTCAAAGTCTGGCCTCAGGGGAAGGTGTTCTCTGTCTAGTAGATATGTGCATCTTCCCATCTTGGAGTTGATGAGCATATGAATGTGTGGGGCATATCCACATGACCTCTTCTGATCAGCAGCAGTTCTGTTGATGGTTTCAACAATCAAAGTCATCACCTTGAACTTCTCTAGCACATGAAACATATGCAGCAGGTTTATTGAGTGACATCTGATCATCCTGCCATCTCCTGACTTGGGCAACAAAGTGTGCCTCAGTATAGTGTTAATAGTGGGTAGCCCTGACAGCAGATAGTAGATGGAGCCAAACTTGTGAGACACCAAGGCATGATCTGTAATTTCCTTGTACATGTAAGCCATGGAGTTATGATCTTTCCTGGGCTTGGCATAGACATCTGTGTCATATTCACCTTCTTCAGGGGCATTGATCAACTTGGCCCATTCTGCAATTGTTGATTGGTATCTTGTGCCTTCAGTCATCCAGACTATCTTGCCATCCGGATAGAAGTGTGCAGTTGAATAAAATTGCATGACCATCTCATCATTCCATTTAGTCAGCTTCTGACCAACAAACTTGTCAACTCTGTTCATCCTGAAACTCTCATGAACTCTAGGGAAGTAATCTTCATTGTCATCAATGAAGTTCCAGTCAACCCATCTCATGTCACTGACTATGGGCTTCTTGTCCAAAAGAACTGTCTCATAGAAGTCTTGCTGCTCCTTGCTGTGAAATCTATAGTCCACAGCTGTCCTTCTCCTCACAGCATATGGTCTATCTGTCTCCATAGTCTAAGACCTGCATCCTTTCTCAACTTCATGTTTTCAGCTATGGGATGATTGTCATCATGATCTAGAATTTTTGGTTTGAGCTTCCTGAGCACTTGTTGCTCCTCATCCTCTTGAACTTCAGGCACTGGGGCCTTGTTCTTTTCAGCAGCTGGGATGTTTCTGGTGGATCTCTTGGGTGTTGTAGGCTTTGGGACTTGAGCTTGGGCAGATGGCTTTGGAGCTGTCTTGGGCTTAGATGAAGCAGCCCTAGACTTGATTACATCTCCCATAAGCTTCTGAGACTTTGGTGCTGGCTCAACAGCTTCTTCCTCATCATCTTCATCTGGATCTTTCATCATTGATGATCTGCCAATAACTCTGGCAATAGTCTTCTTAACTCTTTCTTTCCTTTTCTTTCCTGTAGCCTCATCCTCTTTTGGTTTAGCAGTGAACTCCATTGTTCCTTGAGTGGAGGCTCTGGCTTTTGACATAGGCACTCTCTTGGTAGGAACTTTCATCTTTATGCCAGGCTTGGTGGCAGCAGCAGCAGCATACTCCTTCTTGACTACCTTCTTCTTTGAGGTGACCTCCTCATTAACCACAAAGTCCTCATCTTTAGAATCTGAGGTTCTCTTCTTCCTTTGCCTAGTTGCAGCCTTAGGCAAGTTAATTGGGGTGCTTCTGCTACCCTCATCATAACTTATATTGGAGGGACTAGTGCCCTCACTGAGATTTGCTTGCTCCTCTGACCTGTTCTGACTGTCACTATTGTCTGACATGGCTGACACTGACCCTGTGAATAGATAGGTATAGGCAAAGTAGATGAGCATCACAAAGTACAGCTATTTTGGCAAAAAGTTTGACTCAAAAACTGAATTTTAGTTTTCTGCAGAAAGCATTTCGGAGCTACTGATATGACTAACTCGGTGACACCGAAGCAACTTTGGAGTCTAAACAGGCAGTTTCGGTCAGACCGAGACATAGTTCGGTGACTCCGAGATGCTAGGGTTTCACAGAGAAAGTAAACTCGGTTACACCGATTCGTACACTTCGGTCAGACCGAGTAGTACATGTGCAATGGCCTGGGCCAAATCGGTGAGACCGAATACTTCAAATCGGTCGGTCCGAGATGAGTTCGGCGGAAACCTAACCCTAAGTTTTTGCATCAAAACTAATCTAGAGGAAGTTTTGGTTGGATAGGATGATCTCAATCGTGGCTAGAAGCATGTCATTAACCTTTGTGAAAGAATCGGAGTTAAGGAATACACAAAGGGATCGAGTCCGTACCCTAACTTGGCGGCGGACTCGCTACGGCGACAATGGCGGCGAAGAATTCCGTTGACGGCGGCGGAGACTAGCAGCAGGAGGGCGCTGGCGATGATCTGGAGACCAAGGGGGCAGCAGAGCTGGGCAGGCACGGTTGGGAGTTTGAAGGAATTTGCAAATTTCAACCCGCGGATATATATACCCAGTCACTGTCGGTGTGACCGAGTGGAATGACTCGGTGGCACTGAGATGCAGAATCGCAAGCGGTTACTGCAACTCGGTGTGACCGAACTGTTCTAATCGGTTGCACCGAGGTGAAAACCTAGATCAACCCAATGATTTTGGTGAGACCGAGATGGATGAATCGGTCAAACTGAAAGCCATTAAGAGGTTTTGGAAGTTTAAGCCCTTGACGGATTGGTGGCTCCGAGTGCTCCTCACCCGGAGGGTCCGAATTCGACTTGATCAAACTTTGTGATATAGCATGAATAGAGTTTGACACGAGAAAAGCATAGATAGCTAGAGGGAGTACTTAGGCATTCTTGTCCATCCATTTGGCAAAAAGAAAAACCAATCAATCAAAACAACAAATGGATATCCTCGAATGGAGAAAATTATGCAACCAACATGCTCACACAATAAGATAGCAAATGAAATATGTGGCAAAGCATGCACAAACACTCTAGCATCTATCAAGCAATTGGCGATGACTAGGTCATCTATATATGAGTATATTAACTTAGGAGTCAAATGAGAACATTTGATCATAGGTCATACTCATCGTTTAAGCACAAGTGGGGTTACCACTTTTACATAAAGCATTGTTGTGTTCACACCATTAGAGTTGCTTTAGCTCAATTCTTAGAGTAAAGCTCCCCCTAGATGTGATATCCCCCCTAAGAGGGATGAACTAACCTTGGGTTTTGTCGATGATGACTTCATGTAGATGTTGAAGATGTGGATGCTCAATGTTGATGTAGATCATATGGAGCAATCCATTGGAGTGAGTTGCACTTTCAATACCTACATGGGTTAGTCCCACAAGGAACACACAAGGATATCCATAGACATAGAGTGAAATACACATATGATGTTGTCCATGAAAGCATTAGGTTACCTTGTCCCTTGTCTTACCAACAAGAGGGTTTGTGACTCCTTGAACTAGTGCAAGATATGGAAGTTGATTGCACTTGTCCTTGCCAAAATGAATATGAGTGAAGTATGTTGGCGGAGTCACCCTCAAGAACTCTCTAGTTCTTCTTATTTGGGACCCACATCAACTTGATGGGGATCCTTGGAGTTGTAGTCATACTTGATGAAGTGGAACTTGATGTAGTCTTGGGAACCCACTTGACCAAGGCCTTTGGAGCTTCTTCAAATGAATCAATCTCCTCTTGAAGCTTGTCCTTGCCTTTTAGCTTGTGGTCTTGTGGTGGAAGATCATCTTGAGCTTGTGTTCCATCAAAAGAAGTGGGGTCATACTTATCTTGTTGAGGAACAAACTTTGTCTTGGGGTATTGATCTTCTTCCCACTCAACTCCATTGGCATTGAACTTGCGTTCAAAACCAACACCTTGATTCTTCCGGTGCCTTCCTTGCTTGTGTACAATCTCCTCAAATTGCTTACTTTCAGCAAGGCTCTTGTAAACACCTTTCTCTATAATTCCCTTCAATAAGCTATTTTCTTGCTCAAGTGTAACTTGGCTAAGAGAATCATTAGTGGAATCAAGAGAACTACTAGAAGCAACAATATTGGATTTAGCATGATTATTGTTACTACTAGAAGAAGAATCTTTCTTGTTCTTGTTGCCAGATTTATTTGTGGCATGTAAGTAGACAAGAGTAAATGCTTGGCAATGTAAGAAGAACTTTTCTTACGAAGATCATCATTGATTGCTTTTAAGAACACATGCTCTTGCTCTAGATTGAGCTTTTCAAAGCATAGCTTCTCATGAGTCTTTAAAAGCTCTCGATGATCCTCTAAGGTAGTTTCATGAGCTAACTTAAGAGTGTTTAATTCTTTAGTTAGACGCTCAATCTCCTTCTTATCATTGTCATTCGTTTCATCTTGATTAGCATGATTAATAGCAGTTTCATCATAGTTTTCATCACTAGAGTTGTCAACAAGTAAATCATCATCACCTAGCAAATCATCTTCATCACTATTGAAATCAACATACTCGGGGTGTGATACCTTGGGGCCTTTAGCCATGAAGCATCTTCCAATTCCTTCATTTGGTGAGTCAAATATGTCGTAGGAGTTGGATGACACAAGTGCAAGACCGACAACACCTTCATCTTGAGTATATTCGGAGTCGGAGTGATAACTTCTCTCGGAGTGGTTGTCGGAATCGGAACTGGATACCCATTCACCAACATGAGCTTGATGTCTTCGTCTTGTGTAGCTCTTTGATGACTTGTCCTTCCTTTCCGAATCCTTGCTTCTGCGAGAGGGTCTTCGTTCATAACGATCATCTCTACTCCTTCTCTCTCTTGGAGGTGATTCCTCTCTTTTACTTCTCCTTTTAGGTGATTCTTCTCTTCTTTTGTAGGGAGCCATACATTCACTAGAATAATGTCCGGGTCTTCCACAATTATAGCAATTGCGATCACGACTAGACGATCTTTTGTCATTGTAGGACCTTGACTTAGAACTTCTCTCTTTGCTTCTACTCTTGTAGAACTTGTTGAAGTTCTTCACCATTAGGCTCAATTCTTCATTGAAGGCTTGTTTCTCACTTAATGTTGTGGGAGCATCACATGAAGCTTTGTAAGCACCACTACACTTGTTGTGAAGCTCTTCCTTATCCTTAAGTGACATCTCATGAGCAACAATTCTACCAATGACTTCCGTTGGCTTGAGATCTTTGTAATTGGGCATCATTTGGATCAAAGTGCACACGGTATCATATTTTCCATCCAAGGCTCTTAGGATCTTCTTGATGATGAATCTGTCGGTAATCTCATTAGTGATGAGAGCAAGCCTAGAATACATTTTAGCGACTCCTTCACCATCCTTCATTTTGAACTTGTCAAGTTGACTTTGAAGCACATCCAATTTGGATTCCTTGACGGACTCGGTACCTTCGTGCATATCAACCAAAGTATCCCAAATTTCCTTTGCATTCTCAAGGCGGCTGATTTTGTTGAATTCTTTGGGGCACAATCCGTTGAAGAGGATATCGCAAGCTTGAGCGTTGTATTGCAACATCTTCAATTCTTCCGCGGTTGCTTCATGATTTGGTTCTCTTCCATCTTCGAAGAATTCACCTTGCAAACCAATACACACAATAGCCCAAACGGCGGGGTTATGTCCAAGAATATGCATTTTCATCTTATGCTTCCAACTAGCAAAATTAGTACCATCAAAGTAAGGACCTCTACGGTGGTAATTTCCCTCGCTAGATGCCATACTCTCCTAGGTTGTGAAACCAAGGCTATGATCACCAAAGCTATGGAAATCAAGGCAATTGGAGACCAAAGCTCTGATACCACTTGTAGGATCAAAAGTAGGTCTAGAGGGGGGTGATTAGACTACTTAACCAAATAAAAGTCTAGCCGTTTCCCTATTTTAAGTCTTGGCAGATTTTAGCAACTTAGCACAAGTCAAGCAATCAACCTACACATGCAATTCTAACAGTGTAGCAGCAGAAAGTAAAATATTGCATATGAAGGTAAAGGGAAGGGTTTGGAGAAGGCAAACGCAATGTAGACACGAAGATTTTTGGCGTGGTTCCGATAGGTGGTGCTATCGTACATCCACGTTAATGGAGACTTCAACCCACGATGGGTAACGGTTGCGCGAGTCCACGGAGGGCTCCACCCACGAAGGGTACACGAAGAAGCAACCTTGTCTATACCACCATGGCCATTGCCCACGAAGGACTTGCCTCACTCGGGTAGATCTTCACGAAGAAGGCGATCTCCTTGCCCTTACAAACTCCTTGGTTCAACTCCACAATCTTATCGGAGGCTCCCAAGTGACACCTAACCAGTCTAGGAGACACCACTCTCCAAAAGGTAATAAATGATGTGTTGATGATGAACTCCTTGCTCTTGTGCTTCAAATGATAGTCTCCCCAACACTCAACTCTCTCTCACAGATTTGGATATGGTGGAAAGATGATTTGAGTGGAAAGCAACTTGGGAAGGCTAGAGATCAAGTTTCTTGTGGTAGGAATGGAATGTATTGATCTCAACACATGAGTAGGTGGTTCTCTCTCAGAAAATGAGTAGTGGAAGTGTAGGCTCGTTCTGATGGCTCTCTCTTGAATAGAGAAGGGGGTGGAGGGGTATATATATAGCCTCCACACAAAATCCAACTGTTACACACATTTGACTCAACTCGGTCAGACCGAATGGAAGAACTCGGTGAGACCGATTCAATTCAAAATGTGAACATTAGGAATCTCGGTGGGACCGATATGATCAATCCGATGGGACTGATGTGCTAGGGTTAGGGCAAGACCTCATCTCGGTGTGACCAATTGCATGAACTCGGTGAGACCAATTTCAATAATGAGCAAACAGAGAGTTGGTCAGGCAAACTCGGTGGGTTCGATCGCTCCTTTCGGTAAGATCGAAATGTTACGAAAGGGAAACAGAGAGTTTGCATTGCGAACTCGGTGGGACCGATCGTTCATTTCGGTGAGACCGAAATGTTACGAAGGGAAACAGAGAGTTTGCAATCCCATCTCGGTGAGACCGAAATCCCTATCGGTGAGACCGAACTGATTAGGGTTTCTGGCAGTGGCTATGTCAAAGGAACTCGGTGGCGCCGGATAGATCAAATCGATGGGGCCGAGTTTGACTTTAGGTTTAGGACATATTTGGAAATGAGAAAGTGGTTGAGGGCTTTGGAGCATATCACTAAGCATTTTGAGCAAGTAGACCATTAAGCAACACCTCATCCCCTTTTAATAGTATTGGCTTTTCCTATGGACTCAATGTGATCTTGGATCACTAAAATAGAAATGTAGAGTCTTGAGCATTTGCCAATATTTATCCTTAGCATTTTGAGGGGTCCACATCTCTAGTCCATGTGCCATGCCAATCATTGAATTTTCTGAAATATTTAACTTGAAAGGATATTAGTTCAATGAGCTATATGTTTTTAAGAATTACCAAAACCAGCCGAGGATTAGTTGCACTTTCAAACTATCTAGGTGATTTTAAACCTAACTGCAAAATAAGTCTCGCGGGTGCACCACATGGTCTCATTGTTTACGAGTCGCCTAAGGACAAAGTACTGAATATGCATCCTTGTAAATTTTTAACAAGGATGACAAGGACGAGACCATGCCGTCATCCAAGGGGTCTGCAAATGCGGTCGTCGTCGTGCTGCAATGAGAAGGAGAAGCACTCGGGAGGGACGCAGTTGGGGGCCTCCAGAGTAGGTAGAAGGACAGATCTTGAAATCCGTTAAAGAAACAAAGGAGGGGAGAGTTGCAGGGGTGGCGGAGGTGGCGTCGGAACTGGGGGTTGGTGACGAGGTGGTCCAGCGTGTGCATACGAAGAATGCACGCATGAGGGAGGAGGGTTGTGGGGGAAGGCGGAGTAGGAGCTCATAGAGCATGTCGTCGTCCTCAAACAAGGAGGCCACCGGCAACTGGTGGCTGATACGTCTCCGTCGTATCTACTTTTCCTAACGCTTTTCCTCTTGTTTTGGACTCTAATTTGCATGATTTGAATGAAACTAACCCGGACTGACGCTGTTT
Organism: Thinopyrum elongatum; assembly: GCA_011799875.1. NCBI lineage: Eukaryota > Viridiplantae > Streptophyta > Magnoliopsida > Poales > Poaceae > Thinopyrum > Thinopyrum elongatum. The sequence goes on from CM022298.1 coordinate 106,198,062, forward strand.
TCAGCAAAACTACCATGGTTTTGTTTTTGTGTAGAAATAAAAGTTCTCGGAATGGAACGAAACTTTGCGAGGATTTTTTATACAATAAAAGAGAATTTCTGGAGCCAAGAACCACCAGAGGGGGGGGTACCTGGGTGGGCACAACCCACCAGGGCGCGCCACCCCCTCTAGGCGTGCCCAGGTGGGTTGTCCCCACCTGGTGGCCTCGCAGACCCTGAAACCGACGCTATAAAATCACATATTTCCAGAAAAAAATCAGGGAGAAAGAATTATCGCGTTCTGCGAGACGGAGCCGCCGCCACCTCCTGTTCTTCATCGGGAGGCCAGATCTGGAGTCCGTTTGGGGCTCCGGAGAGGGGGATCTTCGATCTTCGTCATCGCCAACCCTTCTCCATCGCCAACCCTTCTTCATGTATTCACCGTGTGTTAATGCTTTGTTCCGGTTCTCTATTAAAAGGAGGCCTTAATATCCCTTAGTTTCCAATAGGACCCCGCTGCCACGGGAGGGTAGGACAAAAGATGTCATGCAAGTTCTTTCCATAAGCACGTATGACTATTTACGGAATACATGCCTACATTATATTTATGAACTGGAGCTAGTGCCGTATCGCCCTAGGTTATGACTGTCACATGATGCATATCATCCAACGAATTACTGATCCAATGCCTACGATTTTCCTACATATTGTTCTTGCTAAGTTACTACTGCTACTGTTACTGTTGCACTTGCTACAAAATCACTGCTATCACTGTTACCGTTACTATTGCTATTGCTACTACTATCAAAACTATCATACTACTTTGCTACTGATCACTTTGCTGCAGATAATTAATCTCCACGTGTGGTTGAATTGACAACTCAGCTGCTAATACTTACAAATATTCTTTGGCTCCCCTTGTGTCGGATCTATAAATTTGGGTTGAATACTCTACCCTCAAACACTGTTGCGATCCCCTATACTTGTGGGTTATCAAGACCTTTTTCTGGCGCCGTTGCCGGGGAGCATAGCTATATTTGTTCAGTCACTTGGGATTATTATCAAATTATCACTATGAAGAATCTGAAGGATGCTAAGACTAAGATTTTTTCCTCTAAGACGAGGGGAGGTAAGGAACTGCCATCCAGCTCCACTTTAGATTCACCTTCTGTTATAAGTAGACTTGCAACACCACCACATGCTATTAATTCTGATATGTCGCAAGTTATTGATGATGCTACTTCTGCTATGAATGCTTATGATGATGCCAGTACCTTGCTTCATGATGATGTGCCACTAGGTGAATTTCTTGATGAACAAATTGCTAGAGTAAGACAACATGATATTGTTGAAACTGATGATGAGCTTGAAACTGAAAATCTTGAAACACCTGCTAGAACTAGCCCTCCTAGATATGAATTGCCAAAGGTACCGGAAGGCTATGTTATGGGTGAGGAGGCGACTAGAGATATTCTTGCTTGTAAGGATAGAGATGATCTAGAGAAATTATTATGCAAGTACAAAGAAAAATCTCTGAATGCTAGAATGAAATATGATCCTAAGTTTGCTACTTCACCTATCTTTATTGATGATAAGGATTATGAATTCTCTGTCGACCCAGAGTCAATTACTTTGGTTGAATCTGATCCTTTCCACGGTTATGAAACTGAAACTGTTGTGGCACATCTTACTAAGTTAAACGACATAGCCACCCTTTTTGCTCATGATGAGAAAATTCGCTATTACTATATTCTCAAATTATTTCCGTTCTCATTAAAGGGTGATGCTAAAGCTTGGTACAATACTCTTGCTCCTGGTTGTGTGCGTAGTTCCCAGGATATGATTTATTACTTCTTTGAAAAATATTTTCCTGCTCATAAGAAACGAGCTGCCTTACAGGAAATATTTAACTTTGCGCAAATTGAAGAAGAGAGTCTCCCACAAGCTTGGGGGAGGCTTCTCCAATTGCTTAATGCTTTGCCTGATCATCCTCTTAAGAAAAATGAAATACTTGATATCTTCTATAATGGACTAACCGATGCTTCTAGGGACTTCCTAGATAGTTGTGCTGGTTGTGTTTTCAGGGAACGAACTATTGGACAAGCCGAAGAACTATTGAATAACATATTGAAAAATTATGATGATTGGACTCCTCCTGAAACACCGCCTAAAGCCACTCCGAAGAAGAGGGGTATCCTATATCTCAGTCCTGAAGATATGCAAGAGGCAAAGAAATCTATGAAGGAAAAGGGTATTAAAGCTGAGGATGTTAAAAATTTACCTCCTATTGAAGAAATACATGGGCTTGATACACCACCACCACCTGCGGTGGTAGAGGTAAATTCTCTAATGAAATTCAATGATAATGATAATCCTCACAATATGCACCCTAGCCAATGCCTTTATGAGTTTGAAAACTATATTAGAAAACAAGATCACTTCAATGCAAATGTTATGAAACAATTGAAATACAATTCTAATATGATTGCTCGCTTAAGTGATTTGTTATTTAGAATCTCAAATGATGTTAGAGGTGTAGGGAAGCATGCTTTTATGGTTCAAACTCAGCTAGAACAAGTTGCTAAATCTCAAAGAGAACTGCTTGATGAAATGAATAATAATATCAATGATCATGATGTTAGAGTAATGACTAGAGGAGGTAGAATGACTCAGGAACCACTTTATCCTGAGGGACACCCAAAAAGAATTGAACAAGACTCTCAAAGAGTTGACACTGATGCACGTAGTCCTCCTAAAAAGAAAAAGAAAAATAATAGAACTTTGCATGCCTCTAGTGAACCTGAAGTAGAAAACCCTCCTGATAATGATAATGAAGTCTCTATCTCTGATGCTGAAACTCAATCTGGTAGTGAACACTCACCTTCTGTTAATGAAAAAGATAATGATGAGGTTCATGAAGATACCCAACCAAATAATAAAGGACCAGACAATGATGTTGAGATAGAACCAGCAGTTGATCTTGATAACCCACAACCTAAGAATAAAAGATATGATAAAAGAGACTTCGTTGCTAGAAAACACGGTAAGGAAAGAGAGCCATGGGTTCAAAAACCTATGCCCTTTCCACCTAAGTCAACTAAAAAGAAAGATGATGAAGAATTTGAACGATTTGCTGAAATGCTGAGGCCAGTCTTTTTGCGTACTCGCTTGACTGATATCTTAAAAATGCCTCCTTATGCAAAGTACATGAAAGCACTGTTCAAGATATCTTCCGATATTCCGATAAATCGGCCTATTTATCGCTTATCGTTGTCTGACCGATAAGATAAATTGGCCGATAAATCAGCCGATACGGCGATAAATCAGCCGATATGCCGATAAACTGACCGATTTACCCCTTATCATGGGTCGACCGATAAGTTCCCGATAAGCGATATCCCCAACATTGCATGAAAGACATCATCACCAATAAGAGAAAAATACCGGAAGCTGAAATCTCCACCATGCTTGCTAATTATACTTTTAAAGATGGAGTACCTAAAAAACTTGGAGATCCGGGAATACCAACTATACCTTGCTCCATCAAAAGAAATTATGTGAAAATTGCTTTATGTGATTTGGGAGCTGATGTTAGTGTTATGCCCTTCTCTTTATATAAAAGACTTGATTTGAATAAACTCACACCTACTAAAATATCTTTGCAAATGGCTGACAAATCAACTGCCATACCTCTTGGTATTTGTGAGGATGTGCCCGTTGTTGTTGCTAATGTTACTATTTTGACTGACTTTGTTATACTTGAGATGCTCGAGGACGACAACATGTCGATTATCCTTGGTAGACCCTTCTTGAATACTGCAAGGGCTGTTATTGATTGCAATAAAAGCAAGGTCACTTTTCATATTAATGGTAATGAGCATACGGTGCACTTTCCGAAGAAACAATTCCAAGTGAATGGTATTAATGTTATTGAAAAATCTCTGACAATCACTATTGGAAGTTTTCAACTACCTCTACCTACTGTTAAAAAGAAATATGAAATGCTTATTGTTGGGGATATTCATATCCCCGTTGAGGTAACTTAGTGATTTACGAAAGTTCTTCGGTTTCATGCTAATCGAAAGTGGTTGTTAATAAGACTTGATCAACCTTATTAATGGATTGTTTTTGAGAGGTATGAAGTTGATGAATTTAGTAAGCACTACCTTCTATCCCAACCTTTTGTTTTCTGTTTTTATTAGCTAAATAAAATAAAATGCCATGTTTTGTCTGTTTTCTAATTTTCCTCTGCAATAAAAAAAGGGATAATTGGTTTTATACCCTTAGTTGTGTCCCCCTCGTCAGGATTGCCCCTAGTTTCTGAAAACATGTGGTCTTGCCCGACCCACTTTGGCGTCTTGTGCTTTTGCCCTTTGACCGTTTGACCGTCACTTTGAAAACTTCATAACTAATTCATACTAAATTACAAAAATGCAAATAAGATACCAAAATGTTCGGAAAAACATCACCTGTATGTCAATGTCACTTGCATTCATGAAAAAAGTGTTAGTAAGTGCCCATCCAAGTTTTAGCTCTTATCATACCACCATGAACAGTAAACTCTAAAAAAGTTCAAAAAATTCAAGAAAAAGTTGGTGGCAAAGAATGGCAAATGTGTTAAGTGCTTGCCAAGTTTCACCAGGGAATGACATTCGTGGAAGTCATGGCAAAAAAACCAATCTATTTTCGAGTGTTGATTTTTTTTTGCCACGACTTCCACGAATGTCATTCCCTGATGAAACTTGGCAAGCACTTAAAACATTTGTCATTCTTTGCCACCAACTTTATTTTTGAATTGTTTGAATTTTTTTAGATTTTACTATTCATGGTGGTATGATAAGAGCTAAAACTTGGATGGGCACTTACCAACACTTTTGTCATGAATGCAAGTGACATTGACATACAGGTGATGTTTTTCTGAACATTTTGGTATCTTATTTGCATTTTTATAATTTAGTATGAATTAGTTATGAAGTTTTCAAAGTGACGGTCAAACGGTCAAAGGGCAAAAGTACAAGACACCAAAGTGGGTCGTGCAAGACCACGTGTTTTCAGTAACTAGGGCAATCCTGATGAGGGGGACACAACTAAGGGTATAAAACCAATTATCCCTAAAAAAATGACCCAAAAATAAAAGTTCTCAGAATGCTCTAAAAATTTGATACGATTTTTTTCTGAATATTTAAGAATTTTTGGTGCAAATAATATCAGAGGGAGGTGCACCAGGTGGGCACAACCCACCTGGGCGCGCCAGGACCCCCAGGCGCGCCCTGGTGGGTTGTGGTCCCCACGTGGCCCCCCTCACTTATCTCTTCATCCCACATCATCACCTACCTCCAGAAAAAATTCACCATTGCTCTTGCTCTCGTGTTCTTGCTCTCAAACCCGCGGATTTCGATCTCTTTGCTCGAAGCTCCATTTCCAAAACTGTTTCGGGGGATTGTTGCTTGGTATGTGACTCCTCTGTTTGTCCAATTAGTTTTTGCTTTAGTGGTTTATATTTTGAATAATTAGCTACTCTTAGTGCTGCTGTAGATGTGCTTGCATGTTGAATTCATAGAGTTCTAAGTAGTTTGAATGCTTGTTATGGCCTCTATGCATCTCTATGAATAGTTGTTTTCAATCTTACAAAGTTTTGTTGACAAAAATTTGTGACACAAAATTTTTCAGAAAATTGTACGCGAATATTATGAACTTCTTTGGAAGGAGTTCTTCGAGGCGGAGGTCCTCGGAGGCATCTTCTAGTAGCAGCTCCACTCGTCGGTCTTATGTTGAGCCAAGTGAAAGTTCTATACGAGATGCCGCCACCAAAACATGCTTATGGCCATGCGATGATTATATGGTGAGCGTGGGCATTAAGGAAGAATTTGAGCAATATGTTCGCAATGCCGAGCTCGGTCCTTACATTTCAGATAAGTGCAACCAACACCTCACCCTCACTGAATCATTTGTCAAAGGATTTAAATTCCATCCCCGTGAGTCTAGGGTGTCATTTAAATTATATGAAAATCCATTTACCATTTCTTTAGAGAGATTTGCTCACCACTGTAAAATCCCATTTTGGGGTTCGCTTGATGAACCACCAAGGTCAGAGTTTGAAATATTCTTGACTAGTCTTTGTTATGGTGAAAATAGGGGAGTAACGCAAGGTAGAATAAAGAGTATTCATTTTCCCGCAATCCAGTATTTCGCATTATTTAATGGAAAATGCATTGTAGGCAAGCAAGATTGCAGTACACTTTGTGCTCCAGACTTGAGCCTCATTCGCACCGCTCTCACCGGTGACAAAAGTTATAATCTTGGAGCGATTGTTGCATGTAGGCTGCAACACAACGCTGGTAGTGGATATTTTTATGGTGGAATTTATGACACACGCTTAGCAAGAGAGCTGGGGGTTTCACCTTTGCTCTATGATCCTATTTTACCGACGCAGTACCTAGACTTTGAAGCTATGAAACGTCATAAGATCCTTAGAGGTGAACCCCATAATTTCACTTATAAATTGCTGTTTAATAAGGATTCTGTTGTGGACACATATTTGCCTGCACCTGCTCTCTTCAATGTTCACAGTAGGGGAAGATATTATGTTCTCGAGAGCGAGGCCCGAGCTCATAATGTGGCAGTGGTGGCCGCACGGCTGGCTGCATCCGCACCAAGAGCCTCCGTGAGTTATCACTCTGACCATTATGCAGGCTACTGAAGATTACCAAGTTAGGCCAAAAGCCTAAGCTTGAGGGAGTACGTATTTCCACCGACATTACATTCATGTTTACACATTTCATTTCAGTTGTCGGTGTCCACACTTTTTCATTGTATTATGCATGTTAGAATTATTTTCTTGCTTTCTTCTTGTGTGTTTGAAAAACTTTGAGAGAATCCAAAAATATATTTCTTGCTTCTTTTTTATTTTTATTCCAAGTTTAAATTGTTGTAGTACTAAAAAGAAAATTCAAAAATATTTCCTTGTTCTTCTTTTGCTTGTTGGGAGCTTTCCCATGTAAATAGTTTTTCTCGTTTTTGCTTTTCCCTTTTTATTTGCTTGTTTACGAAAAACCAAAAACTCCAAAAATATTTCTGTGTGTTTCTTTGAATTTCTTTTTCCTCTTTATCGAGTCATACCGAGGAGAAGACCATGATGAAAATGTTGAGTGGCTCTCATATGCATTATTGTTAATCTAACAAAGAGCCCAATTTACCTTGTCTTCTCCTTTTGAATAAAATGTTTGCAGATTCCAGCTTAGTTCACGACACTCTTGCACTATTATTATTTTCAAATCGTTCGGTCGTGCAAGTGAAAGGCAATAATGATGATATTCGATGAACTGGCCGTGGCAGAGAGAAACGGGTATGAACTCAACTTGTTCTGTTTTTGTAAATATGTTTAACCTAGTATCCATGATTCAGCCCATTATGATTAAACATGTTTGCAATGACAATTAGAGATTATAGTTTCTCATGCCATGCATAAGTAGCTAGGAGTGGATAATGATTTATCTTGGATGTCAACATTGCGTTAAAATGATTATGATATAGTATGATGATATGGTATCCTCCTCTGAATGTTCGAGTGGCTTGACTTGGCACATGTTCATGCATGTAGTTGAATCAAAACCAACATAGCCTCTATAATATTTATGTTCATGGTGTTCATATCCTACTCATGCTAGTATCCAATGTTACTTATGCGTAATGCATGTTCATGACCGTTGTTGCTCTCTAGCTGGCCGCTTCTCAACCTAATTGCTAGCCTTCGCCTGTACTAAGTGGGAATTCTACTTGTACATCAAAAACCTTGAACCCAAGTTATTCCAGATGAGTCCACCATACTTACCTATATGCGGTATTACCCTGCCGTCCTAAGTAAATTTGCATGTGCCAACTCTATAAACTTCAAATAAATATCCTTTTTGTGTGCCTGGATTGTTCATAGAGCGACATGAGGTAGTCGGTATCTTCCATGCTAAGCGGGTTATTCTCAGGATGAGTGTTTATTCACTCACCATTGCACGAGAAAGGGGCGGTAATAGGGATTCCCAGTCCCGGATTCAAAAATTGCAAATAATTAAACAAAACTCCCCTAGGACTGATGTTGGTATGGACGGTACCCATGGATTCGGCTAGCCGTGGAGTGTGTTTGTTGGTGGAGGGAGAGTAAATATTTGCTTTTATTGCTTGGGAACCGCCACTAATGTGTTTAGCATGGAAGATACTAATAACTGATGGTCGCGAAGTAAACAAGAAGGGTGCATGCCTCAAAATTTTATTTAACCTCTATTTTAAAAACTTGAGCTCTGGCACCTCTGCAAATCACTGCTTCCCTCTACGAAGGGACTATCTCTTTACTTTTATGTTGTGGCATCACCTTCTCAAATAAGCGCCAGAACCTGAGAGCACTGTTGTCATGCTTATGCATTGTGTGTAGCTAATGTTGGGTGCGTCATGACTGGATCTTTCCTACCATGAATTACAATGTTTAGTCGCTGCTTGAACTTTGGAGGTGCTCTGCATTTATGTTTTGCGATCTCAGAAAGGGCTAGCGAGATACCACTATTGTCATATTATATCATGGTTGTTTTGACAACGTGTTGTTGTTTGAGATATCTTATTATTGCTCGCTAGTTGATTATGTCATTGATATGAGTTAATATAATTTTTAAGAGTTATTGTCGACATGGTTAGTTATAATATTGGCTGAAAACCTAGGTGTTGTTTAAGCTTATTTATGCAAACAAGAGCAAAAGAGTTCATAAAAGTTTTTCTTTTTCACTTTCAGTTTATCAACTGAATTGCTTGAGGACAAGCAAATGTTTAAGCTTGGGGGAGTTGATACGTCTCTGTCGTATCTACTTTTCCTAACGCTTTTCCTCTTGTTTTGGACTCTAATTTGCATGATTTGAATGAAACTAACCCGGACTGACGTTGTTTTCAGTAGAACAACCATGGTGTTGTTTTTGTGCAGAAATAAAAGTTCTCGAAATGGAACAAAACTTTGCGAGGATTTTTTATACCATAAAAGAGAATTTCTGGAGCCAAGAACCACCGGAGGGGGGGGGTACCTGGGTGGGCACAACCCACTAGGGCGCGGCACCCCCTCCAGGCACGACCAGGTGGGTTGTCCCCACCTGGTGGACCCGCAGACCCTGAAACCGACGCTATAAAATCACATATTTCCAGAAAAAAATCAGGGAGAAAGAATTATCGTGTTCCGCGAGACGGAGCCGCCGCCACCTCCTGTTCTTCATCAGGAGGCCAGATCTGGAGTCCGTTTGGGGCTCCGGAGAGGGGGATCTTCAATCTTCGTCATCACCAACCCTTCTCCATCGCCAATTCCATGATGCTCCCCACCGGGAGTGAGTAATTCCTTCGTAGGCTCGCTGGTCGGTGAGGAGTTGGATGAGATTCATCATGTAATCGAGTTAGTTTTGTTAGGGCTTGATCCCTAGTATCCATTATATTCTGAGATTGATGTTGCTATGACTTTGCCATGCTTAATGCTTGTCACTTTGGGCCTGGGTACCATGATTTCAGATCTGAACCGTTTATGTTATCACCTTTATATCTATGTTCTAGATCCGATCTTGCAAGTTATAGTCACCTACTACGTGTTATGATCCGGCAACCCCGGAGTGGCAATAGTCGGGACACTTCCCGGTGATGACCGTAGTTTGAGGAGTTCATGAAGGAAATATGCCCTAGAGGCAATAATAAAGTTGTTATTTATATTTCCTTATATCATTATAAATGTTTATTATTCATGCTAGAATTGTATTAACCAGAAACTTAGTACATGTGTGAATACATAGACAAAACAGAGTGTCCCTAGCAAGCCTCTACTAGACTAGCTCGTTGATCAAAGATGGTTAACTTTCCTGACCATAGACATGTGTTGTCATTTGATGAACGGGATCACATCATTAGGAGAATGATGTGATGGACAAGACCCATCCATTAGCTTAGCATAATGATCGTTAAGTTTTCTTGCTAAAGCTTTCTTCATGACTTATACATATTCCTCTAACTATGAGATTATGCAACTCCCGAATATCGGAGGAACACCTTGTGTGCTATCAAATGTCACAACGTAACTGGGTGATTATAAAGATGCTCTACAGGTGTCTCCGAAGGTGTTTGTTGGGTTGGCATAGATCAAGATTAGGATTTGTCACTCCGTGTATCGGAGAGGTATCTCTGGGCCCTCTCGGTAATGCACATCATATGAAGCCTTGCAAGCAATGTGACTAATGAGTTAGTTGCGGGATGATGCATTACGGAACGAGTAAAGAGACTTGCCGGTAACGATATTGAACTAGGTATGATGATACCGACGATCGAATCTCGGGCAAGTAACATACCGATGACAAAGGGAATGGCGTATGTTGTTATGCGGTTTGATCGATAAAGATCTTCATAGAATATGTAGGAGCCAATATGAGCATCCAGGTTCCGCTATTGGTTATTGACCGGAGATGTGTCTCGGTCATGTCTACATAGTTCTCGAACCCGTAGGGTCCGCACGCTTTTCGTTCGATGATGATTGGTATTATGAGTTATGTGTTTTGGTGACTGAAGTTTGTTCGGAGTCCCGGATGAGATCACGGACATGATGAGGAGTCTCAAAATGGTCGAGAGGTAAAGATTCATATATTGGAAGGTTGTATTCGGACTTCGGAATGGTTCCGAGTGATTCGGGTATTTTTACCGGAGTACCGGGAGGTTACCGGAACCCCCCGGGAGAGATAATGGGCCTCATGGGCCATAGGGAAGAGGGGAGGCAGCCCACAAGGGGTGGCTGCGCCCCCTCCCATGGGGAGGCCGAATAGGATTAGGGAAAGGGGGCGCGCCACCCCCCTTTCCTTCTCCTACTCCCTCTCCTTTCCCCCTTTGCTACTCCAGAAAAAGGAAAAGTGGGGGGGGGCGAATCCTACTAGGAGTGGAGTCCTAGTAGGACTCCCCCCTCCATGGCGCGCCCCTTGGTGGCCGGCCTCCTCCCCCTCCTTTATATACATGGGCAGGGGGCACCCCAAAGGCACAACAATTGTTCTCTTAGCCGTGTGTGGTGCCCCCCTCCACAGTTTACTCCTCCGGTCATATCGTCGTAGTGCTTAGGCAAAGCCCTGCGCGGATCACATCACCAATACCGTCACCATGCCGTCGTGCTGACGGAACTCTCCCTCGACCCTCTGCTGGATCAAGAGTTCGAGGGACGTCATCGAGCTGAACGTGTGCAGAACTCGGAGGTGCCGTACGTTCGGTGCTTGATCGGTTGGATCGCGAAGACATTCGACTACATCAACCGCGTTAAGCTAACGCTTCCGCTTTCGGTCTACAAGGGTATGTGGACACACTCTCCCCTCTCGTTGCTATGCATCTCCTAGATAGATCTTGTGTGAGCGTAGAATTTTTTTGATATTGCATGCTATGTTCCCCAACAGTGGCATCCGAGCTAGGTCTATGCGTAGATGATATGCACGAGTAGAACACAAAGAGTTGTGGGCGTTAATAGTCATACTGCTTACCACCAACGTCTTACTTTGATTCGGCGGTATTGTTGGATGAAGCGGCCCGGACCGACATTACATGACCGCGTTCATGAGACTGGTTCTACCGACGTGCTTTGCACACAGGTGGCTGGCGGGTGTCTATTTCTCCAACTTTAGTTGAATCGAGTTTGACTACGGCCGGTCCTTGTTGAAGGTTAAAACATCACACTTGATGAAAAATCGTTGTGGTTTTGATGCGTAGGTAAGAACGGTTCTTGCTAGAAGCTCGTAGTAGCCACATAAAACTTGCAACAACAAAGTAGAGGACGTCTAACTTGTTTTTGCAGGGCATGCTGTGATGTGATATGGTCAAGACATGATGTGATATACGTTATTGTATGAGATGATCATGTTTTGTAAAAGTTATCGGCAACTGGCAGGAGCCTTATGGTTGTCGCTTTATTGTATGAAATGCAATCACCATGTAATTGCTTTACTTTATCACTATGCGGTAGCGATAGTCGTAGAAGCAATAGTTGGCGAGACAACAACGACGCTACGATGGAGATCAAGGTGTCAAGCCAGTGATGATGGAGATCATGACGGTGCTTTGGAGATGGAGATCAAAGGCACAAGATGATGATGGCCATATCATGTCACATATTTTCATTGCATGTGATGTTTATCTTTTATGCATCTTGTTTTGCTTAGTACGGCGGTAGCATTATAAGATGATCCCTCACTAAATTTCAAGGTATAAGTGTTCTCCCTGAGTATGCACCATTGCGACAGTTCGTCGTGCCGAGACACCACATGATGATCGGGTGTGATAAGCTCTACGTTCACATACAACGGGTGCAAGCCAGTTTTGCACGTGTAGAATACTCGGGTTAAACTTGACGAGCCTAGCATATGCAGATATGGCCTCGAAACACTGAGGCCGAAAGGTCGAACGTGAATCATATAGTAGATATGATCAACATAGAGATGTTCACCATTGAAAACTACTTCCATCTCACGTGATGATCGGACATGGTTTAGTTGATATGGATCACGTGATCATTTAGATGACTAGAGGGATGTCTATCTAAGTGGGAGTTCTTAAGTAATATGATTAATTGAACTTAATTTATCATGAACTTAGTCCTGGTAGTATTTGCAAATTATGATGTAGATCAATAGCTCGCGTATAGCTCCCTTGTTTTATTTTTGATATGTCCCTAGAGAAAACTAAGTTGAAAGATGATAGTAGCAATGATGCGGACTGGGTCCGTGATATGAGGAATATCCTCGTTGCTGCACAGAAGAATTATGTCCTTGATGCACCGCTAGGTGACAGACCTATTGCAGGAGTAGATGCAGACGTTATGAACGTTTGGCAAGCTCGATATGATGACTACTTGATAGTTTAGTGCACCATGCTTTACGGCTTAGAACCGGGACTTCAAAAAAAAATTAATGCCACGGAGCATATGAGATGTTCCAAAGAGATGAAACTGGTATTTCAGACTCATGCCCGTGTCGAGAGGTATGAGACCTCTGACAAGTACTTTGCCTAAAAGATGGAGGAGAATAGCTCAGCTAGTGAGCATGTGCTCAGAATGTCTGGGTACTACAATCGCTTGAATCAAGTGGGAGTTAATCTTCCAGATAAGATAGTGATTGACAGAGTTCTCTAGTCACTATCACCAAGTTACTAGAACTTCGTGATGAACTACAATATGCAAGGGATGACGAAAACGATTCCCAAGCTCTTCGCGATGCTGAAATCAGCGAAGGTAGAAATCAAGAAATATCATCAAGTGTTGATGGTTGACAAGACCACTAGTTTCAAGAAAAAGGGCGAGGGCAAGAAAGGGAACTTCAAGAAGAATAGCAAGCAAGTTGCTACTCCCGGGAAGAAACCCAAGTCTGGACCTAAGCCTGAAACTGAGTGCTTCTACTGCAAAGGAAATGGTCACTGGAAGCGGAACTGCCCCAAATACTTGGCGGATAAGAAGGATGGCAAAGTGAACAAAGGTACATTTGATATACATGTTATTGATGTGTATTTTACTAGTGTTCATAGTAGCCCCTGGGTATTTGATACCGGTTCAGTTGCTAACATTAGTAACTCAAAACAGGAGTTGCAAAATGAATAGAGACTAGTTAATGACGAGGTGACGATGTGTGTTGGAAGTGATTCCAAGGTTGATAAGATCACCATCGCACACTCCCTCTACCTTCGGGATTAGTGTTGGACCTAAATAAATGTTATTTGGTGTTTGCGTTGAGCATGAATATGATTGGATCATGTTTATTGCGATACGGTTATTCATTTAAGTCAGAGAATAATTGTTGTTCTATTTACATGAATAAAACCTTCTATGGTCATACACTCAATATAAATGGTTTATTGAATCTCGATCATAGTGATACACATATTCATAATATTGATGCCAAAAGATGCAAAGTTAATAATGATAGTGCAACATATTTGTGGCACTGCCGTTTAGGTCATATTGGTGTAAAGCGCATGAAGAAACTCCATGCAGATGGACTTTTGGAATCACTTGATTATGAATCATTTGATACTTGCGAACCATGCCTCATGGGAAAGATGACTAAAACTCCGTTCTCTGGAACAATGGAGCGAGCAAATGACTTATTGGAAATAATACATACCGATGTATGCGGTCCGATGAGTGTTGAGGCTCGCGGTGGGTATCGTTATTTTCTGACCTTCACAGATGATTTGAGCAGATATGGGTATATCTACTAAATGAAACATAAGTCTGAAACATTTGAAAAGTTCAAAGAATTTCAGAGTGAAGTGGAAAATCATCGTAACAAGAAAATAAAGTTTCTACGATCTGATCGCGGAGGCGAATATTTGAGTTACGAATTTGGTCTTCATTTAAAACAATGTGGAATAGTTTCACAACTCACGCCACATGGAACACCACAGCGTAATGGTGTGTCCGAACGTCGTAACCGTACTTTATTAGATATGGTGCGATCTATGATGTCTCTTACCGATTTACCACTATCGTTTTGGGGTTATGCATTAGAGACAGCTGCATTCACGTTAAATAGGGCACCATCTAAATCCGTTGAGACGACACCGTATGAACTGTGGTTTGGCAAGAAACATAAGCTGTCGTTTCTTAAAGTTTGGGGTTGCGATGCTTATGTGAAAAAGCTTTAGCCTAATAAGATCGAACCCAAATCGGAGAAGTGCGTCTTCATAGGATATCCAAAAGAAACTGTTGGGTACACCTTCTATCACAGATCCGAAGGCAAAATATTTGTTGCTAAGAATGGATCCTTTCTAGAGAAGGAGTTTCTCTCGAAAGAAGTGAGTGGGAGGAAAGTAGAACTTGATGAGGTAATTGTACCTTCTCTCGAATTGGAGAATAACTCATCACAGAAAACAGTTCCCGTGATGCCTACACCAATTAGTGAGGAAGCTAATGATGATGATCATGAAACTTCAGATCAAGTTACTACCAAACCTCGTAGGTCAACCAGAGTACGTTCCGCACCAGAGTGGTACGGTAATCCTGTTCTGGAAGTCATGTTACTAGACCATGACGAACCTACGAACTATGAGGAAGCGATGATGAGCCCAGATTTCGCGAAATGGCTTGAGGCCATCAAATCTGAGATGGGATCCATGTATGAGAACAAAGTGTGGACTTTGGTTGACTTGCCCGATGATCGGCAAGCCATAGAGAATAAATGGATCTTTAAGAGGAAGACGAACGCTGATGGTAGTGTTACTATCTACAAAGCTCGACTTGTCACAAAAAGGTTTTTGACAAGTTCAAAGTGTTGACTACGATGAGATTTTCTCACTCGTAGCGATGCTTAAGTCTGTCCGAATCATGTTAGCAATTGCCGCATTTTATGAAATCTGGCAAATGGATGTCAAAACTGCATTCCTTAATGGATTTCTTAAAGAAGAGTTGTATATGATACAACCAGAAGGTTTTGTCGATCATAAAAGTGCTGACAAAGTGCGCAAACTCCAGTGATCCATCTATGGACTGGGGCAGACATCTTGGAGTTGGAATATACGCTTTGATAAGGTGATCAAAGCATATGGTTTTATACAGACTTATGGTGAAGCCTGTATTTACAAGAAAGTGAGTGGGAGCTCTGTAGCATTTCTGATATTATATGTGGATGACATATTGCTGATTGGAAATGATATAGAATTTCTGGATAGCATAAAAGGATACTTGAATAAGAATTTTTCAATAAAAAGACCTCAGTGAAGTTGCTTAAGTATTGAGCATCAAGATCTATAGGGATAGATCGAGACGCTTAATAGGACTTTCACAAAGCATATACCTTGACAAAGTTTTGAAGGAGTTCAAAAAGGATCAGTCAAAGAAAGAGTTATTGCCAGTATTCAAGGTATATAGTTGAGTAAGACTCAAAGCATGACCACGGCAGAAGATAGAGAGAGAATGAAAGTCATTCCCTATGCCTCAGCCATAGGTTCTATAAAGTATGCTATGCTGTGTACCAAACCTATTGTATACCTTGCCATGAGTTTGGCAAGGTGGTACGATAGTGATCTAGGAGTGGATCACTGGACAGCGGTCAAAGTTATCCTTAGTTACCTAAGAGTACTAAGGAAATATTTCCCGGTTATGGAGGTGATAAAGAGTTCGTCGTAAAGAGTTACGTCGATGCAAGCTTTTACACCAATCCAGATGACTCTGAGTCTCAATCTGGATACGTATTGAAAGTGGGAGCAATTAGCTAGAGTAGCTCCATGCAGAGCATTGTAGACATAGAAATTTGCAAAATACATACGGATCTGATTATGGCAGACCCGTTGACTAAACTTCTCTCACAAACAAAACATGATCACACCTTAGTATTCTTTGGGTGTTAATCACATAGTGATGTGAACTAGATTACTGACTCTAGTAAACCCTTTGGGTGTTGGTCACATGACGATGTGAACTATGGGTGTTAATCACATAAAGATGTGAAATATTGGTGTTAAATCACATGGCGATGTGAACTAGATTATTGACTCTAGTGCAAGTGGGAGACTGAAGGAAATATGCCCTAGAGGCAATAATACTGTTGTTATTTATATTTCTGTATATCATGATAAATGTTTATTATTCATGCTAGAATTGTATTAACCGGAAACTTAGTACATGTGTGAATACATAGACAAAACAGTGTCCCTAGTAAGCCTCTACTAGACTAGCTCGTTGATCAAAGATGGCTAAGTTTCCTGACCATAGACATGTGTTGTCATTTGATGAACGGGATCACATCATTAGGAGAATGATGTGATGGACAAGACCCATCCGTTAGCTTAGCATAATGATCGTTAAGTTTTATTTCTAAAGCTTTCTTCATGACTTATAGATATTCCTCTGACTATGAGATTATGCAACTCCCGAATACCGGAGGAACACCTTGTGTGCTATCAAACATCACAACGTAACTGGGTGATTATAAAGATGCTCTACAGGTGTCTCCGAAGGTGTTTGTTGGGTTGGCATAGATCAAGATTAGGATTTGTCACTCCGTGTATCGGAGAGGTATCTCTGGGCCCTCTCGGTAATGCACGTCATATGAAGCCTTGCAAGCAATGTGACTAATGAGTTAGTTGCGGGATGATGCATTACGGAAAGAGTAAAGAGACTTGCCGGTAACGAGATTGAACTAGGTATGATGATACCGACGATAGAATCTCGGGCAAGTAACATACCGATGACAAAGGGAATGACGTATGTTGTTATGCGGTTTGACCGATAAAGATCTTCGTAGAATATGTAGGAGCCAATATGAGCATCCAGGTTCTGCTATTGGTTATTGACCGGAGATGTGTCTCGGTCATGTCTACATAGTTCTCGAACCCGTAGGGTCCGCACGCTTTTCGTTCGATGACGA
Organism: Thinopyrum elongatum; assembly: GCA_011799875.1. Classification (NCBI taxonomy): domain Eukaryota; kingdom Viridiplantae; phylum Streptophyta; class Magnoliopsida; order Poales; family Poaceae; genus Thinopyrum; species Thinopyrum elongatum. The sequence goes on from CM022298.1 coordinate 106,215,427, forward strand.
TTAGTATTATGATTTATGTGTTTTGGTGACCGAAGTTTGTTCGGAGTCCCGGATGAGATCACGGACATGACGAGGAGTCTCGAAATGGTCGAGAGGTAAAGATTCATATATTGGAAGGTTGTATTCGGACTTCGGAATGGTTCCGAGTGATTCGGGTATTTTACCGGAGTACCAGGAGGTTACCGGAACCCCCCGGGAGAGATAATGGGCCTCATGGGCCATAGGGAAGAGGGGAGGCAGCCCACAAGGGGTGGCTGCGCCCCCCTCTCATGTGGAGGCCAAATAGGTTTAGGGAAAGGGGGCACCACCCCCCTTTCCTTCTCCTACTCCCTCTCCTTTCCCCCTTTGCTACTCCGGAAAAAGGAAAAGTGGGGGGGGGGGGGCGAATACTACTAGGAGTGGAGTCCTAGTAGGACTCCCCCCTCCATGGCGCGCCCCTTGGTGGCCGGCCTCCTCCCCCTCCTTTATATACGTGGGCAGGGGGCACCCCAAAGGCACAACAATTGTTCTCTTAGCCGTGTGCGGTGCCCCCCTCCACAGTTTACTCCTCCGGTCATATCGTCGTAGTGCTTAGGCAAAGCCCTGCACGGATCACATCACCAATACCATCACCACGCCGTCGTGCTGACGGAACTCTCCCTCGACCCTCTGCTGGATCAAGAGTTCGAGGGACGTCATCGACCTGAACGTGTGCAGAACTCGGAGGTGCCGTACGTTCGGTGCTTGATCGGTTGGATCACGAAGACGTTCGACTACATCAACCGCTCTAAGCTAATGCTTCCGCTTTCGGTCTACAAGTGTACGTGGACACACTCTCCCCTCTCGTTGCTATGCATCTCCTAGATAGATCTTGCGTGAGCGTATAATTTTTTTGAAATTGCATGCTACGTTCCCCAACAGTTCATGTATTCACCATGTGTTAATGCTTTGTTCCGGTTCTCTATTAAAAGGAGGCCTTAATATCCCTTAGTTTCCAATAGGACCCCGCTGCCACGGGAGGGTAGGACAAAAGATGTCATGCAAGTTCTTTCCATAAGCACGTATGACTATTTACGGAATACATGCCTACATTATATTTATGAACTGGAGCTAGTGCCGTATCGCCCTAGGTTATGACTATCACATGATGAATATCATCCAACGAATTACCGATCCAATGCCTACGATTTTCCTACATATTGTTCTTGCTAAGTTACGACTGCTATTGTTACTGTTGCACTTGCTACAAAACCACTGCTATCACTGTTACCATTACTATTGCTGTTGCTACTACTATCAAAACTATCATACTACTTCGCTACTGATCACTTTGCTGCAGATAATTAATCTCCAGGTGTGGTTGAATTGACAACTCAGCTGCTAATACTTACAAATATTCTTTGGCTCCCCTTGTGTCGAATCTATAAATTTGGGTTGAATACTCTACCCTCAAAAACTGTTGCGATCCCCTATACTTGTGGGTTATCAGTGGCTATGTGTTTGTGTCCGGCAGGAGCATATATTTGCAAGGGAACTAACTAAAACACGAAATAACTGTAACTATATGGTCTTCACTCGACAGAAGGCTTCAAATTAACCGGGCATATCACATTCCTCTAGATCTTGCATAACTTTCCCTCGCGGAAGACTAGGTTCTTGGCGTTGGTATAACCACACACTGTGTCACATGATGGGGTTCAAAGTAAGGTCACTCTTAGGCAACAAGAACTCGATCCTGACCGGCGGTGCACACATTTAGTCTGGTTTGGTGTTTCGGCTAGTGCATCACATGGACATCTCCACTCGGTGAGGCATTAGACTGTACCTTTTACATGGTTGCCTGTAGACAAGGTTCAGTGTTACATTCGTTTTGGTCCAGCGGGCAGAGCACGTGGACGTCTCCACACTCGGTGAGGCATCAGCCCATAAGTTCTCCATGGTAGACAACGTCGACGTGCTAATCTTTGGTGTGTAGGCGGAGGTGATCTAGGATGGTCCACTCCCTGTCCACTTTGATGATGTAGGCGATCCTGTTGATCCCAAAGATAGTGGCGGTGGAGTGAAAGTGGACACATTGACTCTAGCCCGAATACACTCATAGAGGCAAGGCACCAATTCCTGCAGTCAGAATTTGTTTGCTCGACGGTCCTCCTAGAATAGCACCGACATGCATTACTGTTGAGACATGCATTGCAGCCTGATAGATAGCTAGGGATTTGGCTAGAACCTAGATGTGGAACTCCACTCACGCGAGGCGTCCACTCGTTGCAGCCATGCCCATCTAGCTCGGATAACTAGGTTGAGGAATCACATATTGGGGATGCCAAGTCCTCCTAAGTTCTTCAGCCGCAAACATTAGCCCAAGCAACCTTCCAGATGTGCGTCTTAGCTCAACCACACCAAAGAAAGCCTTTGCACATCTCAATGACCCAACAAGTACTTTTGGCAGGAGGTCAAGCGAGAGCATCACATCTCCCTTGGGCAGTGATACGTCTCCATCGTATCTATAATTTTTGATTGTTTCATGTCATTATCCTACTATTTCCACATACTTTTGCCAACAATTTATATGATTTTCCTGGACTAACATATTAATACAGTGCCCTGTGCCCGTTCCTATTTGTTGCATCTTTTTTGTTTTGCAGAAAATCCATATCAAACGAAGTCCAAACGCGATAAAATTTTACGGAGATTTTTCTAGAATACATGTGATTTTTGGGGGAAATAATCAATGCAAGACGATGCTTGAGGGCTCCACAAGGCACCAGGGCGTGCTGATACGTCTCCATCGTATCTACTTTTCCTAACACTTTTGCTCTTGTTTTGGACTCTAATTTGCATGATTTGAATGAAACTAACCCGGACTGACGCTGTTTTCAGCAGAACTACCATGGTGTTGTTTTTGTGCAGAAATAAAAGTTCTCGGATTCAGACAAAACTTTTTGGAGAATTATTTTGCAATAAATAAAAAATATTGGAACCAAGACCCACTGGAGGGGGCCCTATCTGCCCACAAGACACCAGGGCGCGCCACCCCCCCTCTGGCGCGCCCTGGTGGGTGGTGGGGTCCACGAGGCCTCGCTGACCCTAATTCCGACGCTATAAAATCCTATTTTTCCGGAAAAAAATAGGAGAGTAAGTTTCATCGCGTTTTACGATATGTAGCGGCCACCACCTCCTGTTCTTCATCGGGAGGCCAGATCTGGAGCCCGTTCGGGGCTCCGGAGAGGGGGATCTTCGGTCTTCGTCATCACCAACCATCCTCCATCACCAATTTCATGATGCTCACTGCCGGGAGTGAGTAATTCCTTCGTAGGCTTACTGGAGAGTTGTGGGTTGGATGAGATTCATCATGTAATCGAGTTAGTTTTGTTAGGGCTTGATCCCTAGTATCCACTATGTTCTGAGATTGATGTTGATATGACTTTGCTATGCTTAATGCTTGTCACTAGGGCCCGAGTGCCATGATTTCAGATCTGAACAGTTTATGTTTTCACCATCATATCTATGTTCTTGATCCGATCTTGCAAGTCATATGCACCTATTATGTGTTATGATCCGTAAACCCCAAGGTGACAACAATTGGGATACTTTCCGGTGATGACCGTAGTTTGAGGAGTTCATGTATTCACTATGTGTTAATGCTTTGTTCCGGTTCTCTATTAAAAGGAGGCCTTAATATCCCTTAGTTTCCTTATGGACCCCGCTACCACGGGAGGGTAGGACAAAAGATGTCATGCAAGTTCTTTTCCATAAGCACGTATGACTATTTACATAATACATGCCTACATTATATTTATGAACTAGTTCTGTGTCGCCCTAGGTTATGACTATTATATGATGAATATCATCCAACAAAATCACCAATCCAATGCCTACGAGTTTTTCACATATTGTTTTTGCTAAGTTACTATTGCTATTGCTACTGTTACAACTGCTACAAAACTGTTACTGTTGTTATCGTTACCACTGTTATCGTTACTATCACTATCAAACTATCATACTGCTGTGCTACTGATCACTTTGCTGCAGATATTTAATCTCCAGGTGTGGTTGAATTGACACTCAACTGCTAATACTTACAAATATTCTTTGGCTAGCTCACCTTGTGTCAAATCTATAAATTTGGGTTGAATACTCTACCCTCAAAAACTATTGCGACCCCCTATACTTGTGGGTTATCACGTGCCCCTGCCTTGTGGGCACCTCCTAGGTTGGCTGGATCCATTCTTTTGCTGCAAGGAAGATAATTTTCGGAGAAAATCCCCTTTAAATTTCAGCCTAATTAGAGTTACACATAGAGCCCAGACGCCAATTCCTACAGTCAGAATATGTTTTCTCGACGGAACCTGTTCGCCTCCCGTATAAATTTGGTAGGAATCTAGCAAAAAAATTCTATTTGGATTTTTTTTGTTTATGCGCTTTGCTTCCCTGGAATCTAGAAGTATTAAATTGCTATAGAACCGTGTTGTTTCAAACATATGAAATTTTAAAAATGTTTTACCCACTTTTTATATAAAGATCATTTACACACATCTACAACTATTTGGGTGAAGTTTAATGTTGACTATAGAATAAGCCTCACAAGTGCGCCACGTGGTCTCATTGTTTACAAGCGGCCCGATGTCAAAATGTACTAAAGTGGTATGCCCACTTTTCATAGTCTTTTATCACATCTGAGCCACCATATGGCCACCGGATATGGTGGTTACCAACATTGTCCTAGCATCATAGACGAGCGCAACCGCAAAAGCTGGCTACTGAATCTTGATTACCTGGAAGTTCATTGTGCTCCCTTCAGTAATGGTCAGATAAGGCTCCCTGGCCGGGGTGTTAGGTGGCCTTTCGTGCGTAAATTTTCACTACCCATAAGCAGGGGTGCGGTGATCTAGAGAAAAATGTGTCGTTGCACCTAGGGAACTGCACTCAACTGTCGGCATTATTCCATTTTCCCCTGGAAAGATAATCTCGGTAAAACTACTATTGTGTTCAGGTAAGTTGGGGTCAACTGCCACCATCCCTTCATAGTCACGAGTCAATAACCCTTTTATCCTTGAGAAGATGAGAACGCTTGCATATTATATCCCCCTCTCCCAGCCCACCTCCCCAACCACACCCACATAGATCTAGACTAGAATTTGTTTCATCAACCAAAAATTATTTGTCGACTTTTCCTCAACCCAGAGGGCCTCGAAGCCAAAATGGCCACCCCTCCGAGCCCACTGCCGCCACCATCCACGCCCCGTTTCAAAACCAACACCCAAGCTTGAACCCCCATGGCACATAGCTGCGGGGTCGCCCTTCTCACCGGTGTCGGCGCCACCAACCATCCAGCGGCCCATCCCATGTCATCCTTTGTGCGTGTGAAGTCATCGGTGAACTGTGCGCTCGCTGGCACCTCTCCGAGCTGGAGATCTTGGACGCTGAGCTCACTGAAGAGGGCGCGCCCTCCCAGTTTGAGGGTGTGCTTGAAGCCCTCCTTGCCAAGGCGTGTGCATCTGTCGGGCTTCCTTTACTCCCGAAGCCTCTTCTTCTCAAGGAAGATGGCCCGGTGGACATGCTCCGCCTATACGTCATTGTGCACTTTCACGGGGAATCCACCACCGTCACCTCTTGGGCTGCCATCGCCGAGGCGGCAGGCCTCGAACCGGCTACGGAAGCGGTCGTGAAGCTCGTTTATGACATGTACCTCTTGCTCATTCAGCAGAGCATTAACAATTGTGAACCAGAAAGGCAGAACGAGGTGGCCGGGAGCTGCCGCAATGCGGGTCACCGCTCGAATGCCAAGAATGGAAAATTCGTTTCATCATGCAAGGACCACGCAAGCGCCCGATCAGCCCATCCAAAGCGTAAGATGGAGGTGCCCATGTAGATGCTCAATTGGGTCTGCCTTGTGTCAAAGAGTCCCATTGAACATGGGATCATTGGGCAGAATCCTGGCAGTCAATTCTCGTCGATGCTTGCATTTCATTGCCCCAGGTTTGCAAATATTGATTGCAGTGACGTACTGAATTGGAACCTAGAAGTATTGAATTGCTATAGAACCATTTTTCAGGTTATAAGGTTTGTATCTTGGAATCTAGAAGTATTGAATTGCTATAGAACTGTGCTATTTCGAACATCTTAACTTCTCCAAAAATGTTTTACCTACTTTTATATGAAGATGATTTACGCACATCTACAACTATCTAGGTGAAGTTTAATGCTAACTAAAAAATATGGCTTGGGAGTGCGCCACATGGTCTCATTGTTTACAAGTCGTCAGAGGTCAAAATACTGAATTTGCATCCTTGAAAACTCTTCGTAACGAAGATAAGGATGAGGCCATGCTGACATTCAATGGGTCTACAAACGTGGTTGTCCTTGTCGCACGGCAAAGAGAAAGAGAAGCACTCGCGAGGGCGGTTGGCGGCCTCCAGAGTAGCTAGGAAGGACAGATCTTGAGACTCGTTGAAGAAACCAATGAGGGGTGGGTTGCAGTGGTACCGGAGGCGGCGACGGAATTGGGAGTCAGTGACGAGGTGGTGCCAGCGCATGCATACAAAGAATGCATGTGGGAGCGAGGAAGGTTGTGGGGGAAGGCGTCGTCCTGCAACTGGGATGCCACCAGCAAGCGGTGGCTGCTTGTCTGTGTCTGGCAGGAGCATATATTTTTAAGGGAACTAACCAAAACATTAAATAACTATAACTATATGGTCTTCACTTGACAGAAGGCTGCAAATTAATCATGTGTCTCACATTCCTTAGATATTCTACGGATTACCCTCGCAGAAGACGAGCTTCTTGGCGCTGGTATAACCAGACACTGTGTCACATGACGGGGTTGAAAGTAAGATTGCCTTTAGACAACAAGAACCCGACCATGACTGGCAGTGCATTTATGTCTGGTCTGGTTTGGTGTTTCAGCTAGCGCAACACATGGACATCTCCACAATCGGCGAGGCATTAGACCGTACTTTTTCCGTGGTTGCCCCTAGAGAAGGGTCATTCGGTCCGGTCCAGCTGGCAGATCACGTGGACGTCTCCTCACTTGGTGAGGCATTAGACCATAAATTCTCGTTGGTAGACAGCATCGACGTGCCGATCTCGGGTGTGTAGGCAGAGGAGATCCATGATGGTCCCTCCTTTTCCCTTTGACTATGTAGGCGAGCCCGTTGACCCAAAAGATAGTGGCGGTGGAGTACTCGATCCGAGTGGTGGCGCTTGGCACGAGCTGGTGCTTTGCATTGGACCGGCAGTGAACACATGGTGTTTGAGGTAATGTTACACTAAGGTTATTCTTATGAATGCAACGATTCGCAAGCAAGAGCTTCAAAAACACTGACCACTTAATAGGACTCTAGAAGAACTATGATCAGACTACTCATTTTGGGAGAGTTGTGTGACTAATGGTGCATTCAACTCCATTAATATTATTAACCTTATAAACATAACAAATGATTTGTTCCTTTCTAAAATGGACATTTATGTCAATCAGTCTGTAGATTGGTGTTTTATGATCAATTAGCACATAACCAGTTTCTCAGGGCTTCAGGGACATTGCAGACAACTTCTATCAAAAGCATAGTTTCACAGTTGCTCTAACCAAACAACTTTCAGCTTTTCCACAGTTCTTAACTCACAACTGATTTCCCATAGCTAAGATCTCAAAAAAACTTTTTTGGAATCCATAGCTCAATCGAAGACCACCTTAGAAAATGGTATACACACTTCTGATATAAAAACAATTTACACACGACTACAACTATCTTTTAGCGGCGCAAGTATGGGATGCTCATGGTTGATTAGTCATATGATGTTTATTCTGAGAAAAAGAAGTCCTATCCTACGATGTAATGTGTACTTAGAAACACTCGAAGAGGTGAAAGCCTTATTAATTTGCTGCTATTGTTATCCACCGTCGCATGATCACCACATATAGTTGCACACACGCACTATATCCGGTCCTATTTTAGTACTACTAGAATCCTCAAAGCATAGTGCATGGTACGGGTTCAGAGCCAACATTCAGGTAGTGGCCCGTGTCTATCTGGGCTACCCTTTCCTTCCTACATGTGTGTGGGGTCACCGCGTTCCAGAGTAACCGTTCCACTACAAGCTTGCAATCTCCTTGCATGTTGCAGCTACTGTGCCTGTCTAAGTGGGTTTATATGTAACAGGATTCCACAATCTTGTATTCATATGTGATGCGTTGACCTTGGAATATCATTCACATGTGTTGCATTTACCTTCTAATAATATTATAAGAGAACTTCAGGATATCCGTATTTAGCATGAACTGGGGATTACCATTATTGGGTGTTTCCTCGAATAGACTGTACACACTTGATGTCTACTACACAACTTATTCTTGTAGACTCGTGTTGGGCCTCCAAGCGCAGAGTTTTGTAGGACAATAGCAATTTTCCCACAAGTGGATGACCTAAGGTTTATCAATCCGTGGGAGGCGTAGGATGAAGATGGTCTCTCTCAAACAACCTTGCAACCAAATAACAAACAGTCTCTTGTGTCCCCAACACACCAAATACAATGGTAAATTGTATAGGTGCACTAGTTTGGCGAAGAGATGGTGATACAAGTGTAGTAATGATAGTAGATATTGATTTTTGTAATAGGAACAATAAAAACAGCAAGGTAGCAAGTAACAAAAGTGAGCACAAATGGTATTGCAATGCTTGAAAATAAGGTCTAGGGTTCATACTTTCACTAGTGCAATTTCTCAACAGTGCTAACATAATTAGATCATGTGGCAAACCCTCAACGTGTGATAAATAATCACTCCAAAGTTCTTATCTAGCGGAGAACATAAGATGAAATTGTTTGTAGGGTATGAAACCACCTAAAAGTTATCCTTCCAGATCAATCTATTGAGCTATTCCTATAAGTGTCACGAACAGCCCTATAGTTCGTACTAAAATAACACCATATGATACGCATCAACCAACTCTAATGTCACCTAGATACTCCAATGTCACCACAAGTATCCGTGAGTCAATTATGCAATACGCATCAAACAACTTCAGATTCATAATATTCAATCCAACACAAATAACTTCAAATAGTGCCCCAAGATTTCTACTGGAGAAAGTAGGAAGAAAATGTGCATCAACCCCTATGCATAGATTACCCCCAATGTCACATCGGGAATCCACGAGTTGAGTGCCAAAACATACATCAAGTGAATCAATATAATACCCCATTGTCACCATGGGTATTCATATGCAAGACATACATCAAGTGTTCTCAAATCCATAAAAGTATTCAATCCGATAATAGTGAAACCTCAAAGGTAAAAACTCAATTCATCACAACAAGATTGAGAGGGGAAAACACCATATGATCCAACTATATTAACAAAGCTCACGGTACATCGAGATCGTGCCAAATCAAGAACACGAGAGAGAGAGAGAGAGAGAGATCAAACACATAGCTACTTGTACATACCCCTAGCCTCGAGGGTGAACTACTCCCTCCTCATCATGGTGGCCGCTGGGATGATGAAGATGGCCTCCGATGATGATTTCCCCCTCCGGCAGGGTGCCGGAAAAGGGCTCCAGATGATATTTCGAAGGTACAGAGGCGTGCGGCGGCGGAGTCTCCGATATAGGGTTATTTCTAGGGTTTCTGTATTTAGGATTTTTTGGTGTCGGTCTCATTCTAAGATGGACCATAAGGTGCCCACTACCCACCAGCCCACGGCGAAGGCCCCTGGCGCGCCCTGGTGGGTAGTGGCCACCTCCTCACCTTCTGGTCCTCCCATGAAGCTTCAAGTGCCTCTTTTGTTCCAAAAAAACCATCAAAAAGTTTCTCTGCATTTGGAGAACTTCTATTTCTGCAAAAAAATAACACCACGGTAGTTCTGCTGAAAACAGCGTCAATCCGGGTTAGTTCCATTCAAATCATACCAAAACCATGTAAAATTGTTGTAAACATGGCATGAATACTTCATAAATTATAGATACGTTGGAGACGTATCAACACTACACGTCCACACCAGATATCATGTCAGCTCTATGATCAAGCAAAGCAATATGACAATGAATATGTATGTCATGAAAAAAAATGGTGGAAGTTGCACGGCAATATATCTCGGAACGGCTATGGAAATGTCATAGTAGGTAGGTATGGTGGCTGTTTTGAGGAAGATATCAGGAGGTTTATGTGTGAAAGAGCGTATCATATCACGGTGTTTGGATGCACCGGTGAAGTTTGCACCAACGCTCGAGGTGAGAAAGGGCATTGCACGGTACCGAAGAGGCTAGCAAATTGCGGAAAGATAGGAGTGCGTATAATCCATGGACTCACATTAGTCATAACGAACTCAGATACTTATTGTGAAAGCCTATTAGCCCTCAAAGCAAAGTACTACTCGCATGCCCCTAGGGAGGAGGTCTGTAGGAGTTGACCATTGCGCGCCCCCGATTATAACAGCACAAAGGATTTCAATCAGACCTAAGAATGCTTGGACTTCCCCGTCATGCCATAACAAACACTTAGATGAGCAATTAATAACAAGCTTTAATAGCTATATTTCTACTAACCAATGATAATGAACCTATACCCTTTCATATTACGACATCCATATTGTTAAACCATACATTTCATATTTAGTGATCTACATGAAAGTTTTTATTATATCCCCCTTCAATACCTTATCATATCAGGACTAATTTCATAACCAGTACCTATTGCCATTACTATATTTTAGACTCTCAAAAAGATTTAAGTAAAGCATAAGAGTGCAACTATTTCTTTAAAATATAACCACCGTCGGGGCTCTAAAAGATATAAGTGAAGCACTAGAGAAACTGCCTAGCTCAAAAGATATAAGTGAAGCACATAGAGTATTCTAACAAATCATGAATAAATGTGTGTCCCTCTCAAAAGGTGTGTGCAGCAAATGATGATTGTGTCAAACTAAAAATAAAACAAAGCAAAATCTAATATGGCACAAGACGCTCGAAGCAAAACTCATATCATGTGACGAATAAAAATATAGCTCCAAGTAGTATACCGATGGATTGTAGACGAAAGAGGGGATGCCATCTGGGCATCCCCAAGCTTAGACGCTTGGGTCTTCCTTGAATAATACCTGGGGGTGCCTTGGGCATCCCCAAGCTTAGGGTCTTGCTGCTCCTTATTCCTTCATCTATCGAGATCTCACCCAAAACTTGAAAACTTCAGCACACAAAACTCAACACAAACCTCGTGAGATCCGTTAGTATAATAAGCAAATCATAAGCTTTAGGTACTGTTATGAACCCATTCATATTTTATTCTTGCATAATACCTACTATATTCTAACTTCTCCATGACTTATACCCCCCCCCCCAATATAATCCATAGCATCATTAAAACAAGCAAACTATGCAGTACAAAATAGAATCTGTCTAAAATAGAACAGTCTATAATGATCTGAACAAGGACTATACTTCTGTAACTCCAAGAAATCTGAAAAATAGGACAACATGGGAAATTTTTATATCAATCATGTGTAAACAATTCAGAATTTTATCACGTCCTAGTGAATTATAGTAATTCCAGCACTCGGCACAAAAGTTTCTGTTTTTTCACAGAATCAAGTCAACTATCAACCAAATCATCCCAAAGGCTTTACTTGGCACAAACACTAATTAAAACATAAAAATACAATCATAACAGTATCAATAATTGTGTCAACACACCAAAACAGAAAGAACGGGCAAAAAATTAAGATAACTGTTGGGTTGCCTCCCAACAAGCGCTATTATTTTACACCCCTAGCTAGGCGTAAGGCACTGTTTTAAGTATTATCATCTTTAGTTTCCAACTCCTCAATTACACATCCATGGTTCCTAGGAGGTTTAGAATGAAGGTTTTTAATAATCACTCTCCTCGGGACAAAGTTGCGGAATTTATTGTCATGAATGGGTTCCTTTATCAAATCAATGAAGTTGGGGTGCATACTAATCATTTTAAGATCCTCATTACCTTTACTAGATGTGGCACCTCTATTATTAGGAACTTACATAAACTTGGGATTCTTATCAGGAGGAGTTATTTCAATAGATTTAATGGAAGAAAAAGCGGAACCCAAATTATTAATAATTTCTTACAACTTATCAATTCTAGAAGGGCTTTGTTCTATTCTCTTATTAAATATGGGCTCCTTCTCCATTAACATCTTTAATGTAGTTCCTACCTTTGAGCCAAATTGAGTTACTTGATTATGGATCTGTTTATCTAGGTTTTCAATATGTTCAATGGTATTCATTATATTTTCAATAACTTCCAACCTTTGCATAACGTGTTCCAGAGTCAATGCAGTTTCATTAATAGTAATAGGTGGTGATCCTACTAAATTTCCCATGGCATTGAAAGCATCCATAGGGTGACTACTTAAGAAATTCCCTCCGCTGATAGTGTCAAGCACAAATCTATACCAATGATTAACACCCACATAAAAATTGCAAAGAAGAACAGTAGTGGATCGCTTACGAGTTGATCTATTTTGAGCATCGCAAATCCTATACTAAGCATCTTTTAAACTCTCTCCTCCCCTTTTTTTAAAATTAAGCACTTCATTTTTAGGGGTACAAGCAATAAGCGAAGAACTAGCCATAATGGCAAAGCAAGCAAACAAGCAAACTGACAAAAGTAAATATTTTTTGTTTTTTGATTTTTTATGAGAAGTGGGGGAGATGAAAAAGAGAGGCAAAGGCAAATATAAAGTAGAGTAAGTAGATGATAGTTTGTGTATAGGTACTTGATAAGAATTTGATGATGTCTCCCCGACAATGGCACCAGAAATTCTTCCTGGTACTTATGAGCTGCGTTGGGATTTTCCCCGAAGAGGAGGGAAGATGTAGTACAATAGGGATAAGTATTTCCCTCAGTGAGAACCAAGGTTTATCGAATCAACAGGAGAACCACGCAAATTCCCGTCTTCAGCACCTGCACACACAAAAGCAAATACTTGCACCCAACGTGGGCAAGAGGGTTGTAAATCCCCCTGAACTCGTTACTTGCAAGGTTCAAATATTGTATAGGTAGATGGATAAACTGAAAAGTAAATAAATTGTAGAAAGTAGTTTTGGTTTTTATAATTTGATTAAAGTAGACCCGGGGTCCATAGTTTTCACTAGAGACTTGATTGCTTGTATCTGCGTTGGTATTTCCACGAAGAGGAGTGGATGATGCAGCACAACAATGGTAAGTATTTCCCTCACTTATGATACCAAGGTTATCAATCTAGTAGGAGAACCAAGCAACACTATGTAAACAACACCTGCACACAAACAACAAACACTTGCAACCCAACGCGTAAGAGGGGTTGTCAATCCCTCCTCGGTATTGAGATAGATTAAATTGTATGAGATTTGAATAATAGATCCAACTAAAACACAAAATAAAATAAATAAATAAAAAGTGCAGCAAGGTAGTTTTGGATTTAATATGATAGGAAATAGACCCGGGTGCCGTAGATTTCACTAGAGGCTTCTCTCAAGAAAATAGCATACGGTGGGTAAACAAATTACTGTTGGGCAATTGACAGAAAAGCAAATAATTATGATGATATCCAAGGCACTGATCATGTATATAGGCATCACGTCCAATACTAGTAGACCGAAACGATTATGCATCTACTACTATTACTCCACACATCGATCGCTATCCAGCATGCATCTAGTGTATTAAGTTCATGGAAAAACGGAGTAATGCAATAAGAACGATGACATGATGTAGACAAGATCTATTCATGTAGGAATAGACCCCATCTTTTTATCCTTAATGGCAATGATACATGCATGTCATGTCTCTTTCTGTCACAGAGATTGAGCACCGCAAGATCGAACCCATCACAAAGCACCTCTTCCCATGGCAAGAAAAATCAATCTAGTTGGCCAAACCAAACCAAAGTTTCGAAGAAGAAATACGAGGCTATAAAGATCATGCATAAAAGAGATCAACAAAGACTCAAATAATATTCATGGATAGATCTGATCATAAACTCACAATTCATCGGATCCCAACAAACACACAGCAAAAAGTCATTACATCAAATAGATCTCCAAGAACATCGAGGAGAACATTGTATTGAAGATCAAAAAGAGAGAAGAAGCCATCTAGCTACAACCTACGGACCTGTAGGTCTGTGGTTAACTACTCATGTATCATCGATGGGGCAACAAGGATGATGAAGAACCCCTTCGTGATCGTTTCCCCCTCCAACAGAGTGCCAGAAAAAGGCCTCTAGATTGGATCTCATGGTTCTGGAACTTGCGGTGGTTGAAATTATGTTTCGTCGACTCCCCTAGGGTTTTTGGGATTTTAGAGTATTTATAGAGGTGGAGGTCGGTGGAGAAGCTTCCCGTGGGCTACACTACCCACCAGGGTGTGCTAGGTGCCTAGTGGGCCCCACGGGCCTCCTCCCGTGTGCTCCTTTGGCTCCCTGGGTGTCTTCTATCCAGAAAAAAATCTCCAAAAAGTTTCGTTGCATTTGGACTTCGTTTGGTATTGATATTCTGCAAAGTAAAAAACAAGCAAAAAATAGCAACTGGCACTGGGCACTATGTCAATAGGTTAGTCACAAAATATGGTATAAAGTTGCTAGTAAATGAGTATAAAACATCTAAGATTGATAGTTTAATAGCATGGAACAATAAAAATTATAGATACGTTGGAGACGTATCAAGACTTCTCTCTCGAACACATAGCATATGGTCGGTGAACACATTACTATTGGGCAATCGATAGAAAAGCGCATAGTTATGACGTTATTCGCGGCAATGATCATGTATATAGGCATCACGTCCGAGACAAGTAGACCGACTCCTGCCTGATGGGAAACGTTGCATGAAAATCCAAAAAATTCCTACGAACACCCAAGATCTAATCTAGGAGATGCATAGCAATGAGAGGGGAGTGTGTCTAAATACCCTTGTAGACCGAAAGTGGAAGCGTATATAACACGGTTGATGTAGTCGTACTCTTTGCGATCCAATCATGGTCCAACCGATCTAGCGCCAAACGGACGGTACCTCCGAGTTTAGCACACATGCGGCTTGGTGACGTCTTCTCCTTCTTGATCCAGCAAGAGAGGGAGAGGGGGTAGATGAGATCTGAACCAACACGAGGTGTGGTGGTTGTGGCAGCAGCGGAACTGCAGCAGGTCTTCTCCAAGCGTCTGCGCGAGGTGGAGGAGGTGTAACGGGAGGGAGACAGGCAAGGATGGAAGGATGGCTTCCCCCCAACGCTTCCCCACCTTTATATAGGCATGGAGGGGGCTAGTGGCTTGCCCTCCAAGCCCCTAGGGTTGTTGGCCAAGGGGGGAGGAAGGAAATCCCTCCTTTCCATCTCTACCGATCGCTATCCCCCCTTTTTTAGGGATCTTGATCCTATCCCTTTGGGACATATTCCTTTTAGGGAGGATCTTGGTGCGCCTGGACCAGGGGTTGTGGGGGCTTACCCCACTAGCCACGTCCACGTGGGGCCCCCATGCAGGTGATCCCCACTCCAAAACCTTCTAGAACTTTTCCAGTACACTACCAAAAAAAACATTTTCTGGAACCCTGAACGTGACTTCCCATATATAAATCTTTACCTCAGGACCATTCCGGAGCTCCTCGTGATGTTCCAAATCCCATCCAGGACTTTGAACTACTTTTGGAATTCGCCATATGAATATCTCAATACTTCCCTGATACGTCTCCAACGTATCTATAATTTATGAAGTATTCATGCCATGTTTACAACAATTTTATATGGTTTTCGTATGATTTGCATGGAACTAACCCGGACTGACGCTGTTTTCAGCAGAACTACCGTGGTGTTGTTTTTTGTGCAGAAATAAAAGTTCTCCAAATGCAACGAAACTTTTTGACATTTTTTTTTGCAATAAAAGAGGCACTAGAAGCTTCGTGGGAGGACCAGAAGGTGAAGGAGGTGAGCACAACCCACCAGGGTGCGCCTGGGCCCTTGCCCTTGTGGCCACCTCGAGGCCCATATTAGCGTGAAACCAATGCCAAAAAATCCTATAAATATAGAAACCCCCAGAAATAACCCTAGATCTAAAGTTCCGCCGCTGCAAGCCTCTGTAGCCATGAAAAACTGATCTAGACCCTGTTCTGGCACCCTGACGGAGGGGGAAATCATCACCGGTGGCCATCTTCATCATCTCGGCGGCCACCATGATGAGGAGGGAGTAGTCCACCCTTGGGGTTGAGGGCTTGTACCAGTAGCTATGTGTTTAATCTCTCTCTCTCTCTCTCTCTCTCTCTTTCTCTTGTGTTCTTGATTTGGCATGATCTTGATGTATCGTGAGCTTTGTTAATATAGTTGGATCATATGGTGTTTCTCTCTCTCTATCTTGTTGTGATGAATTGAGTTTTCCCTTTGAGATTTCATTGTTATTGGATTGAATACTTTTATGGATTTGAGAGCACTTGATGTATGCCTTGCTATGAATACCCGTGGTGACAATGGGGTATCATATTGATTCACTTGATATGTGTTTTGGCACTCAACTCA
Organism: Thinopyrum elongatum; assembly: GCA_011799875.1. NCBI lineage: Eukaryota > Viridiplantae > Streptophyta > Magnoliopsida > Poales > Poaceae > Thinopyrum > Thinopyrum elongatum. The sequence continues at coordinate 106,231,915 of CM022298.1, forward strand.
CGGATTCCCGAGGTGACATTGGGGTAATCTATGCATAGGGGTTGATGCACATTCTCGTCTTTGTTTCTCCGGTAGAAATCATGGGGCACTCTTCGAGGTTCTTTGTGTTGGATTGAGTATTATGAATCTGAAATTGTTTGATGCATATCGCATAATCAACTCATGGATACTTGCGGTGACATTGTAGTATCTAGGTGACATTAGAGTTGGTTGATGTGTATCATATGGTGTTATTTTAGTACAAACTCTTAGATAGATCGATCGGAAAGGATAACTTGTGGTTATTTTAGTATGAACTCTTGGATAGATTGATCAGAAAGAATAACTTTGAGGTGGTTTCATACCCTACAAATAATTTCTTCTTATGTTCTCCTCTAGATAAGAACTTTGGAGTGATTCTTCATCGCACGTTGAGGGATGGTTATATGATCCAATTATATTAGCATTGTTGAGAGATTGCACTAGCCAAAGTACGGACCCTAGGCCTCATTTTCAAGCATTGCAATACCGTTTGTGCTCACTTTTGTTACTTGCTACCTTGCTATTTTTTATTGTTCCTATTACAAAAATCAATATCCACTGTCCATATTACACTTGTATCACCATCTCTTCGCCAAACTAGTGCACCAATACAATTTACCATTGTATTTGGTGTGTTGGGGACACAAGAGACTTTTTATTATTTGGTTGCAGGGTTGTTTGAGAGAGACCATCTTCATCCTACGCCTCCCACTGATTGATAAACCTTAGGTCATCCACTTGAGGGAAATTTGCTACTGTCCTACAAAACTCTGCGCTTGGAGGCCCAACACGAGTCTACAAGAACAAGTTGTGTAGTAGACATCAAGCTCTTTTCTGGCGCCGTTGCCGGGGAGGTGAGTGCTTGAAGGTATATCTTTAGATCTTGCAATTGAATCTTTTAGTTTCTTGTTTATCACTGGTTCGGTTTATAAAAAGAAAACTAAAAAATGGAATTGAGGTTGCCTCATATTATTCGTCTTTATCATGTCTTTCTTGAAAATGATGGAAAGTAAAATTGTGCTCAATTGATAGAAGAAGAATTCAATAAAATGTTTGACATAAAATCTTTGAATGATGAGCATGATTGCAATGTTGCTAGTATGAATTCTTTGAATAGCCATGATGTTAATGATATGCAAAGCCATAAGCTTGGGGATGCTATGTTTGATGAATATGGTATTTTTAGTCCCCCAAGTTTTGATGAGAATATTTATTATGATGATTGCATGCCTCCTATTTATGATGATTATATTGATGAAAGTGGATTTGGAGAGGTCATGACTTTATTTAATGATGATTCCACTATCTTGGAAGAGGTTTCAATTGATTTTGATCACAAAGTTGCTATCTATGATGATTACTGTGATGACACTTATGATATAAAGAATAGTGATCACCATGAATCTTGTCATCATCATTTTAATGCTCAAATTGATTATGTCAATCAAGTATCACATGATAGCTATTTTGCTGAGTTTTCTCCCACTACTGTTCATGAGAATAAATTTGCTTATGTGGAGAGTAATAAAATTTCTATGCTTGTAGATCATGAAAAGAATGATTTGTGTGATAGTTATATTGTTGAATTCATTCATGATGCTACTGAAAATTATTATGAGAGAGTAATATATGCTTTTACATATCTCAATAATCTCAAGTTTCCCCTCTATGTGTTGAAAGTTTTGAAGTATTGCTTGTTTTCCCTTCCTATGCTAGATGATTCTTGTTCCCATGAATTATTTGCTCACAAAATCCCTATGCATAGGAAGTGGGTTAGACTTAAATGTGCTAGTCATATGCTTCATGATGCTCTTATTATGTTTCAATTCTTATCTTTTATGTGAGCATCATTGAAATCGGCATGCCTAGCTAAAAAGGCATTAAAGAAAAGTGCTTGTTGGGAGACAACCCAACACTTACCCCTACTGTTTTTGCTTATTGGGAGACAACCCAAATCGCTCGCCACCCGAGAACTTATAACTGGATATATATCATCCATTTATAAATAGTATTAGTACTCTCACTGTAAAGAAATATAAGAGTGTTTAGATCAATCTAAACACTCTTATATTTCTTTACAGAGGGAGTATCACTCAACTTCATGCATCCATGTGTCACTATTACATGGTACACAAAGATTGACAGTCAGTATTACAAGGTACACAAAGATTGACAGTCACTATTACAAGGTACGCAAAGATTGACAAATTCATAAATCTCTCATTTCAGCAATAATAGCATAATCGATGCAACCTTCAATAATAAGCTCATTGTATATAGGAAATGTTCCATTTATCTTGAATCAAGATTTTCAATAATAAGTTGGATAATCTAATGTTTTCAAAGCTGGGGGATTTGTATACAATTAGTATCTTTATTACCAACTCAATCGTCATGGTTGTGGTCATGGCAGCAGGCGTCGAGGTCTTCACGGCGCCACCGCTCTCCTTCTGCGTCTCCACCAAGTTCAAAGACCGTGCGACAGCGACGAACCTATCACCGGTATTTAGGTCTGTCAGCTTTCACGCTAGCCACGATGGCCAACTTCGCCCCGGGCTTTGACTTCTTCAGCTGCGTGATGGCGGTTGTCGTGCTCTCCCTCGAAAACAACAAGATGGCCACGGTCGCCCCTGCCCTGCCCACCGGCTTGGTCGCCATCGCAGGCATCACCTTCCCGTCCAGCCCGCGCTCACCAACCATCTCTCCCACGACCCGCTCCACAACTACTCGGCTCCTACTTCCATGAAAACGCAATATATTTCATATTCACCAAGAAGCAACAGAAGTTAGATCACTAATTAAATCCTAGTATGATGGACCATTTATGCTGAAATAGCTACAAAGCAACTCGCGTAGATTAAAGTTAAATCTAGCAATATGGTACACTTGGCACCGGAGTAAACCCTAGATTAAACAATGTACTATGACTTCAGAAGAATATACATTAATTTGCCATATTGTAGGGAAAACAAATCTGGAGCACAAAGTAGAGAGAAACACCTGTAACACACGTGCAGGATATAACATGACCTGAATGTAACAAAATATAGTTGTATTTTCTAATGGAACAAAATATGTATCTGGGCATGGTACTCAAGATGTTTCTTTTTTTTGCCTCTCATTATTATTTTTGTTGGAGAATAAGTTACATTTGTTACGTACTAAAAGGCACCAGGTAGCATATCAGGTCATTAGATAATCTTCTGGACTGAGTTCCTACTTCCTACTGCTTCACTGATTTCTTGTAGTTGCTAGAAAAATGAGATGTGTCAAATAGAAGCTTCCTTCCGCCGGCCACTGACATGCCACCGATGATGTGTGAATATTACGTGAGCAGCTACAACCTTTTTTTAAGGATGAGACGATGAGCAGCTACAAACTTGATACTGTTCCTGGTAGTCTCATTCTTCCAAAGAAAATAGGAAAACAAACTCATACATTTCAACACAGTCCCTTCTTCACATAAACTTCCAGTTTAAATGAAAATACTATTATTTTTCGATGAAGGGCACTTTATTACTTTAAAGGTTTAAGCATTACACCCGGCCTCTGCATAAATGAAATACTAATAGCAACAAAAAAACTTAATAAGAAAACTCCGACAATATGGACCAAGATTGACTTGGTAGTAGATCAAATCACACGCGTCCAAGCATGAAATCAATATTTCTCTTACAGAACTAAATTTCGACAACCACGTAAGCTCTAAACATTGTTCTTGATTAAAAGGACAAAGGATAAAGGAATGGAAAGTCTCACCATCAGTACTCAATAATGTTTGCACGCAATATTTTTGTCCGAACAACCACAATCAATATACATCCACACTTGCCTCAAGAGGGAAAGTAGAACCCCCTGCAAAATAGTATAGGAAAAAAAAGGATAAAACAAGAACAGAGACATTAATAAAGCATAGAGAAATCAGTAGGCCAATAATGGAAGACTTTTGCGCAAGAGGAAAGAACTCACCATGTACACTTAGACATAAATATATTACTTCAAGTATATGCAATAAAGATAAATGTTGAAAGAAAAAGGATCTATGTTAATACTCTATACATCAAGTTTACATCATCTCAAAACAAAACCAACATGCGAATTACTCTATTGACCAACATGACCCAAGCAGTTTAAACTTTTGTCATATATTACCCAAATTGTTGGGGTTCCAGCTATTGGGTTATTTGAAGTGTGGGTAACTTGTAGAGGTCAACAGCATGGATATCATTCCAGTTTGAGGCATGGGCAAAAACATGTCACAATGCAAGTATTCAGGTCATGTATCCCGTTGTTTCTGCTTCTGCAATGAATATGTTGAAAGTTGAGTTACCTGTTAGGGAGAGACTCAACTCTTAAGTGACCCCAACTGAAATCAGTGTATCCTCTTTCTGTCGACCTTCTGTATCTTTGAAATCTTCAAGCTCATGTCATGGTATTTGCTTCAAGGACAAAAAACAAATCAGGTATGTGATCCAACAAGAGAAAGGCAATTTAACAAATCCATTCAAAAATTGAGAAGATGTTAGTTTTATTTATGTGATGACTGCCTCGACCAAAATCCATACATCTCGGGAGATGCAGGGCACCAATCGGAACCATATTAAAGCAGCAGATAGAGAGGTCCGAGAAGAAGAAATAAATGCAAGAACAGAAATAGGGAAAAGGAAAAGGAAAGTGAAGTGTATTGATGCCTCGAGAACATACGACCTCGGCTCCTTCGCACCTAAGGAATGAAGAAACAATTTGCAATCCCAAGACTGATTGCGGTTTCTACACTGTTGAATCTTTAGATGCATTGGTAAATGGATATATAATGAAACTGCAACAATACAAAGCTAAATAGATTCTTACAAAAGGATTAACTACTCAACTCAAGGCATGTCAGAAGATGAAAATTATTTGCATCAGACCCATCAGAATTAGCTTTTGCCATGTAGTGTATGAGGTAAAACTGAGCATTTACTTATCGATAAAAAGCATCGAGCATCATCAGCTATAAAACAAACTATATTTTCCTAATAGATGGTACAGGCATGAAATACCCAAGAAGCAGTCATGAAAAATCTGAACCTTCCTCGGGTTTCCTTTGTGTAAATAGGAGGCACTTTTGTCTATGTAACCCTCAGAGCACAGAACCGAGCATGAGAAATCTGAACCTTCCTCGAGTTTCCTTTGTGTAAATAGGAAAATTGAAATCCTTTGCCACACATCTGAACCTTCCAAGAAGCTGCTATCAGGGTTAAACAAAGGCAACAAAAAACTACTCTGAAAATTTCATTTATAGATAGATATCTTGGTCCTGACAAGCAAAATAGACAGTCATGTTTTTATTTGACAAAAGAATCTGGCATATTTACCTTAGTTTAATTAAACCTCCAACGGGGATGATGCAGCCATTGTTGCAAAAGCTTCACCAGCATCAAAAGTTGGAGCACCCCGCTGAAAGGGATAAGGTACTCTTATCCTGTCATTGTAGTAGAAGAAACAGAGACGTTCATGTTACTAAATAGCAAGGTTGGTGCAAATGGAATAAGCATATCTTTAGAAAAACAGCAGCAGCGGTCGAGGATACCTAGCGCCGCAGTCGCCTGCATACGGTGCCTGGCCATCCGGGCGGCCATGGTGCGTAGGATACAGCGCGGCCGTTGAAGTCAATGTTGTCGATGTCCATCCCTTCCCCAGAGAAGCTCCTCAACCCCTGCACACTGCTAACAATAGCTCTCTATCGTGGGTTAGTTCTCTCACATGATCAACAGCACACCCATCGGTAGCTCGCATTAGATTAAGAGTATCAAATATAGTAAAGTTTCAAACAATATGAGCACTATCCTAACCAGCCCCAAGATACTTCTGTGGTTTTAGAATTCTTTCCCTGACATAAAATATTTTGAATTTCCTTTGCCCATATTAATATATACTCCCTCCGTCCCAAAATTCTTGTCTTAGATTTGTCTAAATACGGATGTATCAAGTCACTTCTTAGTATTAGATACATCCGTATCAAGACAAATCTAAGACAAGAATTTTGGGACGGAGGGAGTATGTATCAGTGCCAAGCAGAGAATGTAATTTTAGTCAGATAACCCACAACAGGGATATAGTTTTCAGAAAATAAACATCGTACTGGCCAAATTATATTAAGAAGTGAAATGTACAAGATTCACCTTATGCTTGGAAAGAGCCTTTCCAATCATCTTTATCGGTCACCAAACACCATCATAAGTCTTGATGCTTGATGCTTGTTCTAAAAAAGCATAAATGATTATCAGTGATGCTTGATGCTTGTTCTAAAAAAGCATAAATGATTTATCAGTGCAATTGATTGAACATGTAAAAAATCATAATATACCTATTATTACTATGGGGAGGTAGGACTGTAGTGTTTTAAGATATGCACAAATTTAGGAGCTTAGAGCTGATTCAGTTCAACCAAGTTGCCATTTTCCAGTGCTCATCTGGACAACCTGAAAAAAAAGGAAAACTGCACAATAGAGGCTATAGAACATTCACAGGAAGTGCTCAACAATGCAATACCAAAATTTAATCTAATGAGCGTGCTTATCTGTGAACCTGAAAAGGATAAGAATAGACACCCAGGACATACATATATATACATAAAAAACAGCCACCTCATACCAACAAATCAGAAGAGAAATTTCTTACCTCATACCAACAAATCATAAGAGAAATTTCTTCAAACAGGTTATGGGCAAGGTGAGTAAATATACTCCATATATCTACTGAAATCCAAATGGACAGCTTGGCTGGTGAGCTTACAGATCAGGTACGAGCTTCTCGTAAAAAGTAGAAATCTAGGATTCTGAGTCTTTTTTCCATTTGCCAACGCAAACAAGCTAAAAAAATTAACAAGAAAAAAATGCAAAGAGGAAAAAGAGGGCACCTCCTGTGTGAAAATTTGAAGGATTAATGGATTGTGTGCCCGGCCACAACCATCCACACAGATGAGCCGCCTCAAAGTCTGTTAGACTCATACGATCTATGGTCATGCCATCACCATTAGAACATGTACGCATCCAAGGAAACGCCAGCCAGCGAGCCAGCTAACCCCCACCGATCCAGCTGCATCAGCGCCACGATCGGACCAAGGAGCCGCCGCGCCGCCGATGCCATGGTAGGGACGCCCGCGCCTGACGCCACCGAGATGAGCGGCGGGCGGCCTGCCTCCAAGAAGGGGGTGAGGGCGGCAAGCTTGGAGGGAAGAGAGGGGCAAGGCGGCAGAAGGCGGGGCTGGTCGAGGAGGGTGGCGGCTTTGATGTGCGGGGCGACGACGAAGGGATGGATCGGCGGCGGAGGGATGGAACGGCGGTGGCGAAGGGATGAATCGGCGATGACGAAGGGATGGATCTGGGGCGAAGGGATGGAGGGCGGTGTCTCATGACCTGCTGTGCGAGTCGTGTGGCTCTCGAGGGCAGGAGGCCTCGCTCGTACGCACGCACGATCATGTCGCCATTTTTTTCGCTGGTTTTTTATGGTAGGGTTTTTTTTGTCCGTTTTTTTGGGGTGGGACGTGAGTATTGGGCGTGGATTGCGTGGAGGCATCGCACCAGGTGATTGGTTCGACGGGAATAAAGTGAGGTGGGAGGAGGTACGAAAAAAAACCAGCGAAAGGTGGGACGAAAATAAACCGTGGAACGGAGACTACCAACTCGTCCCTTAGGAGTAGAGATTAGAAGAAATGCACCTTACATTCTGGAACTTTATTAGAAAACAAATATACCTTATATAAAGGAACGGAGGGAGTATAATAGCATGGAACAATCAAAAATTATAGATATGTTGGAGACGTATCAAACCACATCTAACCAGAGGCTAGATTAATTATTCAAAGCAAAACAGGAGCAAAAAGTAAAGAACAAAAATAAAATTGGGCTGCCTCCCAACAAGCGCTATTGTTTAACACCCTTAGCTAGGCATAAAAACACAAATAGATCTAGGTATTGTCATCTTTGGTATGCAATCCATAGGTAGCTCTCATAATAGATTCATATGGCAACTTAATTTTCTTTCTTGGAAAGTGTTCCATGCCCTTCCTTAACGGAAATTGAAATCTAATGTTTCCTTCTTTCATATCATTAATTGCACCAATCGTTCTAAGGAAAGGTCTACCGAGAATAATAGGACATGTAGGATTGCAATCTATATCAAGAACAATGAAATCTACGGGCACATAATTCCTATTTGCAACAATAAGAACATCATTAATCCTTCCCATAGGTTTCTTAATAGTGGAATCCGCAAGATGCAAATTTAAGGAACAATCATCAAATTCATGGAAACCTAACACATCACATAAAGTTTTTGGAATCGTGGAAACACTAGCACCCAAATCACACAAAGCATGGCACTCATAATCTTTAATATTAATCTTAATAGTAGGTTCCCACTCATCATAAAGTTTTCTAGGGATAGAAACTTCCAATTCAAGCTTTTCTTCAAAAGATTGCATCATAGCATCAATGATATGTTTAGTAAAAGCTTTGTTTTGATTATAAGCATGAGGATAATTCAACATGGATTGCAACAAGGAAATACAATCTATTAAAGAACAATTATCATAATTAAATTACTTGAAATCCAAAAGAGTGGGTTCGTTGCTACTTAAAGTTTTGACCTCTCCAATCCCACTTTTATCAATTTTTGCATCAAGATCTAAAAACTCCGAATAATTGGAACACCTTTTAACTAAAGTTGACTCATCTCCAGTCCCATCTTTAACAAGATTTATATTGGAAAACAAAGATTCAATAGGAGTCACATCAATCACTTTAAGATCTTCATCATTATTTTCGAGGAAACTAGATGAACACGTTTTTACAAACCAATCTCGTTTAGCACGCATCTTAGCGGTTCTTTCTTTGCACTCGTCAATGGAAATTCTCATAGCTTTGAGAGACTCATTAATATCATGCTTGGGTGGAATAGATCTAAGTTTCAAAGAATCAACCTCAAGAGAAATTCTATCTATGTTCCTAGCTAAATCATCAATCTTAAGCAATTTTTCTTCAATCAAAGCATTGAAATTCTTTTGCGAACTCATAAATTCTTTAACACTATTCTCAAAATCAGAGGACATCTTATTATAAGTTCCATAAGAATTGTTGTAGGAATTATCATAATTATTAGAGGAATTACTAGGAAACGACCTAGGATTAAAATTACCTCTATACGCGTTATTACCAAAATTGTTCCTACCAACAAAATTCACATCCATAGATTCATTATTATTCTCAATTAAAGTAGACAAAGGCATGTCATTAGGATCAATAGAAGCACTCTTGCTAGCAAATAATTTCATAAGTTCATCCATCTTTCCACTCAAAACATTAATCTCTTCAATCGCATGCACTTTTTTACTAGTGGAAGATCTTTCTGTATGCCATTGAGAATAATTAATCATAATATTATTGAGAAGTTTAGTAGCTTCTCCTAGAGTAATTTCCATAAAAGTACCTCCCACGGCCGAATCTAAAAGATTTCTAGAAGCAAAATTCAATCCGGCATAAATTTTTTGTATAATTATCCACAAATTCAAACCATGAGTAGGGCAATTTCGTATCATCAATTTCATCCTCTCCTAAGATTTTGCAACATGTTCATGATCAAGTTGCTTAAAATTCATAATATCGTTCCTAAGGGAGATGATCTTAGCGGGAGGAAAATACTTGGAAATAAAAGCATCTTTACACTTATTCCATGAATCAATACTATTTTTAGGCAAAGATAAAAACCAAGTTTTAGCACGATCTCGAAGTGAGAACGGAAATAGCTTAAATTTAACAATATCATTATCCACATCTTTTTTCTTTTGCATATCGCACAACTCAATGAAATTATTCAGATGGGATGCGGCATATTCACTAGGAAGGCCGGAAAATTGATCTTTCATAACAAGATTCAGCAAAGCGGCATTAGTTTCATAAGATTCCGCACTAGTGGCGGGAGCAATCGGAGTACTAATAAAATCATTGTTATTAGTGTTGGAAAAATCACACAATTTGGTATTCTCTTGAGCCATCGTGACAAAGCAAGCAATCCAACACACGAGCACACAAAAAGCAAACAAAGAAGACGAACGAAAGAAGGGCGAATAAAAAGGCAAATCGAAGGGCGAATCTTTTCGAAAATCGTTTTAGAAGTGGGGGAAAGGAAAACAAGAGACAAATAGCGAATAATGTAATGCAAGAGATGAGAGTTTTATGATGGGTACTTGGTATGTCTTGACTTGGCGTAGATCTCCCCGGCAACGGCGCTAGAAATTCTTCCTGCTACTTCTTGAGCTTGTGTTGGTTTTTCCCTTGAAGAGGAAAGGGTGATGCAGCAAAGTAGAGATAAGTATTTCCCTTAGTTAGAGAACCAAGGTATCAATCCAGTAGGAGACAATGCACAAATCACCTAGCACCTGCACAAACAATCAAACAACTTGCACCCAACGCGATAAAGGGGTTGTCAATCCCTTCACGGTTACTTGCAAAAGTGAGATCTGATAGAGATAGGTAAAACTAAACAAAAGATAAAGTAAATATTTTTGGTATTTTTTGGTTTATAGATCTGAAAATAAAAGATTGCAAAATAGTAGATCGGAAAGTAATATGATGGAAAATAGACCCGGGGGCCATAGGTTTCACTAGAGGGTTCTCTCAAGATAGCAAATAATACGGTGGGTGAACAAATTACTGTCGAGCAATTGATAGAAAAGCGCAAAGTTATGACGATATCCAAGGCAATGATTATGAAATATAGGCATCACGTCCGTGTCAAGTAGACCGAAATGATTCTGCATCTGCTACTATTACCCCACACATCGACCGACCCTTGCCTGCATCTAGAGTATTAAGTTCATGAAGAATAGAGTAACGCATTAAGTAAGATGACATGATGTAGAGGAATAAACTCAAGCAATATGATGTAAACCCCATCTTTTTATCCTCGATGGCAACAATACAATACGTGCCTTGCTGCCCCTAATGTCACTGGGAAAGGACACCGCAAGATTGAACCCAAAGCTAAGCACTTCTCCCATTGCAAGAAAAACCAATCTAGTTGGCCAAACCAAACCGATAATTCGAAGAGAATTACAAAGATATCAAATCATGCATATAGGAATTCAGAGAAGATTCAAATAATATTCATAGATAAACTGATCATAAATCCACAATTCATCGGATCTCGACAAACACACCGCAAAAGAATATTACATTGGATAGATCTCCAAGAACAACGAGGAGAACATGGTATTGAGAATCAAAGAGAGAGAAGAAGCCATCTAGCTACTAGCTATGGACCCGTAGGTCTGAGGTAAACTACTCACGCTTCATCAGAAGGGCAATAGAGTTGATGTAGAAGCCCTCCGTGATCGAATCCCCCTCCGGCAGGGTGACGGAAAAGGTCCCTAGATGGGATCTCACGGGTATAGAAGGTTGCGGCGGTGGAAAAGTCTTTTCGTGGATGCCTCTGGTGGTTTGGGAACATATGTGAATATATAGGCGAAAGAATTAGGTCAGGGGAGTCACGGGGGGCCCACAAGGCAGGGGGCGCGCTCTACCCCCCTGGGCACGCCCTCCACCCTTGTGGTCGCCTCGTGGCTCCTCCGACTTCATCTCCCTGGGTGTCTTCTGGTCCAAGAAAAATCATCACGAAGGTTTTATTCCGTTTGGACTCCGTTTGGTATTCCTTTCCCACGAAGCTAAAAAACAAGGAAAAAACAGAAACTGGCACTGGGCTCTAGATTAATAGGTTAGTCCCAAAAATAATATAAAATAGCATATTAATGCATATAAAACATCCAAAATAGATAATATAATAGCATGGAACAATCAAAAATTATAGATGCGTTGGAGACGTATCAGTAATCTATGCATAGGGGTTGATGCACGTTCTCATCTTTGTTTCTCCGGTAGAAATCTTGGGGCACTCTTTGAGGTTCTTTGTGTTGGATTGAGTATTATGAATCTGAAATTGTTTGATGCATATCGCATAATCAACTCACGGATACCTGCGGTGACATTGGAGTATCTAGGTGACATTAGAGTTGGTTGATGTGTATCATATGGTGTTATTTTAGTACGAACTCTTAGATAGATCGATCGGAAAGGATAACTTGTGGTTATTTTAGTACGAACTCTTGGATAGATTGATCGGAAAGAATAACTTTGAGGTGGTTTCGTACCCTACAAACAATTTCTTCTTATGTTCTTCTCTAGATAAGAACTTTGGAGTGATTCTTCATCGCACGTTGAGGGATGGTTATATGATCCAATTATATTAGCATTGTTGAGAGATTGCACTAGCGAAAGTACGGACCCTAGGCCTCATTTTCAAGCATTGCAATACCGTTTGTGCTCACTTTTGTTACTTGCTACCTTGCTGTTTTTTATTGTTCCTATTACAAAAATCAATATCCACTATCCATATTACACTTGTATCACCATCTCTTCGTTGAACTAGTGCACCTATACAATTTACCATTGTATTTGGTGTGTTGGGGACACAAGAGACTTTTTATTATTTGGTTGCAGGGTTATTTGAGAGAGACCATCTTCATCCTACGCCTCCCACGAATTGATAAACCTTAGGTCATCCACTTGAGGGAAATTTGCTAATGTCCTACAAAACTCTGCGCTTGGAGGCCCAACACGAGTCTACAAGATCAAGTTGTGTAGTAGACATCATACCCTAGCGTTACCGAACGTTAAGTGTGTCACTAGTGCAGAATAGCCTAGCTATGGCATGCCAAAATTGCCTTTGCTGGCGTAGGGCTCCAACGCCACCAATATGGCACCAGTGAAATTTTTTAGTGGTAGTGTTGGCACACACGTTAGCACTATTGTGAGTACTGCTAGTGTGCCATGTGGCTAACGCCAGCAATATATTGGTGTTAGCTATGGCGTTGAGTGTGTGCCAACGCCAGCAATTAGAATTTTTTGCTAATAAAAAATATACCCAGCAATTTAAACCTAGTATATGTGCAGCTATTTAAACTTACTTACATTCAGCTTTACAAAAGGTTAGTGCTTCTAGTTATAACTTCAAATCCATAAACAGTAGTATATACTAGCTAGCTAGCTAGAAGCAAAAGTGACCAACTTCGATAATATCTCCAAACTACCTACATATGCATTACATCTCTATCTGAAGAATGATCTTCATCTCATGCAACTTGTTCCTGTTGCTCTCCCCCTCCTTTCTGTAATGGACTTTCAGCATCTTGAGTTCCACCCTCTTGTCCTTCAGGAGCCGTATCTCCTTCTTCAGAGAATCGATCTCGGCGACTAGTTTATCCTTCTGGTCGTTGAGCTTCACTTTCTTATCATAGTAATTCGAGTTCTCATCGATGATCTCATCCCTCTCATTCCACAGGGAGTTATTCAACTCCCTGAGGACCTTCATTGTACTCTCCTTTGACGTGACAAGCTCGCGGTTGAGCATGTCCATGCACATAGCTGCCACTACTCGATGGGTGCTGGAGATGGGTTTCGTACATACGCCTGTCACGTCAAATATTTGAAATCATCAATAATGAATGGTTAGATATATGTATATATGCATGTGTTTGCAATGCTCATGGATGTTTTTGTAATCTTACCTTGTTGGTGCTCGCTTTGCCTTTGTCGACTTCGCCATACGCCGCAAAGTTGCATGAGGACTGGTAGTGGCTCTTCCAGCTACTCATGGCTGCAACTACAAAATAATAACAAGTCAGGGTCAGATTATCTCTAACACATGCTAGTTTGTAGACAAGCAAATTTGTTTAAAGATGATGACATGTGCATAACTAGCTTTGGACAACAACAATATAGCACTATCGATATCTTCACACAATCATATGGATGAACTGTAGTATATATATGTCAGTTTGTATCTATAACATGTGGGCCTTATAGTGCTAATAAAAAATTCTTTCCTTAGTTGTGACAAGAACCAAACACTCAACTATTTTGCCACACCTAACTTGGAGCATTACTTTCAAGTGGAAATTTTCTTTGGACACTATATTTGCCACATATTGCCACACTGGACACTCAACTATTTGAATTAAACCGAAGATTCAACGAGAAGGTAATGGATCTTCTAAATATTAGTGCCACCTAGATTCCTAGAAACAAATTCAGAGGATTCAAAGCTAGTGATATATGTGAGATGGTGAAACAGTACTACACAGCAGATTTTCCCCAAGATATTTAAGGATTACAACAGCAACTCAAACACTTTGTTTCAGAATTTAGATGCTTCCAAAGAGGGTTGCCAAAAATATATCTACCTTAATTCAGATGCTTTCAAATATATCTACCTGAATCCTAGACAACTACAGCAAATTGCCACTGCCTAGTGATGAACCCTAGCGATGCAAATAAAAAAATTACAGTGGCAATGATCTACAGCAAAAGAGGGAGGGATGACATGCTCACCTGGGTTGGAGCCGAGGGCCGCCTGCAGTCTACTCCGTCGTAATGGCCGTTGCCGTTGCCGAAACCCTAGCATAGGGAATGCGAATCACACCTCTAATTAAAAACAAATCCAAATGGACTAGATAATAGGGGGAGGCTCAGATGTGTACCTCAGGACCGGAGAACGCCGGAAATCGCAGAATCGATTGGAATCGAAGCGGCGAGAGAGTGAGAGAAAGGGGAATAGAACGAGAAACAGAGCAGCGGGGCAGAGAGAGAGAGAGAGAGAGAGGGAGTGGGTCGAGGGGGCCGTTGCCCCCTTGGTTTTGCCCCCACGGCCTCCTAATACTATTTGGGCTTGGCCCAATAATATAAATTTAAAAAAGATCACCACCTAAAAATTTGGAAGTGTCAAACTAAAAAGAAAAAAATGCAAAATTGAAGTCTCAAAGTACATATTAAAAAAATCAAGATTTCCATTTAAAATAATATAAATTTGATAAAAGTAAACTACAATATACTAGAAAAAAGATCACCAACTAAAATAATAAAAAGGAAAATATTTGGAAGTCTCAAACTACATATTTCAAGTCTCAAACTAAAAAGAGAAACATGTAAAATTGAAGTCTCAAAGTACATATTTTAAAAAATGACAGTATTTCCATTTAAAATAATATAAATTTGATAAAAGTAAACTACAATATACTATAAAAAAGATCATCACCTAAAAAAATAAAAAGAAAAAAAATGAAATCTCAAAGTACATATTTTTAAAAATGTTAGTATTTACATTTAAAATAATATAATTTTGATAAAAGTAAACTACAATATACTATAAAAAAGATCACCACCTAAAAAAATAAAAAGGAAAAAAGGTAAAATTGAAGTCTCAAAGTACATATAACAAAAAATGTCAGTATTTCCATTTATATTAATATAAATTTGAAGTCTCAAACTACAATATACTATAAAAATGATAATATAATTAAGAATGTTCACATTGACCAAATAACAATGCTGGCGTCGAAACCAATGACACGCCACAACTAAACATAATAGTGTTGACGTGCCATGTTATACTACGCCAGCACTATACTATGCCTTGTACAAATTGTTGATTCCATATACTTCTCACGCTCACTTGTTTTTCAACACCACCACTATGCCCCTACTAATGTCGTACCAAATAAGCCAACACCACCACTATTTGGAAAAAATAATGCTGACGTTGGTTGAAAATGGCGTGTCACCAACGAAAGTTGTGGCTAGCACCTTTTCCACTAGTGTGTGACCCTACGGGTTCGAGAACATGCAGACATGACCGAGACTCCTCTCCGGTCAATAATCAATACCGGGACCTGGATGCCCATATTGACTCCCACATATTCAACGATGATCTTTATCTGTTGAACCACGATGTTAAGGATTCAGTTAATCCCATATGTAATTCCCTTTGTCCGCTGATATGTTACTTGCCCGAGATTCGATAGTCGGTATCTCCATACCTAGTTCAATCTCGTTACCGGCAAGTCTCTCTAATTTCGTAATACAAGATCCCATGACTAAACTCATTAGTCACATGCTTGCAAGCTTCTTGTGATGTTGTATTACTGAGAGGGCCCAGAGATATCTCTCCGTCACATGGAGTGACAAATCCCAGTCTCAATCCATGCAACCCAACAAATACCTTTCGAGATACCTGTAGAGCACCTATATGGTCACCCAGTTACGAAGTGATGTTTGATAGCACACAAAGTATTTCTCCGGTATATGGGAGTGGCATGATCTCATGGTCTAAGGAACAGATACTTGACATTACGAAAGCTACGACAAAAGTGAACTTAGTGACACAATCATATCCTAATGATGTGATCCCGTTATCAAATGATAACTCAAATATATGGTTATGAAACCTTAACCATCTTTGATCAACGAGCTAGTCTAGTAGAGGCTTACTAGGGACACAGTATTTTTTATGTATTCACACATGTATTTAAGTTTTCAATCAATAAAATTCTAGCATGAATAATAAATATTTATCATGAACAAGGAAATATGATAATAACCAATTTATTATTGCCTCTAGGGCATATTTCCAACACTGCCTGCATCTACTACTATTACTCCACCAATCCACCACTACCCAGCATGCATCTATGGTATTAAGTTCATGACAAACGGAGTAACGCCTTAAGCAAGATGGCATGATATAGACAAAGTAAACCCAATCAATATGAATAAACACCGTCGTTTTATCCTTAATGGTAACAATAAAAATACGTGTCTTGTCCCCTACTATGTCACTGGGGTATAGAGCACCGCAAGATTGAACCCATTACAAAGCACCTCTCCCACTGAAGATAAATCAATCTAGTTGGCCAAACCAAATGGATAGATCGAAGAGAAATACAAATCTATAATAATCATGCATAATAAAGTTCAGAAAAGACTCAATTATTTTCAATGAATAATCTGATCATAAACCCACAATTCATCGGATCCCAACAAACACACGAAAAAAGAAGATTACATTGGATAGAACTTCAAGAAGATCGAGGAGAAGATGGTATTGAAGATCAAAGAGAGAGAGAAGAAGCCATCTAGCTACTAGCTATGGACCCGTAGGTCTGTGGTGAACTACTCATGCATCATCGGAAGGCAACAAGGATAACGTAGAAGCCCTCTGTGATCGATTCCCCCTCCGGCAGAGTACCGAAAAAGACCTCCAGAGGGATCACAGAAGAACAAAAGCTTGCAGTGGCAGAAAAAGTGTTTCGGGTGGCTCTCTGTTGGTTTGGGAATATTTGGGAATTTATAGAGGTGGAATTAGGTCAAACGGAGTTGCGTGGGAGTCACGAGCTCAGGGGCATGCCCCACCCTCCAGGGCGCGCCCTGTGAGCTCCTGGCTCTCCCAGAAGGCTTTTGGCCTCCTCCCGAAGCTTCTAGGGCCCCTTCTGGTCCAGAAAAAATCACCGTAAAGTTTCATCGTGTTTGGACTTTACTTGGTACTGATTTTATGAAAAGCCAAAAAACAAGCAAAAAAACAGGAACTGGCACTAGGTAGTGGGTTAATAGGTTAGTCCCAAAAAATGATATAAAATAGCATGTAAGATTGATAATATAATAAATACATTGGAGATGTATTAGTTCCTAAGTATAAAGAACCAAATCACGGACTGGCCAGACACGGAGGCAATCGCCGCTTTTAAGAACAACATCCGTGACGAAAGGCTCGCTTGAGAGCTCGGGCAAGAGAGACCCCGAACAATGGCGGCCCTCACTCATTTAATGACTAGATTCTGCGCGGGGGGGGGGGAGAGGGGGAGATAACTGGATTACCCGCAACAATCGACTTCGGCGCATCACTCGCCCTATCGCACCCAACACAAGTAACGCCGACGAGGAGGCAGTAAATGTCGCAGCTGCAAATCAACGCAGAAGCAATAAAGCCTACTCAAATGGACAGAGAGGGTCCCTCCATGTTGGATTGGATTTTGGATAGGCCATGCGCCATCCATGGTACCCCTGACAAGCAGGCCACTCATTCTAATAGAAATTGCTAGGTGATCAAGCAGGCCGGCACGACCGTTGCCGAGCATCAGGACGGAGACCGAGGCCATAATAACAATAGAGGTCACTCCAGAGCAAGCATCACGGCCAAAAAGGTTTCCTTCCGAGGTGAAGGATGTCAACATGCTATATCCTACTCACACTCAAAGGGGGCAAGTGCGGGTCACCCGCGGCCGCATACCCAATCTGCCTCATCAGAGCAGAAGGTCGGATTTTCCAATCACACGCGAACTATAAAATGCCCGGAACAACCCTGCTACGCGGAGCAGGCCACATTAATACTTGATGCCATCGTGGACGGTTTCCACTTAAACCGTGTGTTGATGGACTGCTGAAGCAGTTTTAACCTGCTCTATGCAGACACCGTTAGAGAAATGCATATCAACCCTGCAAGGATAAGAGATAAGACCAACTGAAATGGTGACAAAAGGATTCAGGCTAGGGGTTTGGACCCGAAGCATCGGAAACATCACACTCGAGGTGGTATTTGGCATTCCTGAAAACTTTTGTAGGGAAGGCTTAATCTTCGAGATAGCACCCTTTCACAGCCATTACCAAACACTCCTCGAGCAGCCTGCTTTTGGCTGTTTCCATGTGGCCCCACCCCCCGCCCCGGTTGAAAAAAAATAGGTAATCTAAAACTTCAGATGGATGGACCTAAAGGTATAATCACATTACATGGAAAACAAGTCATTTTCACCTTTAAAGGAACAACAATCCACAACCTTAGTGACCAGGTACAGGAAGACAAGGAACAAGTAACCAAAGACGCGACAGGTAACAGGGCCATGTCAGGCAACCCTAGGAGCGCAACGTGCCCTGTCAACTCGGAGAACACCCCGGCGCACACCAACGGCACCCCTCAATAGGGGTATGCGCTCCGTTGTCCCCACAGCATGACCGAGCACTATGTTCCTCGGGATGCACAACTTTGTGTTGAAAATACCATGGGTGTAACACCCCCTGTATTAAGCTACAGTGATCACCCTTTTGATGAGGCCATGTCATCATGATTAATAGTGCATAATCATCATTAGCATCATATTGCATTTCAACTCCTAAGTCAAATTCAAATTTAAATGAAAGTGGGATATAAAAGTTGTCCAACATAGAAACTAAAATGTCAGATAAATAACAAATATTCCAGAGGCTATTCTAAAATTGAAACCAACATCATTGGAATTGGATAAGTGACTCGAACAACCTCAAACAGTGGATAAAGATAATATTTAATAACCATTTATTAAATCTGAAATAAATATGGAATTATGTTTTGTCCAAACTAATTTTAGGTGTTAAGGAATAATGCACTGGTATTTATGAAATAGGTCACACTTTTTACAAAAACCATTTGAGGCCTAAACATTTAACAGTAGAGAAAAGAGAATAAAGAAAAGGAAAAAAAAAAAACAGAGAAAAGGATAAAGGAACCCCCCCCCCCCCCCGACTGGGCCTCGGCCCAGCAAGCCACCGGGCCGCCAGGCCGGCCAGCACGGCGCCTACTTAGCTGGCCTCCCCCAGGAGACCCGAACCCTAGCCGCTCCCACCCCCCCCCCCCCCTCGCTACTCCCCCCCCCCCCGATCCAGATCGGGCGCAGGCCCGATCCCGTCCGCCTCGTCGCCCACGCGCTCGGGAAGCCGGCCGCAGTCCCTGTAGCCCACCTCCGATCAGATCGGGATAGGGATGATGGGAAACGACCGTCGCCTGGTCGGCGAGACAGCGCCGCCTCGTCGACGTTGGACAGCCGCCGCCGGATCCGCTCTCCTCGCCGGACCTGCATTCGACGCCGGCTCGCCCGAGCGCCACGACCGCGCGACTCGCCCTCGCGCACGACGCACCGCCCGGAGCGCTCCCTCGCCGATCTGCCTCGTCTGCGTCGCCGCTTCGTCCCCGCCGGCCTGCCTCCCCATCGCCGTCGTCCCCGTCGACCCCCCCCGACCCCGCTGCCCCGTCCGGCGAATCTCGGTGAGGCCCCAGGCCTCCCCCTCCCGCCCCGTGCACGCGCGCCCGCTCCGGCCCCGCTCGCCCGCCGCGCGCGCCACCGCCGCCGCGCGCTCCGGTCCGACGCCGCACCGCGCCCGGCTGCCGCTCGCCCGCGCTCCCTGCCTGCCGCGCCGCGCTCCGGCCTGGCCTCGCCTTGGTGCACGCGCGCGCGCTGGCCCGGACGTGTCCGGTGCCGCCGAAAGACACGGCCCGGACATGTCCGCCCCGGCCCTATGACAGATGGGGCCCAGCCCCTAAAAAACGAATTAAAAGAAAATAGAAATGAAAATAAATAATAAAAATAATTAAAATAATTAATTAATTAATTAGTTAATTAATCCGATTAGGTTAATATAATTAACTGATTAGTGTTAATTAAACAGTAATTAGTAATTAACTTAATAACTGCTGGACGTCAGCATGATGTCATGCTGACGTCATCAATTACTGTTTCGGATAATGTTGAATTAAATAATTAATTAAAATTTCAGAATTAATAAAAACTTTAGAAAATATAATCTTTTAAACCGTAACTCCGATGAAAATATTTATACATGAAACTTGCTCAGAACGACGATACGAACCCGGATACGCCCTCGGTATCTCCGTCAGACGCCCGCAGCTATGAGAACGTTGAACAATTAGACCGATTCCGATAAATGAATAGTGTCCAACTTAATTAAATAAATCCGAATAAATTCCTAAATTAACTAAATCGCTTAGTTAGGCTGTATATCACCCCGGCATATCATTTAGAACATGTCATGCATCCCTGTTGCGTTATTGCCGTGTGTTTAGTTTTTCCCCCTCTTCTCTTCGGTAGACTACGAGACCGACGCAGGTGCTGGTGGCCCGACGGACTAGTTGTGACGCCCCTACTTGCCAGAGCAACAGGCAAGCCCCCCCCTTGATCACCAGATATCGCCTATTCTCCTCTATACTGCTTGCATTAGAGTAGTGTAGCATGTTACTGCTTTCCGTTAATCCTAGTCTGATGCATAGCCTGACACTGTTGCTACATCTGTTGATACCTTACCTGCAATCCTAAATGCCTAGTGTAGGATGTAGTTTAATCATCAGGCCCTGCATTCTTGTCAGTCTGCCTTGCTATACTATCGGGCGTCCGATCGGGAGGGGTGATCACGGGTTATACTATACATATATACATACTATACAAATGGTGACTAAAGTCGGTCGGCTCGAAGAGTACCCGCGAGTGATTCACGATTGGGGGCTGAAAGGACCTTTGTCCCCACGGCCCTTTGTGTGGATCTTTGTGGCGGAGCGACAGGGCAGGTTGAGACCACCTAGGGACAGGTGGGGCCAGGCCCTGGTCGGCGTTCGCGTTTACTTCATATAAACGCTTAACGAGATTGGATATTTGATCTGAGTCTGGCCACTGGCCTATACGCACTAACCAACTACGCGGGAGTAGTTTATGGGTTATCCCGGCGTCGTCGTGGTATCAGCTGAAGCCTCTTGATCAGCGACTGAGCGGCGCGCGCCGTGTTGGACCGCGCTAACGTAACGCCGTGATGTGTGGGTTGCTAGGTCTGCTCGCGGCAGCGTACGCAACGTGCAGAGGAGCGCACTGGGCGATGGGCCCAGACCCAGAGTGCCTAGGATTAGTCCCGCGTGCTGACCTCTTGTTGAGCCTAGGTGGGTGGCGCGAAGTGGGATCTTCCGAGGCCGGGCATGACCTAGGAAAGTGTGTCCGGCCAAAGGGGATCGAGCGTGTTGGTGGGGAATATGTGGTGCACCCCTGAGGGAAGTTTATCTATTCGAATAGCCGTGTCCCTCGGTAAAAGGACGACCGCGGAGTTGTATTCCGACCTCATGACAACTAGAAATGGATACTAATAAAACACACCCTTAACAGTGACAGATATAACCCGGTGGTCGCTCCTCGCATGGTGGCGACGAGAGGATCGACGGGTAGGATTATGCTTTACGTTGTTGTTTGGTTAACTTCCAACTAATCTCTTCTATTGCTTCAAGACGAAGGCTGCCAGAAGCGTAGTCTTCGACAGGACTAGCTATCCCCCTTTTATTCTGGCATTCTGCAGTTCAGTCCACCGATATGCTCTTACACATATACCATGCATATGTAGTATAGATCCTTGCTTGCGAGTACTTTGGATGAGTACTCACGGTTGCTTTCCCCCTCCTTTCCCCCCTTTCCCTTGCTGGTTGTCGCAACCAGATGCTGGAGCCCAGGAGCCAGACGCCACCTACGATGACTACACCACCAGGACGGAGCCTACTAATAGTCCAGGAAGCCGACGACCAGGAGTAGGTTAGGAGGATCCCAGGCAGGAGGCCCTGCGCCTGTTCGATCTGTTGTATCCCTGTTTGTGCTAGCCATCTTATGGCACCTTGTTTAACCTATGTCTGTACTCAGATATTGTTGCTTCCGCTGACTCGTCTATGATCGAGCATTTGTATTCGAGCCCTCGTGGCCCCTGGCTTGTATTATGATGCTTGTATGACTTATTTATGTTTTAGAGTTGTGTTGTGATATCTTCCCGTGAGTCCCTGATCTTGATCGTACACGTTTGCGTGCATGATTAGTGTACGATCGAGCAGGGGGCGCCACAAGTTGGTATCAGAGCCGACTGCCTGAAGGAATCCCCCTTTCCAATTCCTTGGCCGAAGTTGAGTCTAGACAAAGGAAACCGTTTTACTAACTTGGCTGTGTGGCTTACGGGCCCACCTTGCCAACTGGGTGGTATTAGGATCTTTTATTCCTCGTCTATACTCTGGGACTCTGATCTCTCTTCTACTCGGGTTAAATGAAGTTTACTAACGCCAACACTTAGGATCTCGTAAATTCTGTCTACCCGGAGAGCTGGATATCTGTGCGATTTCCCTGTCGTTGATCTGATTAGTCTGATAATCATTTTCCTTTCCATTGTTTTGTTTAACCTTTCTCTCCGAGTTGTGTTAAACCTCTTATTGTCGTTTGACAAACCTGAATTTCCTCTATTTTCAGATGGACCGTTTGTTTCCACCGCGTCCTACGACACAGCTTGTGCTTCGCACTTGGGCTCGTAATACCCCTGGGTTTCCAGCTGTCCTGATCGCTCTCATGACCAGACTTGGCTACCTTTGGTACCCTGAGTACTTGGTTTATGAGGTTTACCGCGAGTTCAACCAGGAACAGTACTATGCTGAAGTTCGGATTTATGATCAGCAGAACAACTCAGACACCGAGCTACACCTTTTTCACGGATTAGGCGTGACGATTGAGATGGCAGTCCATGATGCCGCCTACTCCGCTGTCGTACGTCTACGAGGGGAGCACAATGCTATCTTGGATGACTCCGAGTTCCGATACATTCCGTATGCCCCTGCTGGAGATGCTACCGGATACTACACAGCTATCTGTGCCCCGTACGAGCCTCGTCGCTACGACCCGCGCGTTCTGATTCAGTGCACTCAGGCTCTGGATCGCACTGTTCGGGCTCTTGCCGTCGAGTTGGTTGCCACTCGAGCACGTCTCTACGATGCTATGACGCAGTTGCTGCCCGCTGTTCGTGCAGGGATACATCCGGAGCACATCCTTTATCCGCACAGGACTCAGATGTATGCTGGTATTGACTGGCCTATTGTTGGGGGTCACACACCGACACGTGGACCTCTTCTTATAGCTCGAGACCGGGTTCTGCATCAGAGTGCACATGGAGCACAGGATCTTTCCGCGACGAACATTCGTCGTCCGCACTCGCAGCTACCCCGATACAGTGGTTCTCTCCGACGTTGATGTAGCCTTTGCTATCTCTCGTTGTGTACTTCCTTACCGCGTGCCTGCGCGCCGCCTAGTATGTCTAGCTTTTGATTTGCGCCGATATGCTGTCCGCTTGTACCCGACGTTGTGTATGGATCTGTATGTCTTAATCGACTACTTTTATGTATTTGATGCACTGCTTAAACTATTGTCGAGTTACATCATGCTTGTCGCTAAGCACTCGTGCTTGCTTTTACTAAACTACCCCCCCTGTTGAAAATTAGCAGGATGGTTAGACCCGCTGGTCGTGGTCGTGGACGTGGTGCCAACGATCCACCACCGCCGAACTATATGGCTGGAATGATGCAGCAATTTGAACTGCAACGTCAGTTCATGCAAGGGATCATGGATCAGTTTCCTCGTCCCAATATGAACCAGTATCCGGGCCCAGGGACCTTGCAGGACTTTATGCGCCTCAACCCAACCGTCTACCGCGGCTCAACTCAGCCCCTGGATGCGGATGACTGGCTTCGCGACATCACCTATGAGTTGGAATCTGGTGGCGTT